>OX456527.1:112396317-112803817 GCA_949748255.1 Eustalomyia histrio | reverse complement strand
TTGATTTTTAGTAAAAAAAATTATTATTTAGCAAATGTAAATATTTTTCAAATTACAGAATTTTTACAAAATATTTACAAATTTTTGTTGCTAATTTTAGAAATAATTTTAGAAATTTTTGAAAGCCGATTTGCTAAAATAAGCAAAAAAAAAATTTACTTATTTTAAACAAGTAAGAGCGGCTAAATTCGGCTATGCCGAATCTTATATACCCTTCACCATGGTTGGGAAAAAACTGAAGTTTAAATATGGACATATATGAAATGGACAGATTTGTATACGGACGCCTTTAAGAGGAAATTAACCATTTAGTTTGGAGATAAAACTTGGACTCGGGAAGATTTATGGTTCCAGAAAATAGGTATTTTAAAAAAATTTATGTTTTGGGCATAACTTTTTTGTATCTGAACCGATATTTCCGAGTTTTTCAGCAAATATGTTATACTAAAGATTTTCGATCTTTTGCTATATAAGACGTATGTATCCATAGGTCATAATACAGCTCTAGAATAGTGTTTGTTGTTTGTATATAAAAGGTGAAGAGGTGAAAGAAAAGAATTTCAACAAATCGTTAAAAAAAATCACTACAACTGCATGTGTTTTATTTCTACAAAATAGTTTGATTTAGCTGGCAAATTTGCATTTGGGATTTTATTTCGCTTTTTTATTAAAAATATTTTTAATTTCTTTAGCTTAATTTTAAAAATTTGAAGGAAAATAGTTTATAATTTTTTTTATAAATTATTATAAGTTATGACCTAAAATAGTTGCACCCAAAGGTAAATTATGTATAAAATTTTCTTAATATGTGAGAAATAAAATAAATTCTTTTAAATCGGAGCAAAAAATAGAAATAAAACCGTTTGTATTTTGTTTGTATCAGAGGGTTTTTATACAAATTTTGATGTTTTTAAATAAATAAATATGGATTATTTAATTATTAATATAAAATTTTATTTAAATTAATTATTAAATGTAAAAAAAAACAAAAAAAAAAAATCTTAACGAACCCGCGACCCTTCCACCTGTGGTGAAAGGTACAAAAACGTTTGTATTTTGTTTGTATCAGAGGGTTTTTATAAAAATGTTGATGTTTTTAGCCTATTAATGGATTATTTATTTATTAATATAAAATTTTATATAAATTAATTATTAAATGTAAAAAAAAACCAAAAATAAGCAAAAAAAACAGTCTAAAGAAAATAATAAAAAAAAATGTACAAAAAAAAGTGAATTGACCTGACCGAGATTTGAACCTCGAACCCCGCGGCCTTAGAAAAAAAAAAAGTATTTGTGACATAGCGTCTAGACAACTGAGCTATTGAAGCTCACACAAAATCATCGTCAATAGAGGTACATATATAAAAGTCTTCCTTCATTAGAGATTTGTTTAGTTTTTATTTAAATGACAAATCTTTATATGTGTGTTGTTTGTGTATAAAAGGTGGAGATGAAAGAAAAGAATTTTAATTATTAATATAAAATTTTATATAAATTAATTATTAAATGTTAAAAAAAACAAAAATAAGCAAAAAAAAAAAGTCTTAAGAAAATAATAAAAAAAAAGTGTACAAAAAAAAGTGAATTGACCTGACCGAGATTTGAACCTCGAACCCCGCGGCCTTAGAGAAAAAAAAAAAGTATTTGTGACACAGCGTCTAGACAACTGAGCTATTGAAGCTCACACAAAATCATCGTCAATAGAGGTACATATATAAAAGTCTTCGTTAATTAGAGATTTGTTTGGTTTTTATTTAAATGACAAATCTTTGTATGTGTGTTGTTTGTGTATAAAAGGTGGAGATGAAAGAAAAGAATTTTAACACATGGATGTGTTGTTATGCTCAAAATTCTACATACATATTAAGCAAAGGGATTTTACTGGAAAAATTAGAGGTAGTCCTGGTTTTTTGCTAATATCTCAGCCATTTATTAACCGATCTGTCTGATTTTTAATAGCAAACAGAAATGGATCACATGTAACAGAAATAAAAAAGAATCAAGTCCTCATCATGTCTGGGTTCTTCGGAAAACCCATTTCAACACACAGACGGACAGACGGACATCGTTAAATCAACTTCGCTCTTCATAAGGACCCAGAATATATATACTTTATAGGGTCTAAGATCAATATTGTAGAAATTACAAACGGAATGACAAACTTATATATACCCTTCCACCTGTGGTGAAGGGTATAAAAAGTGGATATTAAAGGAAATATTATTTGTCTAAAATATTTTTTGAAAAAAATAAATAAAATAAAAAAATTTGATGTTCGATAAAAAAAGATAAACTTGAAATTTTTTACTAATATTAATAATATTTAGTAAATTTGGTGATTTCAGCAAACGGATTTTAAATTCCACTTTACAAAAAGTTTACCAATATTTAGTAGCGGCAGCTAATTTATCTACAAGTTTCATTGTTCTACACGTCAGCAGACATGTAATGCTGAGATTAGCAAAAAATACCGCTGGGCTCAAATTAGCAAAATTTCCCGTAATAACAGCAAAATTTTCAGTTGCCATTACAGACATTTTTTGGTGTGTGTAAGTATTTTCAAAATTTAGGAGGACTTTTGCTTTGTGAGGACACTGTTTTTAACAAGCTTTTTGCTATACACTTTTATCTTTAAATTGAATTATGCTAAACTCATGTATTTAAAATATAAATTAAATTTCATTAGCAAAAAGTTAAACAAATTATAAAATATACTGCAGTACATCCTGAAACGTAATAAATTGTGACAAAGTCAGATCGTTTTCGTAGTAAATTAACCGTTCTGCTTGAGAGAACT
This sequence comes from Eustalomyia histrio, assembly GCA_949748255.1. Classification (NCBI taxonomy): domain Eukaryota; kingdom Metazoa; phylum Arthropoda; class Insecta; order Diptera; family Anthomyiidae; genus Eustalomyia; species Eustalomyia histrio. Next base: position 112,801,020 of record OX456527.1, on the reverse strand, counting down.
ACAAAAAAGGACGCCCTAAGTGACACACGACATCTATGGCTAAAGAACACTGGGGGTCCTTTGTCTTCTTAAATTAACTAATTTAAGAAAATTTTTGCAAAAATACAGAGTACATTTCTGGTTATTATTGAAAAATAGAAAAATGTCATAAGTTTATTTTATGACATTTTTAGCTTAAACTTTAATTCACATATACAAATTTTAACTTTCGATAAATATAAAGTTTAATAGGCGCAATGTCAATTATAGGAAAGCCATTATGCCGTAATGTATAAAATGTGCTTGCGATATTTTGTATTGTAGTCAGCAAACAAACCTATTACATAAAATCGCAAATTCGAAATTTTTTTCCTTTTTGCTTACAAAATTTTAAAATATATTTAAAGCTATTTTAAGATAGGAGATGGTCACGTGAGCCATTTTTAACGATCACAAACCAAAAATTACTATCATGCACGATAATTTTTTAAAATGGTTACTTTAATTTGTTTGCAGAAAAGAATATTAAAATATTTTAAACATTTTCCAACAAAAAAAATTCTATTTTTCAAAAATTGGAAAACTTTTACTTAAAAAAAAAATATTTTATTAAAATTTTTGAAATTTATCTGAACGAAGTTGCAGGAAAATTTTCCCTAGAAATAATTCATTAGTTTCTTAAATCAAATAATTTTTTTTTATTACATAGAAAAAAAATTTATTACTTTTTGTTTTTAATCGCCTGAACTAATTTTTAGAAGACAATTCTTAAAAATAAGAAAGTAGTAAACTTAAAAACTGAATTTAGAAATGGCTTTTTAAGATTTAGTTTATTTTACTATCCTATACCTAAGTTTATTATTTTTCAAAAATTAGAAAACTTTTACTTGAAAAAAAAAATATTTTATAAAAATTTTTTTAAATTTATCTGAACTAAGTTGCAGGAAAATTTTCCCTAGAAATAGTTCATCAGTTTCTAAAATCAAGTAAATTTTTATTATTACATAGGAAAAAATTTATTACTTTTTGTTTTAAATTGACTAATTTTTAGAAAACAATTCTTAAAAATTAGAAAGTGGTAGACTTAAAAACTGAATTTAGAAATGGCTTTCTAAAATTTAGTTAATTTTACTACTTGCGAAAAAAAAATTAACACACAATAATTTCAAGTACTTTTTCATTTAAAGTTAGACATTTTTTTTTGAACTAAATGGGAGTAAATCATGTTCTATTTTTTTTTTAACTAAACTTAGTTTTATTACATTTTAGTATGCAAATTTCTTAAAACTGAGATGTTTTTCTTAAAAATTGATAAATTTTTATTTAATATACTTGTTTTTTTCCTAATATCAAGAAATATTTTTTAGGAAAGATATGAACTACTTCTGAGTATATAAACTATTTCCTTTTTACCCAAACATAGGAATTTTTATTAATTTTAAGGAAATTTTAATTTACTAAAATTTTACTTAAATTGAGGAAAATTTTTAAACTATTTTAAAGTAAATTTTGAATTAATTTTTAGTTCATGTCATTTTTGAGTGTACATGTTTTTTGAGAAACTTGCTTAAAAGTTAATTGTCATTTCCCCAGATTTTTCTACAAGATTTTTTATCGTTGTCACTAATTTACCTTTTTTCATAAAATTTTTATTTTATAAAGGGTATTTCTTTTTAAAATGTCACAACTTTGAGTTGGCATCACTGCTTTATTTGACAATCCATTTAACACCTGATAGTTGCTATATGTTTAGTTTGCTTTGAAATTTCATTATGAATCGACTTACACCAGAGCAACGCGTGCAAATTGTTGAAATTTTTAATCAAAATAATTGTTCTATTCGTCAAACTTATCGTACATAATCGTCCTTCAGAGCGTGCACGATAAGTTTGACGAATAGAACAATTATTTTGATTAAAAATTTTAACGCGTTGCTCTGGTGTAAGTCGATTCATAATGAAATTTCAAAACAAACTAAACAAAAAGCAACTATCAGCTGTTAAATGGGTTGTCAAATAAAGCAGTGATGCCAACTCAAAATTGTGACACTCTAAAAAAACAGGCATATAAATAATCAAGATTTGTGTCTTTTAAATCTCTTCTTTAAACCACATGGTAAAGTATATAAAATTTATTATTAAACATTTGAAAGGAAAAATGAAAAAGTTGCAGTGATAAAGTAGAAGCCATGGTCTTCTTCATTGTGTTTGTATTTGTATCACAAAATATTTTTGAAATTATATAAAAACTATGAATACTGTAACAGTATAATTAGTGTATATAGTTAGCTGTTAATAGTCTCGGCAATAGAATTTAGAATTTTTTTCTATTAGTAACATAAAATTGCAGCAAAACAAAAAGAAAGAACAACAAAACCAATGATAGTGTTTGAATTTACATTTGAAAAATTTGAATAAATTATTCATGTTTGAAAATAAGATTAAATGAATTATACTACTAAAGATAAATGTATTTAACCTAAAATATAAATATTAGTAACGTAACTTTAAAAATCAATTAAAAAAAAGTAAAAATTTGCAATGAAATTTATGACTAAAAATTGATTTTAAACTTGTCAAAATTTTGCTCTTCCAGAGATAGTATCACAATGGGTTCCATGTCTCTCTCTCTCGCTCTCACTATTTCTCACTCTCTCTCTCTCTGATCTAAAAGAAATTCGGAAACAATTGAGTATTGTTTAAATTATGTGTTTCCGTTAGCACTTTGAAATAACCCCCAAGTGAAATACCCCCAAATTTAAAAATGAAATAACTCCCAAAAAATTACAAAACTAATTTGGCTATTATTTCATTAATTTTGGATGTTATTTCATTTTGAATAAAGCAAGTAAAATAGACTTTAATTCGGCTGTGGCGAATCTTTGAATGTCGTACCCTCCACCAATGAACTCAAAAAAAAATATTCTCTGCTATTTTTGATACAAATAATGAAAAAAAAAAACTGTAGAAGTCAAAATATGGGCATTGAAACAATTTTTTTGAGGTGAAAAACTTTTTGGGTGCGAAAACAAATTTTATGGTGGAAAAAAAACCGTTTGTATTTTGTTTGTATCAGAGGGTTTTTATACAAATTTTGATGTTTTTAGCCTATTTATGGATTATTTAATTATTAATATAAAATTTTATTTAAATTAATTATTTAATGTTAAAAAAAAACAAAAAATAAAAAAAGTCTTAAGAAAATAAAAAAAAAATGTACAAAAAAAAGTTGAATTGTGTCTTGAGTAGGATTCGAACTCGCGTTCTTAGAGAAAAAAAGTATTTGTGACATAGCGTTTAGACAACTCAGCTATGAAGGCCATATGGAATCATCCGTTATAAAGTTAAATGAACAGTTTTCGTTCAATAGGAATTTGTTTGGTTTTTATTTAAATGACAAATCTTTGTATGTGTTTGTGTTTGTGTATAAAAGGTGAAGAGGTGAAAGAAAAGAAATTGATGTGTTTGTTATGCGTAATATTCAACATACATATAATAAAAACAAAGGGATTTTACGGAAAAAATTAGAGGTAGTCCTGGTTTTTTGCTAATATCTCAGCCATTTATCAACCGATCTGGCTGATTTTTAATAGCAAGCAGAAATGGATCACATTTAACAGAAATATATAACAATCAAGTCCTCATCATGTATGGGGTCTTTTGAAAACCCATTTCAACACACAGACGGACAGACGGACATCGTTAAATCAACTTCGCTCTTCGTAAGGACCCAGAATATATATACTTTATAGGGTCTAAGATCAATATTGTAGAAATTACAAACGGAATGACAAACTTATTTTTTGAGGTGAAAAAAATTTTGCGGTGAAAAAAATGTGAGGTGAAAAAAAATTTTTTTGAAGTAAAAAATATTTAAGGTGAATGTAAAATTTTATTCACTTCCAAGTGACTTGTGAAAAGACAAGAGAACCAATTTGTATGGAAAATTTAGAGATATCTTCACTTTTTTACTCATTACTTTTTAAGAGATGGACCAATTTTACTCACGATATATATGGTAGAGGGTATAAAAAGGACCCAAATGAAAAATAGCCAAAGTATTTGGTGATTATTTTCTTAAAATTCATTTTGGGTTCTATTCAATTTTTTTCATTTTTTCTAATTTAGAATTTTTCGGTTAAAAATAAGTGATTTTGAAAAAGATATAAAAAAATTTTGAAATCCAGAAAAATACTTATAAATAGACTTAAAATCTGTTCTCAAACCTAAGATAAAATTCCCAAATTAGGTACTAATCCGCTTATTTGGCAACATTGCTCATAATAATCCTGGGGAGAGCAGGTGAGCCATTAGTTAAAGTTTTTGATGTATATTTTAAAATCAATTACACACATTTCCTCGAAAATCTGCTCCCAAACAGAAGCTGAAATCTTATATTTTTAAGTTAAAAATTAATGATTATAAAAAATAAAATTTAAATCCTCCAAAAAAAAACTTAAAAATAATGCTACAATCCCATACAAATATTTTTCCTAAACCTAATTTGAATTCCCCAATTTGGGAATATTGCCCTTATCTGGCCACACTGCTTATAATATTGCTGGGGAGAACAAACGACCTCCCAGTTAAATATTTTTTGTTGTTTAAAATCAAAAACGGTAACGATTTCCAAACGGTCCCGGTACGGTTACTGTTACATCAGCTCTATTGTTACCGATAGTGATAACCGTTACATCGATAACAATCGAACCGTTACTGATAACTTTTAGCGATAAACGTAAGCGATAACTGTAAATGTGATAAACCTAAAATCAAATACGCATTTTTACCGGTAACGGTTCCGGTGGCAATTCCGGAAACGGAAACTGTTCCGCAACGGCTCCAGTACGATTTACCTTTGTATCAGTTTTGTTGCAAAATTGTTTAAAACAGGTTTTCTTAATAAAAATTTTACACACGTCTGACTATAACAATATCTCAACTGTTATTGTGGATATTATATGGAATTATTTATCAGAACTTTTTTATCGGGAAGTACTTAATGATTTCTCTAACTAAAAGTTATATCTTAATATATTTTCTATAAAGAAAAAGTTGTCAGAATCTTTAGGGGTTTAAGTTAATATTTAATTATTTTTCTATATTTACATAAGCGAACATTCCTTGTAAGTGTGGTTAAGGTTATAACAAGATGTTGTATCCTTTAAAACTACAAATTTCATATCTGTGTTTAGTTTCTGTTAAACCAGACAACAAAGATGAGTAAACAAAGTAATGTCCTGATGCACAATCTCTCCTCCTCCCCGCAGTTTGTAATATGACTGATGTGAAAATACTATTAAAAAATAACTTTTGTAACAAAATTTCTAATTGTTTTGTGTTTTAATATCCTTAAACTAATACCTGGCACCCAACAACAACAACAAATATACAAGGTGGCGCAAAAGTAATCCTCCTATCAGAAAATGCTATAAATTTTGCGATTGGCCCCTAATGTCAGTTCTGTTTTGACATTTGTGTAGTAAACACATGCGAAATACACGTTAATAAACAATGTTACGCTACACTGCTCCAGAACGCGGAATATTGGTGACTATTTATTTGAGCAATAATGAAGATGATTTTTCATCAAAAATAATCATGAATGATGAGACCCATTTCCATCTAAGCGGGTACGTAAATAAGGAAAATTTACGCTTCTGGGGCACTGAAAATCCGCGTGTAACCCACGAAGAGCCATTACACCCGCTCAAAATCACTGTATGGTGTGCTGTTTTCGCTGGAGGAGTCATCGGACCTTTTTTCTTCGAAGACGTCGCGGGCCAAACGGTTACGGTGAGCGCTACAGAGCAATGATCAACGAGTTCTTTTTGCCGCAACTTGATGAATTGGGATTGGAAAACATGTGGTTCCAACAGGACGGTGCAACGCCACACACTGCACGTGCCACAACCGATATGCTGAAGGATGCATTTCCCGGGCGCCTAATCTCCCGTTTTGGCGATTTGCACTGGCCAGCAAGATCGCCTGATTTGACCGCTCCAGACTTCTTTTTGTGGGGCTTTTTGAAGTCGCAGGTTTATGTCAACAAGCCTCAGACTCTTGCAGCTCTTAAAGACAATATCCGTCAAGAATGTGAGGACCTATCGCCGGAAGTTTTGGCCAAAGTGATGGAAAATGCCATAAAAAGGGCTCAAATGACAATCAACTGTGGCGGAGGCCATTTACATGACATCATATTCTCGACTTGATGTAAAAAAAATTAAAAGACCAAATAAAAATAATCCACAAGAAGAATCAAAGTTTTTATTTTTTTTTTTTAAATTACAGCCAAAAAAACATCGGAAGGTTATTTTTGCGCCACCCTGTAAAGCAATATAAAAATATAAAAAGGAAATAGCGGAAAACCCTTGGAAAATCTTAACAATTTAAACGTAAAAGAAATGAAAGAACAAACCAACGAAAAAAAATAAACTCAAAAGATTAAAGACAAACACAGTGAAGAGCATTAAAAACAATCACTACTTAACTAGAAATTGTTTTTTAAGGTTCTTCTAACAGTTTTTATTTTTACATTTTTTTTCCATTTCTTTCTTTCCATAAATAAAATGCTGCTAAAAAACAATTTTCCACCTTTTAGCTGCCATCAACTTATGATGCTGTTTTTTCTTTTTTATTTCAGGTGGATTTAAAGATGAAACAGGATGCAGTAAAAGATGAAGGAACAGTAGCATAAGCAGGAGCAAGAAGTCAGTCATTCAGTTAGTCAGAGTACAATAATAAAAACAACACAACAAAACGTAACATAACAAGACAAGTCAAGTCAAACAGCCAAGTGGCAGCCATACTTCACCTCTATTTACTTATTGTATTTCTATACGATATATATTTTTTTGCAGTTCTATTTTTTTTATATATATATATTTTGTAACAGATTGTAAAACTTTAGGTCGAGCATACTGGAGAGAAGGCAACAAAAAAAATAGAAAAGTATACTGAAGATGTAGAAAACAGCATGCCCCTTAGCTGGCTGACTTGATTGCAGCTACAGCAGCACTTGTTGCCACATGAATTTACGTTAACAATTTTTCAAAAGAACCTTTAAAAGAGAATTTTAAAAATCTATACTATTTAGATAATAATTAAGAAAAATTCATTAAAATTTTAAGCTTGATTATACGTAATAAATCTTTTAGAAGAAAACCTGTATTGCATCTCAATGGGTTTCCGCCGATCTTGATAGAGCAGAAAAAACTTAGACATGCGTATTTTTTCTAGCAGTTCAATTTCACTTTAAGCCTTGCGGGAAGAAAGGGGTCAGTTGGGAATCGGGACCAGTCCCGGGATAGGTGAAAACTGAACCGGTTCCGAAAAAACATATCACGAGATAGGTGAAAAGAGCACCGGTTCCCAAAGTACCTATCACGTGACCGGTTTAAAAGTCACGACATGTCTTTTAGGCCACTCCTGTGACATATCACAGAGGGCAATTGACCCCCTCCCAGGACAAGCCCATGTTAAACCGGTCATGTAACGTGTCCTGCGATAGGTCCTTTTCCCGCAGGGAGGGGTTAAAAAGTGTAGTCAAGGTTTACACATTTCTTAGTTTTTTTCTGACATCAATTTCATGAAACTGTTGAGAAATTAAGTATCAATTAAAAGGTTTTTAAAGATCCATCTACCGGCAAATCACATATTCGAAGACCTAAGGGGAGCCATTGGCATACCTTTTTGCTAATACCTCCCGTTGTATATTTTCTAAACTACTACGACTGTACTTAAAAAAGATTGTAGTTTAAATTAACTGAAAATGTTATTTAAAATAAATGAAAAATCCTTTATAAACTTACTTTCCATTTACATCAAAAGAACTTTTCATTTATTTTAAAATGTTAATAAATTAAGTTATAATATCCGTAAGAAAAATAAGTGATTTTTCAAATATTTTTACTGTTAACTATCCACAAATATGTTGAAAACAAACGTTATTTTCCTTAAATTTTTTTATAACTGACAACAAATAAACTACAAAATCTGTAAAAATAAATTATTTTTTATATATTTAGCTCTTTTAAATGTCATAAAAATTAACTTTGGTAAACGGTCGGTAAAATTAAACGAATTTTTATTTTTTTTAACTATTAATTTTTAAAAAAAATTTATATTTATACATATGTAATTTTTTTATAAAATTGTCAATAAAAAAAGCCTTAAAAATTCAAGGTGGGGCATTAAGTACCACCCTATTGTATATTGCTGTAATTTTTGCAAATGGCCTCGCATGTCAGTTTGGTTTTGACATGCGAAATTTATAGTGAATCGCTGTAAGCCTTTAAGAACGGGCGATAATTGTTTCAATGTTTGCACGCAATAATTCGCTGAGTTATAGCTAATTTTTATTCCAGCGGTTTTTTTTATCTCGATTCTGGGTGACTGAGGAGCAAAAGAACAACACTCGAGCCAATATTGACAATGTTACACCACAAATGCTGCGCACAGATTATTATTTTTTTTTTTTTTTGTTTTTTTGAACCGATTACAAAATTAATTGTTTATGGCTTTTTTAATCAACAAATTTTTGAATTGGTGGAATTTAATAGATATTTGTTTGGTGTGTGCAGTTAAATGGAATTTTGGTCTAACAAGATATGACCAAAAAATAGTAATTTTTTTATGAATTTTATCATAAATTTAAAATTTTTAGAAAAGGCCCCCGTTCTTTTTGGCTCTTAAGATTCAAAGGTGCCTAAGATTACAATTTTTTTGTACAACTTGTTTTTGGTTTAATTTTTTATTTAAATAATATAATAGATTGGAAATACAAAGAAGGGCAACCTTTTGTCCCCGACATTTTTGGTTCTTAAGATGCAGGAACCAAAGATAATATTTTTTATGTTCATTCTGCATTTAGTTCAATTGGTTAATTAAGAAATATTGTAGTTTGAATATTATCAGAAAATTCCAACATTTGGCCCACGACATTTTTTAATGGTCCAGGCGGGCCAAAGCTTGCATTTACTTTAATGGCTAATTAAACAATATTGTCGATTGGAAATCATTAGAAAAGCTCAAGCAGGACCAATATTGAGCCATACACTCTGAAAAAAAATTAGTAGAAAAATTTTTAAACGGTTTTTAATCCTACTTTACTAATTTTGTACTGATTTTTAGTAAAAAAAATTTCAATCCCACTTTACTAATTTTGTACTGATTTTTAGTAAAAAAATTATTTTTACTAAATTTTTTTGCTATTTACATTTTACAAATTATAGATTTTTACAGAATATTTACAAATTTTTGTTGCTAATTTCATAAGTCATTTTACAAATTTTTGAAACCCGATTTGCTAAAATTAGCAAAAAAAAACTTATACTTACAAATCTAAATTGCCTTACAGCAATTTACTAAAATTTAGTAGTGCTTACTAATTGTTTATACTAATTTGACTGTACTAATATTTATGATATTTAGTTTTTTTTTTTTGCTGATTTTAGTGAACCGATTTTAAATTAAACTTTACAAAAAGTTTACTAAAATTTAGTAGCGCCTACTACTACTGCAAAAAATACCTCAAGGCTCAAATTAGCAAAATTTTCAGTTGCTATTAAAGACTTTTTTGGTGAGTGTACGTACATTTTTTTTTCTCTGACAAAAACAACAAATTCCCAGGACAATATTATGTCATACATTATTTTTCTCTGACCAAGAAGCCAAGAACAAGAAGTCTCCATATTTTGGAAACTCGTTTTTGTGAAACTTTTTCCTGATTACAAATTCATGTTTACCAGAGCAAAATACTTTTAAAAAATTTTAGTTGAAGTCTGTGCAAAAGTCAATATTTGTTGAAATATTCAGAAAGGAAAAAGTTGTTTTTGCTTTGTTAGCACAAATCAAAATTTCAATCGAGTTTCGCGTTGACGTTTTTTATCCAACTGCCATCAAATTTTATATCCGTTTTTTTAATGACAGAATTAGCAAATTCGGAACACTTAAAATTCACTTTCATTTTAATTGGCCCCCGTATTTTTTTTTATTCAGGCGGGGACAATATTAAGCTATATATATTTTTTCTCACACAGAAGCCAAGAACGATTTTATGATCCTTTTTTCTTAATTTCAGATTCGGGACAAAATACTTTTACAAAGTTTTAGCAAAAGTCTGTGCAAAAGTCAATTTTGTTTTCAGAGCTAAAAAATATTCAGTACGGAATAAGTATTTTTCCCGTTAACACAAATTAAATTTTTAATCAAGTTTCGCGTCGACGTTTTTATCTCATTTTCATCAAATTTCATATCAAATATTTTCTAAATGCAGAATTAGCTAATTCAGAGTTCCTAAAATTCAGTTTCATTTTGTTGAGACACCTATAATGGAGGGGGGTGGGGGGTGTGCAATCTGTTTTTCACATTCACATTTTCCTGTTTACAATTATATTTTTGCAACATTTTAAATACTGAATTTCTTTTTTGCATGAATATTTTCGTTTTATTTATAACTTAATTTTCTTCACCTCTTCAACAACAATTTATAACATTTGTTTTTAATACATACAATTTTTTTATTTGTTTCCAAACTCCAAAAAAAAAATAAAATTCTTTTTTGTTTTCATCCCTCGTTGCAAACCAACAAAAAAAACAAAAACATAAATTTGTATTGTATACAAAATGCTGCATTGTTGATTGGTTTATGTGGTATACAGGAGCACCGTTATTTTTTGAGAAATTAAAACCTCTCCATTGGCATTACTAAGATTTTAAGATTAAGTCCAAAATGATATCTGATATTGATAGATGTTTTAAAGAATTAATTTAAAACCTAAACAAATAATTCTTTGTAGAAAATTGAGGATGTTATATAAAATGAAGTGCACAGAATCTGTTAAAATGGTTCCTCGTAGTTCTTAATATCCATTTTCTGTTTAAGAATAAAGTATGTAGCTTTACAAAGAAAGCAAAATGTGATTTAGAAAAATCCATAGAATAATTCCGAATTTATAACCAATTAGGTGCAACATAAAAGCAACAACACGACATTACTATTAGAGAGTTCTTGACTTGATTGGATCTAATTTATATTCACTACAAAAATTTCTAATCCCCCCACTTTCGCCGCTATGTTTTCCAATTGAATACATACAACATTTTTAGTTTTTATTTTTTATTATTGGAAATAAATAACTTTTTAAATTGTATGTTTTTTTCGCACTTGTACTTCATATAACAAACACCAATTTTGATAACCAAATAATACAAGCAAGGAAAAAAAACATATACACCCATCCCTTGTATAACGCAGTTTTATACAAAATGCTTTAGAAAACTTAAAAAGCTTAAAAGTTTAAAATTCGTAAAACGGGTTTTTACTACAACACGGTGTTTATCATACAGATAAGCCAAATAGCTTCGAAGTTATTAGAATCATAATTAAATATTATGCATTGTTAGTGAATTAGCTAAATTAATTAATATTTTAAATAAATAAAAAAAAAAGAAATTTTAAATTACAAAAAAAACCTATTCCTCGCGATTTACGACCACTTTCCCAGCAGAATCTTGGTTTTACCTTACCAGACCAACCATTGACGGTATTATTCCGTTTTTCAAAGGCTGATACCGCCTTGAATTTGTATTCCGCTTTTTAAACTAAAACTCCCCGATTTTAATTTCACATTTTTTTATAAACAATAATAAAGTTTTTTAAAAAAAGTTTAATGTCGATCTTGCGATTAAATTTCTGAAATTTTTAGAGAATTTTAATAGAAATAAAGTTATTACAATATTATTGTAGGAAAATTTTAAAATTTCGTTTGAAAACTCTATTTTTAATCGAATTTCTATAGTAAAAATATTTTTAAATAAACTTTTTCTTAAGAATTTGTCAATATTCTAAAACAATTTTTTTTTTGTTAATTTCACTATTCTCCTATAAAAACTATAGTTTCACTGAATTTAAAGATTTTCCTTTAGGAAATGTTTTCTTAAAATTCAATAGTTTTTCAATTGGGGAAAAAAATTATTAACGCTGGCGGGCTAATCTCTAGAAAAAAAATTTAGGATCAAATAGATTAAGATCAAAAAATATGCGTGGCCTTTTTTCCAACTATGATTTTTTAAATTTTTTTTATTAATTTTCAGGTAATAACTAAATAATTTTTTTTTTATTTTAAATTTTTTTGACCAAATTGAAGTAAAAAAAAAAATTGCGAATTTTATGAAACCAACAATCACAACAAAACAAACAATCCACAAACAAAATTTAAAAATCTTGCTTTTTACACTATAATCCCGCTTTTTATCTGCCCAAATTCTGATTTTTGATCAAAAATATTTGTTCACTTCAGAATTACCACTTCATGTATTACTATTGCGGTTGTCTTGTAAGCAGAACGTTATGTGATCGAGTCTTATGAACCCCAAGCAACTTTTTCCAAATTCTTAATAACATATTTTAATAAATTGAGTGAAAATCTATTTTTAGACTTATTCTCAGGTGTGTTATTGGAGGTAGCTTGTTGCCTTAAAGCTTACGAGTAGGAAGTAAAATAACTAGTTAATGGTAAGTTTAAAATAACTAGTTATAGGTAAGGCAAAAATAAATGGTTATAATTCATAAAACAAAAACTGATGTTTGTTAACAATTTGAAAAAAAAAAGATTTAAATATCAAAACCAAAAATAGATTTTAACTGCCATATAAGTAGTTAAAACACATTACTAGTAACTCATTATTAGTAACTTATTATTTTCACCTTAGAAGTAATGCAGTGGACAGGGGTATGTCATTATTGATCATACAAAAATCAATGAGCTGCTATAACTAAATTTTTCCTGCGTAAATCAAAAAATTTTTGGTGATTTCCAAATACGAGGGCGTATCAATAACTCCGTGACTTTTCGAACTTCCCTGTTAATAGACTACTGTCAAATTTTGAGCAAGTTCCGTCATTTACTTTGCGTTTAACAGCTGTTCAAAACATACAACCTCGTGGATTTTTTTAAAAATGGAAAAAAGTGAATTTCGAGTGCTCGTTAAACATAATTTTTTGCAAAAAAAAAAACGTCAATCAAACCAAGGAAATGCTTGATAAATACTATGGGGACTCGCACCATCGATTTTAATGGTAAAAAAAGAGGTTTACTGACTTTCATTGTGGTCGCACAAGTAAAAATGACGCAGAAAAGATCCACGATATGGTGTTGACCGATCGATGAGTAAAAGTGCGTGAGATTGTTGATGCTATAGCATTTCATATGGCAGTGTGGTTTCGATTTTAAATGATCAGTTGGATTAATGAAAGCTGTCTGCAAGATGGGTGCCACGTTTGCTATCATTTGACCGTAATGCACGGGTGCATACGTGTGTAGTCTCAAAGGCAAAAATCCATGAAGTAGACTACGAATTGCCCCCTCATTCGCTATATTCTCCGGATTTAGCCCCCAGTGACTATTTTCTATTTCCAAACCTAAAGAAATGGATCGGTGAAAAGATATTTAGGTTCACCGATGAAATTGTTGATCAAACAAATGCCTATTTTATGGACATCGAAAAATCCTATTTTTTGGAAGGGATACAAAAATTGGAGAAACATTGGACTAAGTGTATTGAGCTAAAAAGAGATTATGTTGAAAAACAATTTTTTTTTTTTTGCAAAAAAAAAACTGTGTTTCATTCAAAAAGTCACGGACTTATTGAAATCAAAAAATCTTCAACATTTGCAATTTAAATTTTAATTATATCAATTAAAATTTTAATTAAAGTTCTAACCAAAAATTAATCAAAATTTTATTAAAATTTTAATTTGATTTGATGCTGGAAATTTCAATTAAAAATTTGATTGAAATTTTAATTGATTTTTGTTTAGCACTTTAATTAAAGTTGTCAATTGATATAATTAAAACTTTAATTATAAATGTTGAAAATTTTTGATTAAAAATTTAATTAATATGATTAAAAAAATAAATGAAAAATTTCAATTAATTTTAGCAAAAAAAAAATTAATTGATATAACAAATTCGATTTGCCGGTCCAAATTTAATTAAATTTTTAATTGCATTTACAAATATTTTTAATTCAAACTCGATTTCAGTTTTTTCTATAAAGCTTAATATTCAAATAATGTACACGTTATTCTTGTGGTTAAATTTTAAGGGCCGATGTTGAATGTGAACCACTCTTAAACGTCAAAATTTTTTTCTGCATTTCATTTCAAATTTCTCAATTTCAGACTAACGCAATTTGAACCATGGTAAGATACACAATCGAGCAAGGCGTTAAAGTTATTCAGGCTTATTATAAAAATAGGCGTTCAAATCAAAATGCATTTCGTGCACTTTATGATTTTTTTTTTTTTTTGTCAGCATAATTGACCAAATGTGTCCACAATCGGGAAAATTGTGGGCACATTTCAGCAAACCGGGTCTGTGAAAACACCTGCGCATGCTCGCCCAGTTCGTTCTGCGGAAAACATTGCTGTTGTTCGCGATAGTGTGTCATGAGGTCGGCCAAGCATTTATCGTGAATGGTGTTCGCTATCGCGAGATGATAACGAACTTATTGTAGCCAGGAATTAAAGATATGACCCTGAGCGATATGTGGTTTCAACAGGACGGTGCCACTTGCCACACAGCTAACGAAACAATGGCTCTTTTGCGGGACAAATTTAATGGTCGTGTTATCTCACGTGGTGGCGATGTCAAGTTGTCCGCCAAGATTATGTGATTTGACACCGTTGGACTTCTTTATTTGGGGTTATTTGAAATAAAAGGTGTACGTCGATAAGCCAGCAACAATTCAAGAGCTAAAGGATGAGATAATTCATTCGGCACATTAACGGCATAGAACCTCAATTATGCCTCAGCGTCATAGAAAATTTGGACCATCGGATGGAGGTGTGCCGCCAAGGTTGGGGCAGCCATTTGACCGATATTTTGTTTCATACATATTTGAAACATACCATATTATCATAATAAAAAGAAATGACAATAATTTCCTAAATAATTTGTGTTTTATTCAAATTCAACATCGGCTCTTAAAATTTAACCACCCTTTAGTTAAAATGTAAAATTTGATCATTTTTGTTACAAAATTTTAAATCATATCAAATAATAACCCAAACAAAAAAAAACAAACAGGAAAGCGCTGGCAAGGCACTTAAGCCGATGGTACGAGAAAAGTGCTTTTCCCAATTCCAAAATAATAACATTATTTAAAAAGCCTCGAAGAAACACTGAGGAACACAATTTCAAAATAAAACTAAAAAATTTAAATTTAAAATTTTTTTTGGTCATGTTGGAATTTGAAATATTACAAAACCTGTTAGTTACTTTTTTTTTTGCAATTTCCGTTTGGGAATTTTCATTTGCATACAAGTATTTTATTATTTAATAAGAAAAATCTTTTAAGAGTGACAAACTATTGACATAACAATCAATTTAAATTTCATTTGTCTTTTTTTTTTTTTTTTTTTTTTTTTTGGTGTATAAAGATTCAAATAAAATTCCAGCATATTGAAACAAACATTTATTGATTTACTTTGCTTTTAACTCAACTCAGTCAGTCATTCATTTGTCTTAAACATTTGAAGGATATTTTTCTACAGTTTTAGTAGAATGTAAACGAATTTGCGTAATTTTCGTCTTTCATTTTTTATTTAAACAAAAAAAAACTGAAAAGAAAATAAAATAAAACAAGAACATACATCCCAACATACCAAATGACTTGAGAAAAATATTATTATAAGCTTACAAACACAAGCCTTAAGCTTGAAAAAGACTTGAGAATATATTGAAAAAGGCTATCGTAACAATTGTAGAAAAATCAAAACGGAACCCTGGTGAAAATATTATGTGTGTATGATTACTATAAGCTTATTCTTGCAATTGTAGAATAAGCTTACAAAAATAATATATTATTAATAATTGAAAAAGAGAAATCATAATTATTTTCTTTAATTTCATTTATTTTTTATTTTAATTTTAAAAATAAATAACAATATTAATTCTTTTTAAATATAAAAAATAATAATTCATTTTAAATATAAATAATAATTAATTTTAACCACAAATAAAAGTAATTAAATTTAATATGCAATTGCACGTTCACTATATAAAATTTACAATTAAATGTACACGCAAAACACGTTTGACAAATTTAAAGAAAAAGTAATGGCACTTGTTCTATGCATTATAAGCGTAGAACAAATACAACAAGACTAGAATGTTTTGAAAAATATTTCTATTTCAATCGTCATATTGCGTTGTTCAATATGTGTATGTTGTTTATACGCATACTTTAGAAAAAGTTATGTATAATAATCTTTTCTCAAGCATTGTTAAATACTGCTTGTGAATTCACTATTTATATAAGCTTATTCTCAAGTTGTATTGCAGTTTAATTGCTATATGGTATATTGGGATTTAAAGTCTCGCATTAAACTTCCGGCGGCAAATTTCCTTTTCCTTTATTTAAATATAAGTAGAATAACAGAAAAAATAGAAGATGAAATGAAATTTTTGCATTTTATTCATCATCATCATTGGTTGGTTGGTTGGTTACAAATTATTGTACAAAGTTTTATTGATGAAAAATTTTGTAATAAATGATTTTGCATTAGCAAAACTAATGAATTTTTTAAACAGTTTTTAAAATACAACAACAAAAAAAGTAGTTTTTTATCGTTATAGAAAATAAAGACCCCAAACCAATTTCATATCCCCATACAGCTGCTTTCATTTTCCAGCAGAGTATAAAAAAGGGGTTTTTTGTCATTAGTTTTTTTTTTTTTTGTTCTAGAATTGTTTTAATAAATCATGCCATTGGCATAAGAATTTCCATATTTCTTTCGTTTGATTTAAATTACTTGACAATTATTATAATGGTGACAAGGATATGATGATATATAGTTATGTTCGATTCAGTTCTTTCTGTTTTGTTATGTTCTACCACTTTCAGAATGAATAATAACTTAAGTTCTGTTGATATATTAACTTGGCATTTCTTTCGAGGTATTAAACTAAAAATGGCAAATGAAGAAAATAATGTTTAAGGAAAGGTTTGCATTTCATTGTAGCATGAAATTAATGATGTTCAAATTATTTTTCTTTTTTTTTATTATTTGAATTATTCCTTATTTTGCCGAGTTTACAAAATGTGTGTAATTTTCTTAAGACGTAGTAGCTATTTCTGTTCATTTATTATTGCACCATTACCCCCAGCCAGTTATCCAACCAAGAACCAACCAACCAACCATCTTGCTAACTCACTATAAAGTTTACATTGAAAATTTTTACATTTTTGCTTGGTAAGCACTTTGCATGTTGTTTAAATTTTATATGACAACAAAGTTATGGCATAATTTTTGTTGAATATTTTTTTTTAAGTTTTATTTCAGTTATTATTGAAATTAAGAATAAATTTTTAGTGAAAGTGTATTTTAAGATTAATAGATAAATTTTTGCTACACTTACCAGCAAGGCCATCTGCTAAAGGTCTGCATGAATTCATTCAATGTTGCCAGAAATATTTTAGCTCATGTTTAACCCATTCGCAAGTCGAAATCCTTTAAAAAAAAAATAGTTCCTAATTTTTAATTGAAATTTAAACAAAAATAATTTTTTTTTATAAAAACTAATAAAAACATTTAAGTCGGGCATGCGGGTCCGAAATCTGCAACTGTTTTATATGTATAAGGGCAAATAATATACAGATACAGGTTGGTTGAAAAGTTCCTGCGCTCGAAATGAAAGAATACTGTTTTTGTCACGAAATATATTTTTTTATTCAATATAATCTCTTAGAAGCTCAATACACTTGTTCCAATGATCTTCCAATAATTTTATCCCATCCTTATATGGGTTTTCCGGAAGCTCTGCAAAATAACCGTCTACGGCTGCTATGGCCTCTTCATTCGACGAAAAATGCTTTCCACGAAGGAATTGTTTGAGATTTCTGAAGAGATAGTAATCACTGGGAGCCAAATCTGGATGTTCAAGCAATTCGTACTTTAATTCTTTGAATTTAGCCATCGTCAAAACACTTTTGTGAGCAGGTGCATTGTCTTGATGAAAAATGATTTTTTCCTTCTTTAAACCAGGTCTTTTCCCACGCATTTTTTCATCCAGCTGATCCATAAGGCTGCAATAATATTCAGAGTTGATTGTTTATCCTTTCTGGAGATAATCAATCAACAAAATTCTTTTGCATCCCAAAAAACTGATGCCATAACCTTCTTTGCTGATCGTTGTGACTTCACCTGCTTTGGAGCTGAACAACCAGCTTCAGTCCACTGTAAACGTTCTTGTTTCAATTTAAGTACATGGTGGTAGATCCAAGTCTCATCCATAGTTATAAAACGACGCATGAAGTCGGTGTTATTCGGCTTAAAACGCTCCAAATTACGCTGAGAAATTTGTTTTCGATCCAATTTTTGTTGAATTGTTAATGTGTGAGGCACTAACTTTCCAAACCTTTTTTTGTATACATAATTCTTCATGTAAAATATGGAGTACTCGTTCGTCTTAGATGCCTATGGCATTAGCAATTTCACGCTTAGTCAAACTTGGATCTTCACTAACCATATTATGTACCTGCTCAATGATTTCTGATGTGGTTGCAGTTTTTGGTCGTCCTTCGCGTGGATCGTCTTTAAGGCTGGTACGGCCACGTTTAAATTCACCAGCCCAAAATTTAGCGGTGCGTTTTAAAGGAGGACTCCTTATATACTTCTAACAATTGTTCATAAATTTCCTTTGCTTTTAAACCCTTCAAAACAAAGAATCTATTGACTGCACGATATTCAATTTTTTCCATATTAAAAAAAATCAATGACACGTTAACTTCAAATGGCTTGTAAACAAAGAAAGAATTGACAGAATGACTTGCAACTTTGCATGTGTTCTCAGGACAGTTATACCAACTTGAGAAAAAAAATGTTTGGAGCTAGTAGTGCCATCTCTTGGTGAGCGCAGGAACTTTTCAACCAACCTGTAAATCTATACAAAATGGCCGAAAATGTTCAGATAAGATGTGCTTAGATTAAACTAGATATGGTTTAATATAATAAGATATGGCATATGTGCTACACGTTATCTAATCAGATCTAATACCAAATATATGCATATCTAAAGAGATCTGCAAAATTTTGTTGATTTTTTTTTGGACATATATGAGCAGTAGGCCGTTTATAGCATATAAGGCAGAAACTGAAATTTGCTTCCATCCTTGATACCCGGGCCGAAAATGTTTCCATTTGGCCTACAAGCCTTCAATTAAAAATTTGGAGCCGATCGGATAACGCCAAGGTCTACCCAAAGTTCATTGAAAAATTAAAACACATTTTATATGTTGAAATATGGGGTTTATAATCAAAATACATATGTTTAAGCAACTAAAAATATTTTTCTTTGAATAACTAGATTTGACATCGATTTTAAATATAGTTTCTTTTCCAACAAGCCATAAATGATCAAAATCGTTAGAGAAACAAAAAAGTTACAACGGTTTTCATTTGCATTTTACGTCAATTGAATGTTGTAGCTGACATGGCATGCACAATGTGCACATGCATGCTGAGTTCAGTTACTCAACTTTTGCACAATTTCATTCTTTATTTGTTTTTTGTTGTAATTGTGTCCCGTTACTTTTTTGCCTACAACAACGTCTGGCTAATTGTATTGACGCTCTCATATGTTTGAGTAGATGGTTCGTGATGAGTAAAACCACTCCTATATAGTCCTTTCTCGCTCTCTCTTTAATTTACTATAGGTTAGGATTTATTTGATTTGTAGCTATTTTGAAATAGGGAGCTCCTTGGATTTCGTACGCCGCCATTTCTGATTCTTTTTTAATGAATAGAACAGAAAATATATAATCACAAACAAAAATATATCAAATCAGAACTAAATTTTCGTAGAAGTAAATACCGGGAAGAAGGGTTTACGAAGGCAGTTCGAAATCTTCTTAGCCTTAGAATGAAAAACAATAGTTAGATTTTTAAAATTATGTTTATATATTAATATAATCTCTTGAAACTTTAATAAACTTAGTCCAACGCTTTTCTATCAATTATATCCCTTAATCCCTTAATAATTTACCTGAAGCTCTGCAAAAGTCACAGGGAACTAAATCAGGAGAATAAAATGGGCGTTCAAGCAATTCATACTTCAATTTGTTGAA
This sequence comes from Eustalomyia histrio, assembly GCA_949748255.1. Lineage (NCBI taxonomy): Eukaryota > Metazoa > Arthropoda > Insecta > Diptera > Anthomyiidae > Eustalomyia > Eustalomyia histrio. The sequence continues at coordinate 112,780,909 of OX456527.1, read as the reverse complement.
TTTTTGCCATTGTTTAAACATTCTTTTATGCTGGTGCGTTGCCTTGATAAGAAATTAACTTTTTTTTTCAAATTTTCCATATGGGGTAGGTCCGTCAGATCACCCAAAATCAGAAAGAACCAAAGAAAGCAGCCCTCCGGTTCGCGAACATAGGGCACTGGCACATTAGTTGAAGCAAAGTCTCCTTCTCCTCTTTATCGTTACAGCTCCGACAGAAGTCCCATCCTCCGCGCATTTACACCAAAAGCGCCGTGTTCCGTTAAAACCGCCAGCAGCTTCCGCAAATGAAAACGGGGTAGTCCTATGACCGGTCCACCTTCGACGCCGATCATAGGTGTACCAAATATTATTCGTGATAGAGCAAGTTGGCTCATCACTCCACCTAGTACCGGTTAACTGCATGTAGTGCCGCTCAGCCTGCAGCTTGATCACTGCGAGCGGTATGCTCTGCGCGCTGTAAATATCGCCATTGCAAAAAAACACCAAAATAAATCACCAGCAACATTGTTGCTACTTCTGTTGCTATACCTCGAAATCCATATGAATGTCAACCTCGATATGAATGTCAACCTCGAATGTCTCAATGTGGTAAACACACTCTTCAGGGATTTAATGGCCCCTGTCAGTTGAAGCAACGATATTCTCCGAAAATATTCCTTGACACCCTATACAAGATATAGCCCATTGTATGGCCACTATTTCAGCCTGTAAAATTCTGGTCAGGCAGCCTGAAAAAGAGTCGATAATCATAACGACCTATATATACGCCTCCTCCTTAACCTTCCTTCCCTCTGGAACAATCCTTGTAAACCTCGAGTGCTCCCGCAGGTAGGTCGATCTCCTCTAAGCACTCCGATCTTGCTGGTATCCAGGTCCTAAACCCAAAATCGGATCAGGATGGAGCATCAGTATTCTGGCATTTCCAAGCGATTTGTGTGTGTGTAAATACTATTTAATAATACTGCCTTCATTCTGAACCCCAAAATATGAATTTTCATCTTCTAAATAACATACAAATTTTAAATCGAAAACTTGAAAAATGAAAATACGTATTTTGAAATTCAGTATGAACTTATTTATTACAAGACCAATTTAGAAATGAGCATTCTGTGAGAGGAAGGTATGAATATGTACCAATTACGATCAAATTCAATATGGTCCCTCTTTGGGCCAAAAAAAAATTATGTTTCAAATTTTATCCAAGCAAGGTTTACATGGACCGACGGATAGACTGAGTCGGGGTTTGATATTTTGGTAGTTACAAATTTCAGCAGTGGTGTACCGGGTATATAAATAGGTTAACTCAGATAAAAGAGTTTAGAGCGCCTCAAAATAATGATTAATAAATTATCTGATATATGAGGCTTTTCAAAGGTTCTTATTTTGAAGTCCGAAACAGCTAAAAATAAACCTCATGTTAATGAATATAAAAGGAATCATAAAGACACGAAGACTTAAAATAAATAAAAAATATAAATTCAATATCAGCTGGCAGCTGATTTTGACATAAAATGAAAATGGAGATAACTAAACACAGCTAGAATTTGTAAGTAAATTTCATCTTAACTCAATAAATCAAAGTGGATTAGAGTTAATCGTACAGCGTACGTCGTAACTGACCAGAAAATACAATCCATTCGGCCAGTGTATTCTCCATGATTACGAATGTTATAATTTTTATATTTATTAAGAAAAAATTTCGTGATCTTGAACCGAACAAAAAATGTGTTGCTCTTGAATTTCATAATCAAGTAATTTTTTGAGACAGTAATGGCCCTGAAAAGTTAAATTAATACAGAAAGTTAAATCATAAATTACTTTTTGGAATAAATCTCCCAAAAGAAGCAAATTGTTTGTTCAATTTTTAAAGCCAGATCCATTTTCAACTTTACCCTGTATTTCACCATCAAACAATAACAACAAAAATTAAAGATATTGTATCAGTGAGTTTTGTTTTAAAATTTCTTTTTAATAATATCACATTTACAAATATAACTTCTATCCCAAATGACGAAAATAGATGGCCATTAGTTTAGATAGATTTTAAATTTGTTTCTCTGTCACATACAAATCTAAATGTTATGATAAAATTTGTATCACATTTCACTTTTTGCTGATTTGCATTAAATATGCAACATAAGAATTATTCTTAAATTTTGGCTTTACTTACCTGTTAGTAAAGCCAAAATTTTATATACCCTACACAACTAAGTGGTCAGGATATAATGAGTTTATGCTGGTGTTTAAAAGTGGCAAAAATATTAGACCTCATGGTAGGCCAATCGAATCAGAATCATTTTCTGATTCGATTTAACGTAAACCTTGTAATCAAACTACATGTCGCAAATATAGAGTCGGTGAAATTTGGTTATAATGTTCTATTGACATAAGAATTAACTTTATTGAATGAAATTGATCAAAATCTATCCGTATTTACATCTACCTTCCATAGAAGGTTTCTATCTGAATTGGGCTTAAGTACAATAGTAAAGGGTGTCCCAAGAAGAACGCAATTTTTAAATTTTAAATAAAACACAGATATTTAAAAAAAATCGTGAAACTTTATTATATCGTAAAGTAGACAGAATAAGGTTATGTATGGAACAATATATCGTGCAGATGGCCGCCGCGGCTTTGCTGGCATGCACGCGATCTTTTAATGAAATTTTCAATGACCGTTTTGCATGAATGCTGCGGTATTTCATTAATGCAGCGTCCAATTTCCTCTTTTAAGGCTTGAGTCGTCGTCGGCTTATTCGCGTAAACCATCGACTTCAAAAAACCCCAAAGAAAAAAATCTAATGGTGTTAAATCGCACGATCTAGGCGGCCAATTCTGATCTCCAAAACGCGAAATAACACGACCGGGAAATGACTGATGCAGCAATTGAATTGTTTCTCTGGCTGTATGACATGTGGCGCCGTCTTGTTGGAACCACATGCCCTCCACATTCATTTCTTCAATTCTAGGCAAGAAAAAACTGGTTATCATTTCACGATACCGAACACCATTGACTGTTTGCGCTTGACCTGCCTCATTTTCATAAAAAAAAGGTCCAATGATTCCTCCAGCCCAAAAACCACACCACACAGTGACACGTTGAGGATGCATTTGCTTCTCGTGAATTACCCGAGGATTTTCCTCACCCCAAATGCGACAATTCTGCCTATTGACGAAGCCATCAAGATGAAAATGGGCCTCGTCACTGAAGATGATTTTATCGGCAAAATCAGCATTTTCATGTCTCTCCAATACCCAATTAACGAACTCCCTTCGCTGTCCATGGTCAGCTGGCTTCAGTTCCTGAGTCGATTGAACTTTGTATGCATGAAGATGGAAATCTTTCGTCAAAATTCGCTGCAAAGTGGATTTGGAGACACCAATTTGCTGAGCTCGGTGTCGAATTGAGATGGATGGAGTTTGAGCGACATCATCACGTACAGCTGCGACATTTTCGGTCGATCGATCTGGTCGATGGCGCGTTGTTGTCTTTACATCACTAACAGACCCAGTTTCGGCAAATTTATCCATTAATCTATTTACAGTTGACTCTTTTGGAGCATTATTGTGACCCCAAATTGATCGCAATTTGCGAACTGTAGCCGCAACACTTTCACCATTTTGGTAAAACAATTTCACAATGAGAATGCGTTGTTCATTCGTGTAGCGCTCCATTTTTACTAACCTCGTACCTTCTACTAGCAAACAATAACAATTGTTCAAATGTCAAACAATGACACTTCGAATGTTGCCAGATTTAAAAATTGCGTTCTTCTTGGGACACCCTTTATATAGACACACAAAATCATGTCCCATGAAATTTGGACTGTAAATATTATTTGGGACAGTAAATCATGCCTAGAAATTTAAAAAAAAATCGGACAATATTTGAACCTAGTTTTCGTATAAACTACCTTCCCAATATTTAGTTCTTTCCCTATATTTCATGCTCAGGCCATAAAATAAGAATCCGGTTCTTACCCGAAATATGATGTAAATTATATTGTTGTAGGGTATCATATAGTCAGTATGGCCGACTTTAATAGTTTGTACTATGAAGTTTCATATGCAACACATGCCAGTGACACCTAACAATCTAATAATCATAGTGTGGAATATAATGAAAAAAGTTGATTTAACATTTCATTTCATTCTCATTAAAGTTTATTTGAGATTTCAACGAAAATACACAGATGGTCGAATATACATAAAAACAAACATATGAGGAATTCCATATTAATTATCCAGCTAACAAAAAAATAACAGTATATCTTACCAACTACACTGTGCTAGTTGCAAATTTGAGTACGCTGAATTCGCTATTTAAAATTTCAATAATAAAATGATATTTTTTATACTTTTGTTATCATTATTGAATTTTAGTCAATCGAAGTCTGTTAAATACAATTTTTTGGTTTTTTTTTCGCGGAAAAATTTTATTCACGAAACTTTTATACAATCACCAGCTGAGTCTGAGGAGCATGGAAAGAGATTCCATCAAGTGACGGCTAGACTTGAACACTGGTACAGTGTTTAAAAGTTGGGACTCAATAATAAAACGATACTTTTTATACTTTTGTTATCATTATTGAATTTAAGTCAATAGAAATCTGTTAAATATAATTTTTTGCTATTTTTTTCGCGGAAAAATTTTATTCATGAAACTTTCAACTTTGCTGTTAATTAAAGTATACAGTCCACCAACTGAGTCTAAAGAGCATGGAAATCAATTCCAACAAGTGACGGCTAGATTTGAACACTGGTACACAGTGTAAAAAAGATGGATTCCCTGTTAGGTGAAATTTGCTGGAGCTACAAGAAGAAATGCTTGAGAAAGATGAATAAATAAATAAAATGATTTATGTTATTTATTTTCAAATGGTTCTTAAACCACTGACACATCAGTAAAAACAAATGATTAATTAGTTAAAAATAAATGTTTAAATTTTAACTACCAATACCGTAAAAATAAATGATTATTAATTTATTTGAAATTGTTTTGGTTTTTTGTATTTTTGTTTGTTTTTCAATCTACAAAATGTAATTGCACACACACTCTATAGACACATTTTGTTTGAATGGCCTTATGTGTGTGTGTTTCTGAAGTTCTTGTAATTTAAATTGAAATAATTTTGTATGTAAAAAAAACAATTTAAATAAAAAACAAAATTGCAATTTTTTTCGTTGAAACAGACAGCAGAACAAACTTTAAATTTGTAATAACTGCAACGGAAAAAAGTAACCCAGAGAAATAAATTTTATGGGTAAATTTTTATTCAAATTCAAACAAATGAAAAAAAAACAAAATCGGTAATTGACAGTTAATTATTAAATCCTGTAGTGGTGCAGTTGATATGAAACGCTTTATATTTACGTAAATATTATATATGTGTGTTTGCATGATTTTTACCTGTGTTATTCTTGTGATTTTTTTTTAAACATTTGCAATATTTGCTAGTGCATGCAAACAGAAAAATTCTATTTTGTGAGTGTGTATTTTCGGAAGCTTCGGTTATTGACCATTATTTGTCCAAGTTTTAATCAAACAGAATTCATTGGAAATTTATGTAGTTGATATGTTGTTGCATACATTTGTATTGAATGTATGCAACGTTCAATCCCAGCAAAACTTTGGTAATAGATGCATGCATTATCTTGTACAGATAACCCGTTAAATACTGTATTAAGTTACCGATCATTGATTACGTAAAATTATATTTGAAAATTTTTTTAAAACTCTAACTTGAAAATCTGATTTTTGAAAATCTAATTTTGGAACAAAACACACGAAAAACTCATTTACATTTTAAGTTATCAAATATTCTATGTAACAACAGCTCAGTAGGTAAAGTTATTAACTGCCAAACCAGAGATCACAGGTTCAATTCCCAGCATATTTACACAGAGAAAACTGATTTATCATGACAACTGAATCTCTTGCCAACTGAATATTTTGGTTGTATAATACAATTGAAATATTTTGTTTCAACCGAAACTCTATTTAATTAACCAAATTTCGGTTGTGATAAACAAGAAATTCGGTTGTTACAATTAATCTGTTTTCTCTGTGTAGGAAAAAAAAATAATAAAAAATTATAAAAAAAATTATAATAATTTTATTTTATAATAATTTTATTTTAAAATAATTTTATTTTATAATCATTTTTTATTACATTTTTTTTTATAATAATTTTTTTTATATTTTTTTTATATTAATTTTTTTTATAATAAATTTTTTATAATAATTTTTTTCTATAATTTTTTTTTTGTTTTAAATCTATTTTTAGACACATTACTTTTCGTAACCTCGTAACCATATAAGTAACCACTTACTTTATCACTTCCAAGGTACCATTGCTTGCAGCTTATCGCCTGCAAAATTAATCAGTGAATTAGGATGTAAAGTACTACCTAAACCCATATGGTCATACATTACTTTATACATTATTTGGTAATGTATGCTTATGCTGGGTTTATTTGTGAATGAGTGAATTGTATGATTTTTGACTTTGATTTTTTTTTTTTTCGTATATTATTCGTATTGGTTTGTTCGGTGTTATTCCATTTTGGGAGGACAGGTGATTGGCATATTGTGATTACGTTTTTGTTTTAGGTTTCTAAAATAAATTTACACAAAAAAAAAACAAAACAATCTATTCTACGGCTAATGAACTTTTTTATTTAAGTTTATAGGAAAAAAAAAATTCTATAGAAAAAAAAAGAAACAGAAAAATTGACATGTGTTTGCTATTAATTAAACTGTAGTGTCACATAGATTAAATTTGCAAATTCTATGAATGCAAAAGTATAGAATTTTATAAAATTTTGAGATTAAAGATTTTAATAAAAATGATAAATTTCTAAAGAATCTACTGAAAATGAGAGTTAAAATAAAATTGTAGGTTAAAATAAATATGTAGGTGGGTTTGAAAAGTCGAATTCGTTGCAGGCAAGAGCAAGAGGATGGTGCCACAATCGATGATTCTAAGTTTAATTTTTTTAACTTAATAACATAATACCCCTTTTTTTAGCCTTCGAAACCCACTTAAACCCTTAAAAAGGTGACTGGTTAAAGTGTTAAAAAATGAATTAACAAATGATGTAAAAATAACTAACAATGTAGTAAAATTAAACAACAATGATGTAAAAATAAGTGACAAATTTTAATTACAATTTTTTTTTTAAATAACTGACAAAATTTCTGCAAAAGCAATTGTTTTCTTGTGAGAAATTTGTAAACAAAATTTCCTACTTTTAGTATAACCCCTTTACCGAAATTTTAATAGAATCGAAATGGACTTGTGTCCAAAAATGTAAAATAAATCTGATCAAAAATAATAGTCATAAAATAATTTTCGATAAGAAAAATGGTTTAGAATTTGGGAGTTCTTCTGTATACTCTTGAAAACACGACAATCGCGGCTCTTGAATAACTAATTTATTTAAGAATTTAAAAAAAAAAATTTGGGAAATGATTTCTTATAAAATTGATTATTTTTTGTCTGTTTTTATATATAAAACGCCTCAGCCGCCAAAATCGGCGGCGACTGCGGCTAACAAAAAAATATTTCGCGGCTAAACGGCTACCACCTGCGGCTTGCATCTCTTCTATATACACAAATATTTTTAGGTAGGTTAATGCATGCATTATGATCCGGCAAAAGATCTCATCAAAACCCAACATTTTGAAAGAGCTGAGCTTCCTAAATAAAGAGATTGCAGTTAAAAACCCTCATTAAAAAATAAGTTCCTCTCCATTCTTACAACTAACAAGCACTATGACGTTACTAAAATTTGGTGACCTAAAATGTTCAAATTATAAATAAATGAAATTCTTTTAAAAAATTCCCTGTACTAAAGAATATAAATTATCTGTATTAAAAATTTTAGTCCAAATTTCATAAAATCTTATTATTATTTATAATAATTTTTTTAAATATGTATCTAAATTCTTCAGTATCAATTTTAAAGTTATCTGTCGGAATATTTTTCAAATCTTGATAACATTTTTTTCAAAAAAAGTTAAAAAATACTGTTAGATGTTTTTCAGTCAGACATCTTGAAATTCAAAATTTTTTTCTAGAAAAAAATGGTAAAGAACTTCATAGTGTTTTTGTGGGAAAGAGGGCTTACGCCTGGTTTTCATTATGACATATGAACTGACAACAAAAACTGACTCAAATGAATTCTCGTCATTTTGTGTCAAATGGGTTTTCATTACATCTTAAAAACTGACAATAAATCGATAAAGCAGAGCGTGTCAAAGACTTTTATGTCAAAGTTTGGTGTCAGTTGACTGACACGCCGTTTTCATTACAAAAGTCAAATATGACGCATAAACTTTTGGCGAGCGAACAGCTGATTAGAAAATATTAATTTGAATTTAATAAAAAGTGGAAAAAAATTAAAAATAATAAAAAAGGAAACAAATTGCTGTAGCTAGTGCGGTAGTGAGTTATTAAAACACTAAAGAGCTTGGAAAATTAAAAGGAAGAATTGAAATTTATTTTTCCAGCAAAAAAAAAATAACAGCTTTGCGATCGCCATACAAAACAAAAATTGACAACTTGTTGTCAATTTTATTTTAGATAAAAAATGCTGCCATATCTGCTGACAAACTGAAATTTGAAGTTTTCACTTGTATGTCATTTTAGAAGGCAGTTCGTGTGCATAACTGACTGCAAATTCATATGACACCATATGACAACCCGTTTTCATACAATTGCCAACAATTTGGATAAATTGACATTAAAAATGACATATTGAAAACTATGCATTAGAATTAATAATATTTTTCTAAGAATCTGTAAGATTTCCAATAGAAAATTTTTCTAACAATCAAAAATTTAATTTTGTCTATAAAAAGATGTATCTCAGAATTTTTATGTAAGATATATTCTACAATTTATTTTATTTTACACAAATTTTCTTTTCTAATAGATTTAAAAACAAAAACAAAATCTTCGAATTTTGTCTCACTCTTCTAGAAACAATTTTGAAACTTTTTGCATAGTCTGTAGTTTAGAAACACAGTTTCTGGTTTTCTCGTTCAATAAAAAAAAAGTAAAATAAATATTCTATCTGTTTTCACGGAAGGCCATTAACATCCAGTAGTCATTGGTTATCAGAGCTTCAAAGGAATTAATTACCTTTTTGTAAACTGAATTTATACAATATTTTAGGAATGAATTCCTAATCAAAATTTAAGGAATTGAATGAATGCCTTTTTAATACAATGATTAATAAACCAATCAATTCATTCATTAGTTTCTTTCGAATTCCTTTATAAAATTCAATTAATTTCTTTACCAAAGAATTTATTCAAATATTATTAATTAAACATTTGATTAAAAAATTGATTACCTACTGAATGAATTACTCTCAAATCACTTTTGTACTTATATCCCCAAAGACATTTAAATTTCCAATTAATTCCCTCAAGGAATAAAATTCTTCATTCAATTCCCTGAAGGAGTTTACTTTTTCCTTCAATTTGCTGAATTTGTATATCAAAATATGATCATGCATGGACGTACATGGTCATATACGTAAATGCATATATGAACATACATGATCTTATATATGATCATATACCTTTGTATCCGAAATTTGAGGGCTGTGTATGGTCATATATAAACATACATGAATAACGTATGAGCATATATGATCATACAAAATCATATTCGGCCATATACCCTCAAATTTCGGATCCTAAGATATATGACCTCATATGAGATCTTGTGTGGACATATATTGAACCATGTATGATCATATACAAGCCCATGTGTAATCACATATGTTCATATATATTTCGATTTTTATGCCTGGACCAAAAATATTTGTAAAATTTTTTTTTGTATATTTTTATATATTTATTTTAACTTATTTCTTTTTTAATTGTTTCAGAGAATTAGATGTTTTATTGAATTAATTTAAAAGGAATTCATTTAGTAGGGAATGAATTCCTTTAACAATAATTAAATTAAAGAGATTTTCGTTATTGATTAAACTCTTTAATTGTATTAATTATTTTGGTCTGAGAATTTATTCGCTCAATTTTAATTCCTTAAATTTATTTACAGTAATTTAATTTCTATTTTTTTCTTATTAATGAATTCATTTAGATAAATTAATTTAGTGCAATAATTCCTTAAATTTAAAAATCAAATTTGAAAGGAATTCATTCCAAAAAGAATTTATTATTTACATCTCTGCCGTTTATATCTATATATGTTCATCGCCAAATTCCAATTTCAATTAGCATGAAAAACTATTTACCCGGTCTTTAGTGCTGCTATTCATGTTGCTGAAATCTTATGCAACTATATTGGGTGTATTCAAATATTGCAAACCCACACATGGTCGGAAATCATAAATTTCTCAAAGAAAAGTATTCGCTTTTAACCCTCTTATGCTCGATAACATTTATACAATATATTTTACATTGACACCTTACTATGGCAAAGATATTAAAATTTTTATTTATCGCTTAGGCGATATAGCACAATAAAGGTTGATGACGAATCAAAAAATTCAGTTATCAAATAGTTTAAATTTTTGCTATAAACAACACTATCAGTAAAATAAAATTATATACCGAAAGTGGTTGATCTAGTGTTATTATTTTAGAAGTTACAGCGGTTTTCGCTTTTTGAAAGTTGCGAAATTTAGCGAAATTTGCACTAACCAATATTAAAATATTACCAAAATTGATTCCGCTTACTACAAAGTCCAAATGTATTAGCTGTGCTTAATTTCAAAAAATCTGTTAATTATAGGGATGTTCGTAAAATGTGTACACCGTCTGTGTGTCCTGGAGCAAAAATAGTAACTAATTTTGCAAGTAGAGACTCTTCACTTTCTTTGCTATTATCAATATTGTATGGCGATTTAAAAAAAAAAAAAAAATTTCATGTTTCTTTACAATAAAAATAATTAAAAAGAATATGATATGATCTTAAAATCCTACTATACTATTCACTTACAAAATAACAGATCAACAATTCATAAAATTCCATTACTTTACACATAAGGATACAGTGCAAAATATAATTCAAAATATTGTCTATTCATTAACTATCAACATAGATTAAGTTGTAGATTTAATATGGATTAAGACAAACATTTGATATTAAATGCTTCATATAAGCTGTGTTATTTGATACTTTAAGAATTAAAGTTCATAACAAAAAACTGTAAAATATAGAGGATAAATATAAATTGTTAAATTTCGTTGATGTTAGTCTAATTGTGTGGTTGTTTACAAGTTTGTTAATTTGTTTCCTAACACTCAATATAAAATAGACAATCATCAACAAGCAATGACCGCAAAGGGAGAAGAAGAGCATGGATATTGACAAGGTTGGGTAGCGCCAACCGAAAATACTAAGTATTCTATCCTGCTGGCTCAGTGGAATTTCTCAAATTTTTATTCTCTATAACTTACTAATAAAAATTTTCATGTTTCTTTACAATAAAAATAATTAAAAAGAATATGATATGATCTTAAAATCCTACTATACTATTTATTTTTTTCTGTTAAAAAAAAAGTGTGTTTTTTAAAATTTACGAAATTTTGACTTTACATCCTTCTCGCTTGAAAATCGTGTTTTTAAAATTTACGAAATTTTGACTTTACATCCTTCTCGCTTGAAAATCGTTTGTTGAACAGAAAAAGTTCAAAGGCACAAAAAGGAGTAAATTATGTTTTCTTAAATATTTTTAGCTAAATATTATTTAGCTAAAAACTGCTTAATATCTGACAACCCCTTTAAGATATTTTTTTTTTCAAATTAACAAATCTGTGTATTTTTATGAACAAATTATTATTTGAAATTATAAGAGATTTAAATTTTTTGAGTTAACCGATTTTTAAAATTTTTTGGAAGATTATTTGCCTTTTGAACATTTTTTTTAAATTATGCTATGGCAACCCTGACATTATAATTTTTATAAGTGTAGTAGTTTTGCAATAACAACTAGCGTTTTTTTATGGTTTGAGTGAATATTTTCGACTTTGAGTATTTGAAAAATTCATACTCCGATCGGTCAGATTTTCATAAATTCATAAAGAATCGTTGAACTATTTTTTCGCATAGGAATAAAGTCTGGTATTTTCTCAGGAATAAATCGATAAAAAATATAAAAGTTTTTTCTTTTTTTGAATTTAAAATAATTTTTGAAAAACCTCGCAAAAAAAGCTCAAAAATTGTTTTTTTTTAATAATTTTTTACTATTTTTTATTTGCGGTTTGAGTGAATATTTTCATACTCCGATCGGTCAGATTTTCACAAATTCATAAAGAATCGTCGAACTAATTTTTCGCATAGGAAAAAAGTCTGGTAATTGCTTTGGAATATATCGATTAAAAAAAAGTTTTGCCTTTATTATAGTTTAATATAATTTTTGAAGAACCCCGCAAAAGAAGCTCAGAAATTATTATTTTTTTTTTTAATAATGTTTTACTATTTTTTATTTGCGATCTTAGATAGTTTTATGAGTTTTTAATCACTGAATTATATCTATCCATTAAAAAAATTTGCCGTTTAAAAGAACTGGGTTGAAAACCGAACAGTGTGTCCCTAATATGAGTAAAAGTGTTTTTTGGAGGTTTTCAAAAAGTTATAAATGGTAATATCTCCTTAAATCCTACTCCGATTTTTTTTTTGGAACAAATATCTTTTGGAAAGTAGATAAACACTATTAATTTTTTGACTAGACAAGCAAAACATTTTAAACCGTCTTATCTTTTTAATTATTATTTTTTTAAAGTTTTATTTTTAAAGTGCGACTAAGGTGCTTTCTGTGAAGTATTTCTTTTTCTTGTTTTATTTTTTTTTTGTTAAACACTGGTTTCAGACCATATGTAAGTAATTTCGTTCAATTTACATACATTTTTTTTTTATTTTGTGTGTGTTTTTTTGTCATTTACAAAAAAACAATTAAAGGAAAAACACTTGACACATTTGTTATGTCGCCGTAATGTCTGTTGCAACGTAAAATATTTTCAACGTAATGCTGTGCTGTATGGTCGGTATTTTTACCTCCGTTGTCTTTTGCATCTTCTCCGCCACCGTATTAATGTTTTAATTTGCCTTTAATGTCTTTATCATCCACTTGGCTGAGAATTAATTACCAACGTTGCGTTTCATTTATTAAGAGATTGTTTCTTCTTGCTGTTGCAGTTGTTCTTGCTGTGATTCACCAAAATCTGATCTGATGCTATTATGTCGTTGACACTTGGATTCCCAGCAAAATCTTAGTTCACATTACTAATAATAATAAGTAGCCGCGCCTAAAAATGACTTTGCCTAACAAAATAACCTAATGCCAAATTATAAAATGTGAAAATTTCAAGTTTCATTTTACAGCCACTTATTTGATAATGAAATTTTTTGCTGGGTTGGTAAAATTGTATTCAAGTTACAACTGCAATTAAAGTTTTAAAAAAGTTTTTTTTTTATTTTATATTCTTTCCAATGAATTTTAGTTCAACACCTTTGATAGATAAAAAAAATTTATGGAAAATAAATATACACTGCAAGAATTCGTTAAAATTTCGGCAAATTTTAAGAAAAATTTTATTATAATGAAAAAGACATTTAAAACTAATGAAGTTATATTAGAACGCCTTAAATAAAACTTCATTTAATTGATTAATTTTTCCATGACACATCATGAAAAATTTGATTGCATTTAATTATGAAATATTTTAATATTTTTATATTTTAATATTTAAATATTTTCATATTTTAATATTTTAATATTTTTATGTTTTAATATTTTCATATTTTACTATTTAAAAATTTTAATATTTTAATATTTTAATATTTTAATATTTTAATATTTTAATATTTTAATATTTTAATATTTTAATATTTTAATATTTTAATATTTTAATATTTTAATATTTTAATATTTTAATATTTTAATATTTTAATATTTTAATATTTTAATATTTTGTATTTTAATATTTTAATATTTTAATATTTTAATATTTTAATATTTTAATATTTTAATATTTTAATATTTTAATATTTTAATATTTTAATATTTTAATATTTTAATATTTTAATATTTTAATATTTTAATATTTTAATATTTTAATATTTTAATATTTTAATATTTTGTATTTTAATATTTTAATGTTTTAATATTTTAATGTTTTAATATTTTAATATTTTAATATTTTAATATTTAAATATTTTAATATTTTAATATTTTAATATTTTAATATTATAATATTTTAATATTTTAATATTTTAATATTTTAATATTTTAATATTTTAATATTTTAATATTTTAATATTTTAATATTTTAATATTTTAATATTTTAATATTTTAATATTTTAATATTTTAATATTTTAATAGTTTAATATTTTAATATATTAATATTTTAATATTTTAATATTTTAATATTTTAATATTTTAATATTTTAATATTTAAATATTTAAATATTTTAAGCTTTTAATATTTCAATATTTAAATATTTTAATATTTTATTATTTTAATATTTTAATATTTTAATATTTTAATATTTTAATATTATAATATTTTAATATTTTAATATTTTAATATTATAATATTTTAATATTTTAATATTATAATATTTTAATATTTTAATATTATAATATTTTAATATTTTAATATTATAATATTTTAATATTTTAATATTTTAATATTTTATTATTTAAATATTTTTAGATTTGAATATTTTAATATTTTAATATTTTAATATTATAATATTTTAATATTTTAATATTTAAATATTTTAATAATTAAATATTTTAATAGTTTAATATTTTAATATTAAAATATTTTAATATTTTATTATTTAAATATTTTAATATTTTAATTTGTTTTTGATTTTTAGATTTTAATATTTTTTATTTTAATATTTTAATATTTTAATAATTTAATAATTTAATAATTTAATAATTTAATATTTTTATATTTTATTATTTAAATATTTTTAGATTTAAATATTTTTTATTTTTATATTAAAATATTTTAATAATTCAATATTTTAATATTTTATTATTTAAATATTTTAACATATTTAGATTTTTAGATTTTAATATTTTTTTATTTTAATATTTAAATATTTTAATAATTTAATAGTTTGATATTTAAATATTTTAGTATTTTAGTATTTTAATATTTTAAAATTTTAATCTTTTAATATTTTAATAATTTAATGTTTTAATATTTTATTAATTGAATATTTTAATATTTTTAGATTTTAATATTTTTTGTTTTATTATTTTAATATTTAAATATTTTAATAATTAAATATTTAATTAAATTAATATTTTAATTTTTTAATATTTGAATATTTTAATATTTTTAGATTTTAATATTTAATATTTTAATATTTTATTAAATATATAATAAAATATTTCTCATTTCTATATAAATATTGCATGTATTTTCTGTCGCAGAATTATTTTCAAATTTTGAATAATATTTTCCAAATTTTCTACAACTTTTCCTACTGAAAACACCTTTGATGTTTAAACTCCAAAACTCATTAAAAATTTTTCATATTAAAAAATCCCAAGACTTTTGGAATTTTGTAAATTTATCTTGACTGCAATTTGTACCATAAAAATAGGATCTTTGAATTATATTTTAATTCAATTACTCCATTGAAAAAATGTATACATTAGTATATTTTTTATTTAATTAAAATTTTCATTTAATAACAAAAAATAACACAAACAATAATTTTAATTTAAACTTACATATCGAAAATCATAAGTTGCTCACTCTTAATTGGCAGCTTAAAACAATTTAAGATAAATTCTTTATATAATTGAGTCAAACGCAAATCATTTGATATATTTATAGCAAGTTGTAAAAGATTTTTATTTAAAGTGTGTCAAATTATGACCATCATTTTTATTAACTTAATATAACAGATTTTGTTTTTATTCAACACAGAATATATAAAATGAAAATAATATTTAAGCATTGGTTGTGGAAAAACAAACAACAAAGTTAAATAAATGAATGTATTCAAATGCTGGCTACTTTAAAAAATAAATATTTCAAAAATTACTGGAAAAAAAATTATGCAAATGTAATTTAAAGAAATTACTTATTTTAAGTTAGTTTTGGGAGAAATAAAAAAAGCAAAAACAAAATTAAAGTATACTATGGGCGGGGGATTTCATAGAATTAAATTAAACTTTGTAAGTTTAAATTAAAATCTTTAAATACTTCGTAAAAATTTACCTCAACTAAAAAAAATCTCTTTAGCTAGTTATTTGTTGTTGTTTTTTTTTTTTTTTTTTGTTTTTTTGATTTTTCATAAAACCTCTTATAAAATTTCTTTTTAATTGCATAAACTTTCTTTTAAGCTGTTATTCATTAAAATATTATTGTAAAGAAACCCCTTTATTCCCGATCTCTGTATTCCCTTAAGTAAGAAAAGTAAAAAAAAAAAAATATTACCACAAACAGTTAAAAGATAATCATTTATGTAGTTAAAAAGAAAATAAAATAACTCCAACCAAACAAACATTCCTTCAGTCATACAATCATTCACTGACTCACTCGTTTGTGGAGTCAGTCATTCCGCAAGTCACTCACTCATTCGTTTATTCCGTATTGTTAGATACTGAAACTATCATTAAAACACTTCATTAAAAAGTCTTTTGTTAGAAAAACACCAATGTTATGGCTACAGATGTTTGTTTGTAGTAGTGATGGTTTTAGTCAAAACTCAGTAAAACTATAACGGGAAGTATGCTAGAGAAAAAAATTTAAAAAAAAATGGAGTGAGAAATGTAATTTTAAATATTCTTGGGATCTAATTTTCATCCCCAGAAATTGTTGGTAAGCCAGGGTAAGGTGTACTTTTATTTTTTCTACAAAATCCTTTTATCAAATCCCTCCCCCCTTGTTGTAAAAAATAATAAATAGGACTTTCTACACTCCCCAAAAAAAGTATGTAATAGCAACTAAAAATTTTGCTGTTATTACGGGAAATTTTACCAATTTGTGCCCAGCCGTATTTTATTAGCAACAGATTATCTGCTGACGTGTAGTACAATGAAATTTGTAGAAAAAATTAGCTGACGCTACTAAATTTTAGTAAACTTTTTGTAAAGTGGAATTAAAAATCTGCAAAAAAATTTGTAAATATTGTTAATATTATTAATATTAGTACAAAATTTCAAATTTATTTTTTTTATCGAGGATCAAATTTTTTTTATTTTATTTATTTTTTTTAAAAAATATTTTAGACAAAATTAAAAAAAAAAAATCAAAGGCTTAAAAATTGTAAAAACAAACCAATTTATAATTTTGTTTTAATTTCTTTTTTGAAAAATATTTTAGTAAATTTTTTTACTTTTAAGGTCAAATTTTAATTGTTTTTAGGGCTGATTTTTAGAACCAAAAAAAAAACTTTTTAGTGCTATTTTAATTTTTAGACGTGAGTCGGTATATTTACTTCCGATCCCTTTTTTTTTCATCTATGTAACATTTTAAGGTAATTTAAGTTTGTAGTTGTAAGTTCTAATTAGAAATAACATTTCCTTCAATATCCACTTTTTAAAAATTATTAAATTTTTTTTTGCTAATTTTAGCAAATCGGTTTTTAAAAATTTGTAAAATGATTTCTGAAATTAGCAAACAAAATTTGTAAATATTCTGTAAAAATTCTGTAATTTGCAAAATGTAAATAGCAAAAAGATTGGCTAACAATTATTTTACTAAAAATCAGTACAAAAATAGTAAAGTGGGATTGAAAACCGTTTACAAATTTTTGTACTAACTTTTTTTTCAGAGTGTAACTGTATATTTATTTCGACTAATAACCGTTACCTAAATAAATTAAATACCCTTTTTCTTTACCGAAATAACTAAAACACCGTTAGTCTTGAATTACCGTTACCCATATAATTTAAAATAGTCGTTACCGTATCGTTTCGGTATTTTATTTTTAAATCAGATTTTTTTATTCGTTCGGATGAATAAAGAGTTATTGTAAAAAGAACTTATAGATGAATTTTCAGAATAATTAAGAGTCTTTTTTGGGTCGTTTTTGGTTTATCGATAGTTTTCGTATTTTTATAATTTTTATAGTCAAATTAATTAAAATCTTAATCTACGGCTTTACCGAAAATTGAGTATATTGATTGCTTTCGTTTTGTAATTATGTGTTATAGACGAATTTGTTGTGACCGAATTTAGGTACTTTTTGAAAATATGATTAAGCCGAATTTTAGGTCCAGAAGTTGCGTATTGAAATGACCGTACGGTTTATATTATTGCACAGAGAAAACAGATTCGTGCTGACAACCGAATTTGTAGCCAATCGAATTTTTCGGATGTGACAACAGAAAACCAATTGATATATGAATTATTTGACTGTGCCAACAGAATTTTAATTGCCTCAATAACATATCGGTAGTCACAACTGAAAAATTCGGTTGCTGCAACTAAACCATTCGATTGGCAGCAAATTCGGTTGTCAGCACGAATCTGTTTTCTGGGTGTGTGTGGACAATTTTTAGAACTTTTTTAAGATATAGCCGAATTCTGGTTTACCTAAGCCGAACTTTTGTTTTAAACTTTTTAAAAGGACATCTTAAAGCCGAATTTTCGGACTAATCTTATCTTTTTCTATTTCTCAATAAGTATTTTTTAAAGGAAAATATTTTGTGACCGAATTTTGTGTTTTTTTTAAGAAAATTTTCGTTGTAAGCTTAAAGCGAATTTTGTTACTAAAATTATTCTATCGAAATGCTATTTAAAGTCAAAATTATCAGTTTATTATGTCCGAAGAAAATATGATAAATCCGAAATTTCCATTGTTGGCTTTCGTTTTGTAATAATTTTTATGGCTGAATAAAGTATGTTTTTAAAAATGTAACTCTTTGTGTAGACGAATTTTTTATGACCGAATTTAGGTACTTTTAAAAAATATAATATAACCGAATTTATGGTTCAGAAGTTGATTTTATTTTCGTGTATGTATTCTATTAATGAAATTTTTTACTAAGATATAGCCGAAATTTAAGTTCAGTCCTTGATGTTTTTATTGTCATTCCTCGAATTGTATTTTTTTTTTTTTTTATTTAAAGCCGATTTTTTCTGCGTTATTGTGAAGAGAAATTCCTTTTCAAATAATAATTTTATAGCCGAATTTTTACACTATTCTTGATGAAAACTAGAAATTTTCTTCCAGTAAAGATTTTAGTTATCAAATTTCTGTAATATTTAAAGAAATGTATAACCGAATTTTTGGTTTATTCATTGACTTCCCTGTAGGAAGCCTGGGGTCAAGTGTCTGCAAGTCATCACTTTTGTCGACTATTTTGGGTGACTTTTTGGTGACATGTCCACAAAGCGTCTATACTTTTTACATTCCTTTTATGCAGCTGCAAAGCTGTGCTTGATCTTGATTTTATTTATTCTTTTTTTTTTGTTAAAAATGCATGTGCAAAATTAAAGTTTTTTATAAAATTATCAAGAAAAATGAATTTAAAAGGTAAATATACAAATTTGAACAAAATATATAATGAGCAAAAGAAATTAAAAAAGACTTATGAAAAAAAATCAATTTTGTATAAAAATAAATATAACAAGAAAGAGGCAACAATTTTTAATCAAAATTACAACTCTAGAGAATTTGTGGAGCCTGATGAAAATTTTACGGAGCCTGTGGATGATTTTGTGCAGTCTTTTGAAGATTTGTCTACTCCAAAATTAAATTTGCACGAAATTTTTTTTTCTATTTTAATGAAATTTATACAAAAAATTTTAATAATAAAATATCTAATTTAACAAAATAAATGCACCTGTTTAAACTTATTTCCTTCCTAGTGTGGAAATCTAGTAAAAAGTTCCAAAAGTGTACACTCTAATTAATTTCTGTTGAAATTTACCCAACTTATAGTAGGAAACTGTACTCCTACTATAAGTTGGGTAAATTTACTCTGTCTTCGTAATCGAAAAAAAGTACACACATTATGCGTAAATGGGTACACACAAAATGGTTAAAATTACATCGAAAGTGCGTAAAAATTAAATGAAATTTTAATTTATAATTCGCAAACTTACTAAAATTGTGCGTAAAAAAATCTATTTGAAGTGTAAATATGCGTATGAAATGCCTTAAAATGCATTTCTAAATGCGTGAAAATAACAAAAAAAATGCGTATATTTACCAACGCAATGCTTTAAATTAAACCGTACAAAAACATTTGATTTATAAGACAAAACATTTATTTTTATTTCATACAATTATGATTTATTAATTATTTTTTAAAAATATAATAAAGAATGCATTTAACAATATTTACATCATTTAGCGCAGCTTTCTAATGGGCATGTGCAATAATGGTCACCTTCAATTTAAAGTATGCGGCATAATTTGTATCCTCTCCTCCATTATAAAGAGCAACCATGCAGAGATATAGATTTTTTACATCCGTGCACTTACAAAGTTGGTGTTGTTGTCTTGCAAATATGTGGATATGTGAAAATTGTACTTCAGTTTTTTTTTTGTATGGATAAATGATTTTGATTTATCATACCTTTTTTGCTTTTTTTAATTTTTTATAATTTTCATTTTTAAAATGTCAAAATATTTATTACCATTCTAATGTAGTATAATTACAAAATTTGTGCGTAAAATTTTAATTTAATAAAATAATACTTATTTTAGGCCCAAAGTGTTTAATTGTAAACATATTATGTCTAAAAATACTTTTTGTGTGTATATTTTATACGAAAGTGTTAACAAAACAGATTTACGCATTTGGTGTTTGTATTTACCGAATTTTCGTAATATTACATAAAACTTTACCCATTTTATTGTAGTAAATTTACAAACATTTTATAGAGTGTAGACTAGAATCTCTGGTTGCAATGTCAACACCTAGTCAATAGTTGTGTAGATTTGCAATGACACGCACATATTAAATGTCTACAGCAGAAAGCGTTGGCTGGGGCATAATTAGTCAGTAGTACTGGTGACAAAGTCAATAGTGAATCAGTACAGTTTTACTATCGACATTTCCTACAGGGAAAGGCGATTTCTTTTACTTTTCTAACTAAAATATTAACAAATTTTAAGAATAATATTTTGGAAAAATTTCTTTTATTTAAAAAACCAACTTGAATCGAATTTAAAAGCGAACATTTTTCTGCTGGAAGACTTCCCCCAAACTTAAATTATAGTAAGAGAAACTCCCATAAAAATAACCGACCAACACCAAACCACACAGAGAAATGACAGGATTTGAATGAACTTAAAAGGTCATTAAGATATAAAACATCACGTAGAACATCATCAAGGCTGCAAAGACAACACGACACAATCATACATAATAAATGACATTAAAAATTTTTGGTTTTAACTACTACAACAATACACAAATACAAATAAAAACTTAATAATGAAACAGATGAAATAAGACAAATAGTGATTAAAGCTGTTTGCAAAACATATTTTTTTATCCTGAAATTGTTTCCGAACTCTAAGGATTTCTTTAAAAATCATCTGATAAATAAATTCTGTATTTTGTTATTTCTTTTTAACTTTAAAATGATTTGGCATAATGTGAAAAATAAAAACTTTTTGGAAAAACCATCTTAAGTCTTAAAAATAATTGATGCATTACAAAAGATTAAAATGAAAAGAAACTCGTGGTGTTGAAAAGTATTTTGTGTAACTTTTTCTTAATGAGAAAAAAAAAAGTTGGCAAAAAAAAATAATAAAATTCAGAAAAAATAACTTTAGTAGCTTAAGAACATGGGCAAAAAATTAAGATAGAAACGAAGAGAACTAATTTTAAAACATAAAATCGTTTTTTGGCTTTTCAGAAATTTAAATTTCTTAGAGCGGTCTTAAAAAATTGCAAGACGTTTCCAATGATATTTATTGTATTAAGATTGAAACAGTAGTCAAAATAAAGAAAACTTTCGTTAAATAAACAATATTTTGTTCATCTTACAAAAGTTTTCGTTATTTTAACAATACTTTTGTTACAGTAAATACAGGTTGGTTGAAAAGTTCCTGCGCTCGAAATGAAAGAATACTGTTTTTGTTACGAAATATATTTTTTTATTCAATATAATCCCCTAGAAGCTCAATACACTTGTTCCAATGATCTTCCAATAATTTTATCCCATCCTTATAATGGTTTTCCGGAAGCTCTGCAAAATAACCGTCTACGGCTGCTATGGCCTCTTCATTCGACGAAGGAATTGTTTGAGATTTCTGAAGAGATAGTAGTCACTGGGAGCCAAATCTGATGAATACGGTGGATGTTCAAGCAATTCGTACTTTAATTCTTTGAATTTAGCCATCGTCAAAACACTTGTGAGCAGGTGCATTGTCTTGATGAAAAATGATTTTTTTCTTCTTTAAACCAGGTCTTTTCTCATGAATTTTTTCATCCAGCTGATCCATAAGGCTGCAATAATATTCAGAGTTGATTATTTTACCTTTCTGAAGATAATCAATCAACAAAATTCCTTTTGCATCCCAAAAAACTGATGCCATAACCTTCTTTGATTATCGTTGTGACTTCACCTGCTTTGGAGCTGAACAACCAGCTTCAGTCCACTGTAAACGTTCTTGTTTCAATTTAGGATCATGGTGCTAGATCCAAGTCTCATCCATAGTTATAAAATGACGCAAGAAGTCGGTATTATTCGGCTTAAAACGCTCCAAATTACGATGAGAAATTTGTTTTCGATCCAGGTTTTCAAACCCACTTTACTATTTTTGTACTGATTTTTAGTAAAAAAAATATTATTTAGCAAATCTTTTTGCTATTTACATTTTACAAATTACAGAGTTTTTACAGAATATTTACAAATTTTTTAAAACCGATTTGCTAAAATTAGCAAAAAAAATTACTAATTTTAAAAACTTAAATTGCTTTAAAATGTTACATAAATTAAAAAAGGGATCGGAAGTGAAGATACCGACTCATGTCTGAAAATAGGACATCCACTTAAAATAGCACTAAAAAGTTTTTTTAGTTCTAAAAATCAGCATTAAACAATTAAAATTTGACTTTAAAAGTAAAAAAAAATTAACTAAAATATTTTTTAAAACAAAAATTACCAAATTAAAACAAAATGATAAATTCGTTTATGGTTTATCAATTTTTAAGCCTTTGATTTTGTTTTTAATTTTGTATAAATTATTTTTTGAAAAAATTAATAAAATAAAAAAAATTGATGCTCGTTAAAAAAAATAAATTTAAAATTTTGTACTAATATTTAGTAACTTTTTTTGCTGATTTTAGCAAACGGTTTTTAAATTACACTTTACAAAAAGTATACTAAAATTTAGTAGCGGCTACTAATTTTTCTACTAATTTCATTGTACTACACGTCAGCAGACATGTGTTGCTTAAATTATCAAAAAATACCGCTGGGCTCAAACTAGCAAAATTTCCCGTAATAACAGCAAAATTTTCAGTTGCCATTACAGACTTTTTTTGGTGAGTGTATGGCATTAGCAATTTCACGCTTAGTCAAACTTGGATCTTCACTAACCATATTATGTACCTGCTCAATAATTTCTGCTGTGGTTGCAGTTTTTGGTCGTCTTTAAGGCTGGTACGACCACATTAAAATTCACCAGCCCAAAATTCAACGGTGCGTTTTGAAGGTAAGGACTCCTTATACACTTTGCTTTTAAACTCTTCAAAACAAAGAATCTATTGACTGCACGATATTCAATTTTTTCCATATTAAAAAAAAATCAATGACACGTCAACTTCAAATGGCTTGTAAACAAAGAAAGAATTGACAGAATGACTTGCAACTTTGCATGTGTTCTCAGGACAGTTATACCAACTTGAGAAAAAAAAGTTTGAAGCTAGCAGTGCCATCTCTTGGTGAGCGCAGGAACTTTTTAACCAACCTGTATTTATTAAACTTTATAATAAAAAATAGGTTACCTTTATTTAAAATTTCTCAAGTTTAAAATCATAATTAAATGTTACCTTGAAATATAAAACATTTTACCATCATAAAATATAAATTCCAGTTAGATTTCCTAATATTTTGCCATTGTACTGTAAAATAACATCTATTGTCAGGAGATTAAGACAGAGAGATAGATAAAAGTTTTAAATACTACAATATGGAAAAGTTAAATCCATAAGATATTTGTTTACAAATATCTTAATTTTTATACTATTGGTAAAAATATAAATTAAAAATTGTAAAAATATGGAAAAAAAAATCACTAATTTCTTAATTGCAATAAAAGTTCAAAGAACAACACAGCTAAATGTAAGAAAAAATTAAAATGGTTTAAATTCTCATTGAAAGGTAGAAGAAAATTCTAAAATTTGCTAAAATAAAAAAAAACGTTAAAATGCAAAGAAAATCGCTACAATCACTAAAAATCACTAAAGGGCAAAACAACATTAAAATAGAAACAAATTTATAAAAATCGCTAAAAATAGATAAATGCACTAAAAAATGGTAGGTTAGGTTATTTTAAGAAGGATTATGTGCCCAAGGGACGCATTTTCACCCGGAGACCAATGCGGTTCATTGTGAATTCCTTCAGTATAGAGGAAGAAGAAAGAGGTCCGAAGAAATAAAGAAACTACGTAGGACAAGTCTCTCCCTACAGTCCCCTCATCAGAAACATCCGTCCTATTTCCCCTACAAATCCACAAATATAAAAAATCGCCAAAATGGAAAAAATTGCTTAAATACAAAAATTTAAAAACTAGAACAAAATCAAAAAAAAAATTATTTAAAAACAATAAATTTAACAAAATTATCTAAAAACAATTAATAAAAAAAAGAAGTATATAAAAGCGCTGATATCTGATTTAATGAAAAAAAAACAAAAATCATTAGAAAATCGGTAGAATCTATAAATCTAAATAAAAAAAAATTAAATCTAAAATGAAAGCAGTAAAAAGATAGAAATATTAAAATCAGTAAATCCATCAAACAAAATTGATCAAATTGGAAAGATTTCCCAAAATGGAGCAAAATCATTTACATACAAAAAATTTTATAAATTAAAAAATCGTAAAGAAGTTTTTAAAAAAGAATTAATATAAAATCGTTATAATATTGCAAATCGCTAAAATTTAAGTAAGTGATAATATTGGCAAAAATATGTTTCTTAAACCTCCCAGCAAAACCACACATTACCAAATAATGGGTAAAGTAATGTATAGCCATAGGAGCCGATGGATTACTTTACACCTTACATCATTGATGAATTTTACTGGCGATGAGCCTCAAAGTAATGTATATACCCATTACTTTAGAGGTGATAATGTAAAGGGTTACTTATATGGTTACGAGAATGGAAAAAGTAATGTGTCTAAAAATAGATTTTTTAAAAAGAGGAATTTTTATTAAAAAAGAATTATTACAAATATTTTATTTAAAATTGTTAAAAATAATGTGGTCATGATAGGAATCGAACCAGGGAACTCTGGTTGCCAGCCAACAATTCTACCCACTAAGCTATCGACCCAAATAGTATTTGATTGCTTAAAACTTAAATGAATTGTTGCGCTTCGTTTTTTCGCTGGTGTTTTCAGAACAAACATACATTACCCTTTTGCTTACAAAAAAACACAAAGTAATGTATCTAAAAATAGATTTTCAAAAATATTTCAATTATTACTTTACATTTATAAATCATATATTACGTAATCAATAATGAGTAACTTATTACTGTATGCTTGCAAATAATGAAAAAGGTAGCGAGCTATCATTACAAGGTAACGCATGAGAATATCCCACCCATTATAAAAGTTTTGCTGGGCTACACAACCACTGAAATCTCTTGTAATTGAAAAAAATGACAAATTGACTGACAATTCACTACAATCGGTTAATCAAGATAAAAAGCGCTTAAAATCTTTAATAACTCCTAAAATCAGTAAAAATCGATTAAATTATAAAAATAAAAATCGCTAAAAACAGATAAAGGCACTAAAAATTATAGAAATATTAGAAAATGCATTAATCCAGGAAGAAATTGTAAAAAAACGCCAAAATGAAAAAATCGCTTGAATAAAAAATTTTCAAAATTATAAAATCGTTAAAAAAAAATTAAAATGAATGCAGTAGAAAAAATCGCTTAAATAAAAAATTTTAAAAATTAAAATATCGTTGAAAAAAAATTAAATGAATGTAGTAGTAAAATCGTCATAATGTTAAAAATCGCTAAAATTGGAGTGATTAATAATGCCGACAAAAACATATTTATTAAATGTATAAAAACGCTAAAATCTCTGAAAATTAAAAAACAAAATCCTAAAGTTGACAGTAAAAATCAATAAAAAAAATATCTCAAAATCAGTAAATCTAGTAAAAAAAAAAATTGCTGAAACTACAAAAAACTCGACACATTTAGAAAAAATCATTTAAATTTAAATTTCTTAAAATAAAATATGAAAAAAGTGAATCAATATAAAAAAATAGTCTTAATAAAAATTGATATCAAAAATAATATATATTTGTGTAAAACGGATGAAAGCGCTAAAATTAAAAAAAAATCCTTTACTTTTATCTTTTATTTATAACTGCATAATTCTTCTGCAATTTTTTCTGCAAACTAAATAATATTTTTTATATAAAAAACCCAACCTTAAGCTCGAAGAATTGTGGTTATAAAAAAAAAAATTAAAAAAACGGTAATGTGACGAAAAATCGCAAAAAAACAGTAAATTTGCATAAAAAAATAAGTAAAAATTATTTTAAAAAAATGCCAAATTTGGAAAAAAAACGCTAAAATGGGGAAAACAATAATTTGAAGAAAATATATAAAAATGGTAGATAAAAGCGCTTAAAATCGATGAAAATATGTAAAAATCGATGTCCAGAAAAAATTACTTAAATTGCAAAAGAAAAAAAATCGACAAATACAGAAAACCGTTAAAAATAAAAAAATTTTAAAATTAAAAAAAAAGGAAAAAAAAATATAAAAATTTCATATTAAAGAACGACAAATTAGAGAAAAGCGCTTAAATATCAAAATTTAATTTATATCGTAACAAAAAAGGTGAAATTATAAAATTCAACAATACGGAGAAATGGCGCTAAAATTAAAAAGAAAATGTTTAACGTTTATATTTAAAACTTTAATCGTTAAAAAAAGATCAGTGAAATGCAAGAAAACGTCAATATCTAAAAAAAATCGCTAAACTAGATAAAAATTGTTTAAAAAAATTTACAAAAAAAAACCCTGAAAACGATAAATACTGTAAAACCGAAAAAAAAACGATTTTATAAGAAAAATATATTAAAATCGCCAAAAACTCAGAACTGGGCATTTACAATTTTAGATATCTGAATTCATTTTTAATTTCAGCGAATGCATAATTTTCTTTACTTTTAAAAACTAAACGATAAGCTGCTTCTTTAAAAAAACAATCTTGAATGTCTGTTATATGGAATCCGCCATTTCGTAATTTTTGTTTCTGATTCCTATTCAGCGACCTCTAAAACTTTCTTAGTAATAAATTATTACGAGGTATATTTTCAAATAAAAAATCACAAATGATTAAACAAAGAAAACAGGTTCATTATGATAAGCAAATTATTTTGGTTGTAGCAACCGAATTATTTGGTTGTCACCACGAAATGTATTCCTGATACAATTTAAATAAAGGGTGGTTAAATTTTAAGGGCCGATGATGAATGTAAACCACACCTAAACGTCAGCATAATCGACCAAATGTGACCTCAATCGGGAGAATCGTGGGCAAATTTCAGCAATGTTCGCGATAGTGTGGCCAAGCATTTACAGTGAATAGTGTTCGCTATCGTGAGATGATATATGGACCGAATTGGAAGATATGGATATGCACGATATGGATGGTTTCAACAGGACGGTGCCACTTGCCAAACAGCTAACGAAACAATGGCTCTTTTGCGCGACAAATTCAATGGCCGTGTTAACTCACGTGGTGGCGATGTCAAGTTGGCCGCCAAGATCATGTGATTTGACACCGTTGGACTTCTTTCTTTGGGGTTATTTGAAATAAAAGATGTACGTCGATAAGCCAGCAACAATACAAGAGCTAAAGGATGAGATAATTCATTCAGCGTCATCGAAAATTTGTACCATCGGATGGAGGTGTGCCGCCCAGGTCGCGGCGGCCATTTGACCCATATTTTGTTCCGTACATAATTGAACCATACCATATTATCATAATAAAAATAAATGCCAATACTTTCCTAAATAATTTGTGTTTTATTCAAAATCAACATCGGCCCTTAAAATTTAACCACCCTTTATAAGTATTGCTACAACCAAAATTCTGTTGCATTAACTGAATTGCGGCCTCGACAAAAAAAAATCGGTTGTCACAATGAATCTGTTTTTTTTTCTGTGTACGGGTGAATTTTACATTTCAGGCTCGAGATCATAGTTTAATGTTACTAGCGAATAGTAAACACTATTTTTTTTTTATTAAATGGAAAAAATTGTGAGGATCAGCGCTAGAGGGAGGTATTTTTAATTACATTTTTTTTATTATTTTTTTTTTTTGATTTGTTTTAAAAATTATTTGAATAAAACACATGTTCTTCCCTATTGCAAGTACATACAAATGTTATGTTTAGTCATGCATATAAAATTATACATACATAAATAAATAATAATGTTCCAAATGTCACGTTAAACATAAATCGAAATTATGTTTACTGTCATTCATTGATTATGTTACTGACATTGTAGTTTTGTTTTTTTTTTTTGTCGATTTTATAATGCAGAAAGTCATGCAGATGTTGTTGACTTAAGTCATTCGAAATTAATTTTTTTTTTTATCAAATAAAAAATAACAACAACTATTAAAGGGAAGTGTAAAACAACTATTATATAACACAATAGTGATGAGATTTCAATGACTGATATTTGTTACAATTTAAAGTAAAAAAATAATTGTTTTGTATACACTCACCAAAAAAAAATCTGTAATGGCAGCTGAAAATTTTGCTGTTATTACGGGAAATTTTGCCCAGCTGTATTTTTTGCTAATATTAGCAACACATGTCTGCTGACGTGTAGTACAATGAAATTAGTAGAAAAATTAGCTGCCGCTACTAAATTTTATTAAACTTTTTGTAAAGTGGAATTTAAAATCTGTTTGCTAAAATCAGCAAAATAAATTTACAAAATATTTTAATATTAGTACAAAATTAAAATTTTTTTTTTTTATCGAGCATCAAATTTTTTTTATTTTATTTATTTTTTTCAAAAAATATTTTAGACAAAATTAAAAAAAAAAATAATCAAAGGCTTAAAAATTGTAAAAACATAAACGAATTTATAATTTTGTTATAATTTCTTTTTGAAAAATATGTTAGTCAATCTTTTTACTTTTAAGGGCAAGTTTTAATTGTTTTAAAGGCTGATTTTTAGAACCACAAAAACTTTTTAGTGCTATTTTAAGTGGATGTTCTATTTTTAGACATGATTCGGTATATTCACTTTCGATCCATTTTTTTTAAATATATGTAACAGTTTAAAGCAATTTAAGTTGGTAGGTGTAAGTTTTAACAGGTCAATTGAGAAGTCCCCGGCCTGACACAAAGATGGCGCTTTTTTTAGTTAGTCCTAACCTTCAAAAGACACGTGTATAAATTTGACAGCTGTCGGATCATTAGTTTGTGAATTATAGCATTTTAAGTGAAGCAATTTTTGTTATTGTGAAAAAAATGGATAAAAAGGAATTTCGCGTGTTGATAAATATTGCTTTTTAAAGGGAAAAAATACTGTTGAAGCAAAAACTTGGCTGGATGACGAGTTTTCGGACACTGTCCCAGGAAAATCAACCATCTAGGTTTGGTATGCTAAGTTTAGACGTGGTGAAATGAGCACCAAAGACGATGAACGCAGTAGACGCCCAAAAGAGGTTGTTACGGACGAAAACATCAAAAAAAAAATCCACAAAATGATTTCGAATGACCGTAAAATGAAATTGAATGAAATAGCAGTTACTCTAAAGATATCAACTGAACGTGAACATCATATCATTCACGAATATGTGCAAAGCTAGTGCCGCGCGAGCTCACTTTTGACCAAAAACAATTCAGTGAAAACGAAGGCGAAAATCCATGAATTGGGCTTCGAATTGCTTCCGCATCCACCGTATTCTCCAGATCTGGCCCCCAGCTACTATTTCCAGTTCTCAGATCTCAAAAGAATGCTCGCTGGGAAAAAATTTTCGTCGAATGAAGAGGTGATCGCCGAAACTGAGGCCTATTTTGAAGCAAAGGACAAATGGTACTACAAAAATGGTATCGAAAAGTTGGAGGGTCGCTATAATCAATGTATCACCCTTGAGGGGAACTATGTTGAATAAAAAAAACAAACAAGCCGGGGCCTTTTTAATTGACCTGTTTATTACAAATAATATCTCCTTTAATATCCACTTTTTTAAAATTAGTAAATTTGTTTTTGCTAATTTTAGCAAATCGGCTTTCAAAAATTTGTAAAATGATTTCTGAAATTAGCAACAAAAATTTGTAAATATTCTGTTAAAATTCTGTAATTTGTAAAATGTAAATAGCAAAAAGATTTGCTAAATAATATTTTTTTTTTACTAAAAATCAGTACAAAAATAGTAAAGTGGGATTGAAAACCGTTTAAAAATTTGTTATACAAAATTTTTTTCTGAGTGTACAAATTTTTTCAATCTTACACATTTTTTCCAACAATTTTTTTAATACACCAATACATTGATAGAAATTTATTCGCCATTTTTATTTAAAAACTAAAATTAACGAATTTATATTTGAATTGAATAAATTTACTTAATTGCTAAGTTACGTAAATTTATTCAAATATTTTAATTTTTATTTTATATTGCATATTAATGCAGCGTTGAAAATTACTTTAAAACTGAGTTATCCCTTCCTCACTTTAAATCACTAAACATTATTTTGCTAAAAAAATTTACTAAATATATTGAAATCAATTGTCATATATAAATAAAATAAATTAAAAAAAAAAAAACTGAAAAAAACCTTTAAAACTCGCTAAATAAATTACAAACTACTCAATGCAAATATTGAGTAAAAAATTTATTTACAAACTTAATGTAAACAATAAATAAATGAAATGAATTAATAAAATATTCTCAAAAAAAAACGAATATTAATATAAAAAAAATCGACAAATAAACATAAACAAACATAAAAAAACAACAACAATCACAAACTTACATGCATGAATATTTATAATAAAAACAATAACAACAACAATAACAACAGCAACTACAACTACAACTACAACTGACAAAACAATCCAAAATGGAACTGAACATCAAACTAAATATGGAAACATGCATTCGAGTAGCTTTACAAGTATTTAATCGTCGTAGTACGAGTATGATGATACGATTTAGTAGAGCAGTTTTTTTAGGTTTTATAATAAATAGCTGATACTATTATGACATTTTATAGATCTGGCACAGATGTGAGTATAAAAATAGCACAAGAAGTACCACAAAAATTAAAAGATTATACCATGTAAAAAAAAAAAAACAATACAGTTATTGGGGTAATGAGTTATTAATGAGCGTTTTTTCTTTGAAATTAAGGAATTTATTGTGCAAAAATGGTTGCTTGGTAATTTTAGTTCTTTTCATAGATCGCTCTTTATATTTCAACAAAACTTTGGTAATGGGTGCGATATTCTCATGCTTTACCTTGTAATGATAGCTCGTTACCTTTTTCATTATTTGCAAGCATAAAGTAATAAGTTACTCATTAGGGATTACGTAATACATGATTTATAAATGTAAAGTAATAATTGAAATATTTTTTAAAATCTATTTTTAGATACATTACTTTGTGTTTTTTTGTAAGCAAAAGGGTAATGTATGTTTGTTTTGATAACACTAGCGAAAAAACGAAGCACAACAATTCATTTAAGTTTAAAGCAATCAAATACTATATGCGTCGATAGCTCAGTGGGTAGAGTTCTTGGCTGGCAACCAGATTTCCCTGGTTCGATTCCCATCTTGACCACATTATTTTTAGTTACAAAAATTTTAAATAAAATATTTGTCATAATCTTTTTAAATAAAAATTCCTCTTTTTTAAAAATCTATTTTTAGACACATTACTTTTTCCATACTCGTAACCATATAAGTAACCCCTTACATTATCACCTCTAAAGTAATAGGTACATACATTACTTTGAGGCTCATCGCCTGTAAAATTCATCATTGAAGAAAGATGTAAAGTAATCCATCGGCCCCTATGGCTATACATTACTTTACCCATTATTTGGTAATGTGTGGTTTTGCTGGGTAGTTCAGCTCCTAAATGTGACCTAGTTCGCACTTTTAGTTCAATCGTTTATCTAGTTCAAGCGCTCTTCTAGTTCTATAGCTCTTCTAGTTCAATCGTTTATCTAGTTCAATCGTTCTTCTTGTTCAACGGCTCTTTTTGTTCAATAACTCTTCAAGTTTCATTACAAGCCACGAACTGCACGATGTAAACACAATTTTATGCCTGTCTTAAAGAAATTAATACAAAAGTATAATTTAACGTTTTGAAAGCTGTCTTAAAAGCGTTTTAGTCCTTTGGTTGCTGTCTTCAGTGAAATGCAAACATTTTTTAAATTTATAATTAATTTTTTTCTAAATATTTAGAAATGCCTATTTTTCCAACAAACTACTTTAAAATTTTTCAAAAGAAAAAAGAAATGGATAACACCTTTATTTCAAATAAAGCAGAATGTCAAAGAAAAATCTAGTCTGGCAACTATGAACAAAAACGAACATAAAACTTTAGCTGGCAACATCAAAAAACAGCTGATTATGAGAACAAAAAGAAATGACAAAAAGAACGAAAAGAGCGAAAGATCTAAAAGAGCTGAAGATTACGAACTAGGAGATTCCGTATAAAGTTGCTTTGCAAAGTGATAAATAGTTTATCATGTTCACTTCACAGTTATTTTTTCACTTCAGGTTTTAATTTTGAACTATTCCCATTCTCGTTATGAAAAAAAATGTTGTTATGATGACTATCTATCAATTTTATTTCATTCCACTCATTCCGTGAATTTTTTTTTTTTTCATACAAAAATATTAACATTTAATATAAAGAAATTACTTTTTATGGTTTATGCCTTTGGAAGAGAAACACGAGGCAAGTTTTTTTTTTTTTTGTATTGGTTTTCATGTTTAATTTTCGTTATGAAAAAAAAAAATGTTGTTATGATGACTGTCTGTCAATTTTATTTCATTCCACTCGTTTCGTGAGTTTTAAAGCAAAATTTTATTAAAAAAACTTCAATTAATTCTTTTTAACATTTAATATAAAGAAATTACTTTATAAGCGTTTATGCCTTTGGAAGTTAAACAAGATTTTTTTTTGTTTTTGTTTATGTTTTTATGTTTTTAATTTCTTTTTGTAGTGTTGGAAACACTACAAATGCGATTTGAGCGTTTTTTTTTTATTTTTATAATAAAAATGTAATTATTGTTTTTCTAAATTCTCTAATTCTTTTGAAAATTAAAAATTTCGTAATTAAATTAAAAAACCTATATTAGAAAACATATAGAATGTTAAAAAATAACCAATTTAAAAAAAAACCGCTAACAATGTTTGTAAAATAGTTCAACACTATTTGAATTGAACTAGTTCGTACACGAATGCCACAACTCTATTGCATATGTATTATTCAAAGTATTGTACATCGCTTGCTTAAACATTGTGCCATCTTGCTGGCATTTTTTAGATACCAGTTCGGAAGAACTACGACTCGTCTTTTGAGGCCATCCAATCATCGACCTATGTTTTGCATTGTTCATATAAAGTGAACTTCTGCAGGGTCAGGTCATGCGTTATCGACCGGATAAATAAGAAACAATCTCTGGAGAATACGAATGATGGGGTAGGACTTCCCATTTCAGCCTTTCAAAGTTGGTCTTGAACGGTCTTGCAACATGTGGCCGAGCGTTGTCATCCTACAAAATCACTTTCGTATTCCGGCCGTTTTTCCAGCTGTGCGTGGCTCATACGCATGAGTTAAGCACGATAGCCTTCCACTGTGATCGTTTCATTCGGTTTGAGCAGCTCGTAGTAGGTCACACCGCGCTGATCCCACTAAATACTGAGCATAAGCTTCATGCCATGAATATTCGGCTTTGTGGAGGATGTTTATGGCTGTCTGAGGCAAAACCCATGATTTTTTGCGCTTAGGGTTGTCATAGTGAATTCACTTTGTCATCCTACAAAATCACTTTCGTATTCCGGCCGTTTTTCCAGCTGTGCGTGGCTCATACGCATGAGTTAAGCACGATAGCCTTCCATTGTGATCGTTTCATTCGGTGTGAGCAGCTCGTAGTAGGTCACAGCGCGCTGATCCCACTAAATACTGAGCATAAGCTTCATGCCATGAATATTCGGCTTTGTGGAGGATGTTTATGGCTGTCTGGGGCAAAACCCATGATTTTTTGCACTTGGGGTTGTCATAGTGAATTTACTTTTCATCGCCAGTCACAAAGCTATGCGAAAACCCCTTTCCTTTTTGGCGTTCGAGAAGCTGTATAAAAACGAAAAATCGACTTTCGAAATCGCGCGGCTTTTTCTCGTTTAGAACCCAGTTTCCCATGCTTTTTGGGCGCTTTTTGACTGTCGACTCATCCACTCCCAATAATTCTGACAACTCCTGAAGCATTTGGCACTCGTCCACAAAGAGTAATGATTCCACTTTTTCGTCTTTAAAATTTTTGGGTTAACCCGATCGTTCCTTGTCTTCGAGCTGAAAATAACCTTTATTAAAGCGACCAAAATACCTCCAACATGATTGTTCAGAGCATGCTTGCCATAAACTTTCACTAAGGTTCGATGACCCTCAGCTGCACTTTTCTTCGTATTAAAGTAATGAAGAAGAACTTCCCGCAAAAACATTTTATCTGGAACGATGGATGCTAATTGTGCTGGAGATAAATATTTGGTATTTGCTGTATTTATTTTGTAAAATTTTTAATTTAAATATCTTTGTAAATCAATTTGAAACAAAAAAAAATAAAATTTGCTATCAAAAATCAAAATAATAGATATTTACACAAATTGGTTTTTTGTTGAAATGGTACCAATACGGATCCGTAAACGATCCGTCATTGACGGACTTTCAACGGACAACTCCGTTTTTCATCCGATATATCGGTCCGTAAACGGTCCGTCATTGACGATATTTCAACGGATTCGAATCAGTTTCAATGTTCTTTAAAATTCGTTTTCTGGTCCGTTTACGGATCCAGAAAACGGTATGTAAACGGAGTTGGATGCCGTTAGACTAAGCTCGAAATCCAGTTTAAACCAGGTTTTAGTCATATGCTAATGTATAATAACCCTGCGGGAAAAGGACCTATCCCAGGACACGTCACATGACCGGTTTATTGTGATAGGGACCGGTCACGGTACCGATCACTTTAACATGGGCTTGTCCTAGGAGGGAGTCAATTGCCCTCTGTGACATGTCACAGGACTGGTCTAAAAAGACAAGTCGTGACTTTTAAACCGGTCACGTGATAGGTACTTTAGGAACCGGTGCTCTTTTCACCTATCTCGTGATATGTTTTTTCGGAACCGGTTCAGTTTTCACCTATCCCGGGACAGGTCCCAATTCCCAACTGACCCCTTTTTTCCCGCAGGGAAGATACACGCACTAGATTTCGAAAACCAGTTTAAACACGATTTCAAACCCATCCTTCTATTTATTAGCCTAAATTGTTCTCTTGGCTATTTTTCTATCCTCAACTGTAATTTTTCTAAAATAAAGTGTTAAAAAACGACAAAATGCAAATAAAAATAAATTTTGTAAAACAACATTTAACAAATTTTCGATTAAAAGTACACAATAGACTAAACAAAAAACGCCGGTTAAAAATAATTTGATGGTCAAAGTGAGAAAAGGGCCTTCGAACATGATAAAAAATAAATAAAGAAAAAAATTAAACAACAGTTTATTGCTGTGAAGAGCATTAAAAAGATTATGTTAAAAAAATATATATATTCATTGATCAGTAGCAAATAAAAGTTTAAACTTAATACATGTTTAAAAATAAAAACAACTTAAAGAAAAAAATTATAAAAAACGCGAAAGAATTAAAAAATTCCTATGTCTTTAGTAAAAAAACAATAAATTAAAAATGAATTTAATAAATTTACCAATAATTCTAATGATTTTATTAGTAATACTTCCCTTAACTTCTTTGACTGTGATTCAAAAAGATCTAGTATGTCAATTGATTGAAATGAATTCGAATAAATGTGAAACACATAAAATTGAAACAAGTGATAATTATTATTTAACACTGCATCGTATAAAACCCAATACCTCGCACTTATTCTCTAATGATTCTGCTTTTAAACGTCCCATTATTTTAATGCATGGTTTATTAGGTTCTGCAGCTGATTTTCTTTTACCCGGTAAAAATCGTGCCATAGGTTCGTTGCTACACGAACAGGGCTATGATGTGTGGTTACCCAATGCTCGTGGTACCACCTATTCTAAAAATCACAAGTTGTATGATTCATCACAGGCAATATTTTGGAATTTTACTTGGCATGAAATTGGTGTTATGGATTTACCAGCTATTGTGGATTATATTTTAGATTTTACCAAAACCCCATCCCTGCATTATATAGCCCACTCTCAGGGTTCAACAACAATGTTTGTTATGCTATCTGAGAAACCAGAATATAATGATAAATTAATATCGGCCCATTTATTAGCACCTGTGGCATTTTTAAATGATCTACAAAGTCCTCCTTTAAGATTAATGGCACAAGAAAGTGAAAAAGTGGAGGTAAGTTTGAAAAAAATAAAATGTGTAAAGATTTTCCAAGCAAATCAGTTTAAAGTTATAAATACAAAATAATTGAGATAAAAATTTTGTTCTTTGCAAAATATACTAACTCTACACTGGAAAAATATTAGTGTGTAATTTAATAGAAATTGCTTTTAATTTTCGGTGGAAATTTTTAATTTTATTTAAAAAAAATTACAGAATATACAAAGCAAATATTTTAAACATTAACCGAATGGAATGTATTAGCTCGTCCTACAAGATCAGACAAAATGTATTCAATTTAGCACCACTATCTGAGTCGATTTAACAATATTAGTCCATCCGTTCTGAGTGCCCATGTTAACGTTGTAAACTACAAGTCGCAAGTATAAAGAT
Source organism: Eustalomyia histrio (assembly GCA_949748255.1). NCBI lineage: Eukaryota > Metazoa > Arthropoda > Insecta > Diptera > Anthomyiidae > Eustalomyia > Eustalomyia histrio. The sequence goes on along the minus strand of OX456527.1, from coordinate 112,743,728 downwards.
ATTTGCCTAAAATTTGGTATATTTCTATTGGCCCTTAGGATGAATCTTTTTTAATTTGATTAGAATCAACACAATAAATAGTTTTGCACCGTACCGTGTGTATGAACTTATGCTGAAGTTTATTTAAAAACTGAATGAAAATCACAAGCACGAATGTTTTGCAACCAAAATAAATAACTTTTAAGATGTTTTAAAACTTTTTTATGAAATAATGAAGATTTTCGAGAGGACCAAACTGGTGCCCTAGGTCTGGTTCACAAATGGCTCGAAACAGGTCAATGGGGATACAGTTGCGGGCGTCCTTCCGATGGGCAAGTTGGCGTTATTTATTCAGACGAAAAATTTCGCCATGTATGTATTTGAATCGAAATGTCTGAGAAGGAGCACAGTGGGGCACTTATTTATGTTCTTTAGGACAGTCAGGCAATTGTTGTTTTATGACTTGTCGTCTAGACTAGACACTCAATAGACTCAGTAGATGTAACAGACTTATTTTATCGATCTTCTGGGTAAGTGGGCAAGGAACGGGCTAACTGGTTGGTGAATTGCGGAGCCCATAGTCATTTCGCTTGCCCTGGACCATTTTGTGGTGTACCTATTGGGTAAATCAGAGGAAAACTTAGGATGAAGAGGTAATCCAAGTTCGTTGAGTGCTAGAATGCTACCATTCCCAGCAAAACTTTGGTAATGGGTGCGATATTCTCATGCGTTACCTTGTAATGATAGCGCGTTACCTTGTAATGATAGCTCGTTACACTCACCAAAAAAAAGTCTGTAATGGCAACTGAAAATTTTGCTGTCATTACGGGAAATTCTGCTAATTTGAGCCCAGCGGTATTTTTTGCTAATCTTAGCAACACATCTCTGCTGACGTGTAGTACAATGAAATTAGTAGAAAAATTAGTAGCCCCTACTAAATTTTAGTAGACTTTTTGTACAGTGGAATTTAAAATCTGTTTGCTAAAATCAGCAAAAAAATTAGTAAAAATAATAATACAAAGTTTTAGATTTATTTTTTTATCGAGCATCGAAAATGTTGATATTTTTTAAAAGATGTTTTATACAAAATGAAAAAAAATCAAAGGCTTAAAAATGTTAAAAATTGTTAAAACATAAACGAATTTATCATTTTGTTTTAATATGGTAATTTCTGTTTTGAAAAATATTTTAGTAAATTTTTTTTTACTTTTAAGGTTAAATTTAATTGTTTTTAGGGCTGATTTTTAGAATTAAAAAACCTTTTTAGTGCTATTTTAAGTGGATGTCCTCTTTTTAGACATGAGTCGGTATCTTCACTTCCGATCCCTTTTTTAATCCTATGTAACATTTTAGGGCAATTTAAGTTTGTATGTATAAGTTTAAATTATAAGAAATAACATTTCCTTTAATATCGACTTTTTTAAAATTAGTAATTTTTTTTGCTAATTTTAGCATATCGGTTTTAAAAAATTTGTAAAATGATTTCTAAAATTAGCAACGAAAGTTTGTAGATATTCTGTAAAAATTCTGTAATTTGTAAAATGTAAATAGCAAAGAGATTTGCTAAATAATAACTTTTTTACTAAAAATCAGTACAAAAATAGTAAAGTGGGATTGAAAACCGTTTACAAATTTTCCTACTAACTTTTTTTTCTGAGTGTACCTTTTTCATTATTTGCAAGCATAAAGTAATAAGTTACTCATTATGGATTACGTAATATATGATTTATAAATGTAAAGCAATAATTGAAATATTTTTTAAAATCTATTTTTAGATACATTACTTTCTGTTTTTTTGTAAGCAAAAGGGTAATGTATGTTTGTTTTGATAACACTAGCGAAAAAACGAAGCGCAACAATTCATTTAAGTTTAAAGCAATCAAATACTATATGCGTCGATAGCTCAGTGGGTAGAGTTCTTGGCTGGCAACCAGATTTTCCTGGTTCGATTCCCATCTTGACCACATTATTTTTAATTACAAATATTTTAAATAAAATATTTGTAATAATTTTTTTTTAATAAAAATTCCTCTTTTTAAAAAAACTGTTTTTAGACACATTACTTTTTTCCATTCTCGTAACCATATAAGCAACCCCTTACATTATCACCTCTAAAGTAATGGGTATATACATTACTTTAAGGCTCATCGCCAGTAAAATTCATCAATGAAGTAAGGTGTAAAGTAATTCATCGGCCCCTATGGCTATACATTACTTTACCCATTATTTCGTAATGTGTGGTTTTGCTGGGTTGGCTAGCGTCAGGTGAAGAGATTCATTACTTCTTTGAGTAAAAACTCCTTGAGATTAATTTTCATAGAAAGGATGGACTTTAGAAGCTTAACAGGATTTACCAGCGGCAGGCAAAGAGATTCATCACTTCTTCTAGTAGAAACTACTGGAGATTAATTTCCATGGAAAGAATGGACTTGAGAACCTTAACAGGATTTGCCAGCATCAGATGAAGAGATTCATAACTTCTTCTAGTACAAACTCCTGGAGATTCATTTCCATGGAAAGAATGGACTTAAGAACCTCAACAGGATTTGCCAGCGTCAGGCGAAGAGATTGATCACTTCTTCTAGTAGAAACTAATGGAGATTAATTTCCATGGAAAGATTGGTTCTTAACCTTAAAAGTATTTTTCACTGGACACTGTAATCTTAGATACTAGGGACTAAGTCTGATACGGACACTTGTAGATTCTGCGAATTGGATGTTAAGACGGCGGATCATATACTCCTCGTATGTCCTAAGCTTCGCGGCAGGAGACTACACAACATCGGTGGATATGCACTATTCCCCTTTGAAATTTGAAAATCTGTGCCTAGCAGGGTGATTGGCTTCATTGGCATTGGGCAAAATGAGGCTGCACAAAAGATATATTTTTGGTCGCGGTGTATAAGGCCGTTCTAATATAAAAATGAATCATTAGTCATAAATCTTTATGAAACTCTTCATCAACCTCATAAGTTAATTTAGTTTTTACTAAATTAATCAAAGTGGATTATTTCTAATCTAAAAATTAATCATTTGTCATAAATCTTTATGAAACTCTTCATCAACCTCATAAGTTAATTTATATTTTACTAAATTAATCAAAGTGGATTAAAACTCATATGACTTTTTCCATTTAAGTTGTGAGTGGACTAAGAGATATTTACATTTAACACTATAGGATGGAAAGATGGTTGATGAAAGTCATAGCCGACCTAATAACTTTTTCTGTGTATTCTCCATAATTACAAAAGAAATATTATAATATTTCAGTCAGAAAAATACTAATTGTCTTGAATGGAACAAAAAACATCTTACATAGAATTTATACAGATCGACAATAAGCTTCACTGTGAAATCACACACACACACACGGTACTGTGAAAAATTGTTATAAATTTTCTAATCGAAATAATTAATATTACAAACAAAAAAAATATTAGAGCAGCAATTACAGCAAAGGTAAACAGTAAAACAAACATATGTCCTTCAATATCAGTTAACAGCTGATATTGACATTAGTTATTGTAAAATGGAGATTACTAAACATAGGTATTGAAGATTACTAATGATAGCTAGAGGTAGTAAGTAGATTTCATCCTAACTCCATAAATCAGCATGGATTATTTCTCACATGGCTTTTTCCATTTAAGTTGTGAGTTAAATAAGTGATACTTGCAATTATCTCTATTGAAAGCAAAAAACCTTGTTAAAGGTTGTAGCTGACGAGAATATGAAGCTGAACTTCAGGCTCAACATTAGAGACAGGGCAAGGCCACAGTGGCACTTTATGCGTGCAAGAGGGCAATAGAGAGGCAATGGGGTTTGGCGCCCCGGATTGTCCACTGACTACGGCAGTGGTACGACCGATTATGCTGTATGGTGTTATCGTCTTGTGGAGAACTCTCCAGAGGCCCACATACCGCGGGATGCTGGATAGCGTCCAACGGATGGCTGGCATGTGCATCACGGCTGCGCTTCGTACCACCCCATCTGATGCGCTGAATTCTATTTTGCATTTGCTGCCTTTGGACATAATTGGTTCACAGACTGCTGCAGCAGTCCGGTTGAGGGCGCTGTTACTTTGGTCGGACAGTGGCTATGGTCACAGTGTAATCCTTAACATGATGCCTGAACTTTCAGGCATCATTGACTACACTGTCGAACCACTGTTCGACAAGAGGTACCAGACGCTTATACCGCATAGGGATACGTGGAAACACGGAACTCCCAATGGGGGGCGTTGTGTCGACTTCTCTACCGACGGCTCTAAACTCGACGATCAGGTAGGCTTCGGGGTCTGCTCCAGGGACCTACAGCTGAGTATTGCGCGGAGACTGCCGAATCGCTGTAGTGTTTTTCAGGCTAATATTATGGCCATTAGGGAGGTAGCTGAGTGGCTTAGGTAAAATGTCCTCACAACGGTGAGGATTAATATATTCTCTGATACACAGGCTGCCATTAGATCTCTGGATTCTGTCTTCCTGGATTCGACATCAGCCCTGAACTGTCGCAGATCTCTTAACGAGATGGCTCAGCAATTTAGCATCCATGTTATTTGGGTGCCGGGCCACAGGGACATACCAGGGAACTATAGGGCAGACGAGCTTGCAAGACTGGAGACTACCTTACACATTCCACACGAAGTGGAATCTATGGGCATGCTTCTGGCCACTTGCAAGTTTCGACTTCGGGAGAGTGCTTATGGGTTGGCAAAAGATAGGTGGGCCTCTGTCCATGGTTGTATTCGTTCCAGACAGAGTTGGAAGCACACGCACAGCTTGCTGTCACTGTCAAGGCCCGATATATCCCTACTTGTGTCCGTCATGACGGGACACTGTCGGATTGGGAGGTACACAGTTCGATTGAGGGTTGTTGCTAGTGACTTTTGCAGAAGCTGTGGTGACGTAGAGGAGGACGAGTCTGTGGAGCACCTTCTCTGCACTTGTCCTACCCTGGCTCGCAGGAGGGGACTGCATTTGTGCTCATGTTTCTTTGAGGACCTGGGTGATTTGGCTGATATTGATATCGGCCGACTTAGGGGCTTTTTGGGGCAATCGGGATGGTTCAACGGGGGAAGCTAGTAATATAATTTTTTACTAGCTTCTGTGGTATCACAAGGGACCTGTTTGGCAGGCTACCACATCTACCTTACCTAACCTAGCTAACCTCTAATAACTATTTCATTGTATTCCTCCATGATTACAAAAATTATAATTTTTTTATTTAGAAAAATATTCAAGATCTTGAACTGAACGAAAAATATTTTACAAATTTAAAGAATTTTATTAAAACACTTCTTTTTAGTGTAGAGTTAATAAATTTTGTATTGCAGACAATTTGTTGAAATTTACTTAAAAATTCTGCAGAATAATTAAATTTTTAAAATTCAGCAGATTTTATTTTAGGCCCAAAACCAAAGACAATTTCTGTTAAATTACAGACAAATTATTTTAAATGTATTATTAGTTACTTATTTATAACTAAAAGTTAAATAGTATCATATATTACTTAACTCGAGTAGTAACTTTTCTGGCTTTTAATTTTAAATAGCCAGATTAAATGGTATTAATACTAATGAATCCTTTTTATGGTTTTTTCATGTAATACAGTTTTTTTTTGTTTCGATTTTTTTTTTTTTTTGTCTCACAACCATTAAAATGTTCCAACATTTTTGTTCTACTCATAAAAGACTATGAGATAAAAACAAAAAAGTATTAATAACATTCATACATTTTATAAATAATCCTTCCTACGTTTTATTATTTCATACTCATTGCATGTTTTTATACAGGGTTAACCAATCACTGTGAATGAATTTTAATATTAAGTTTAAAACAAACCACAAATTTTGTTAATCCCTCGGAGTTCGATTTAACCGGATTTTACTGCATTTAAGTTATCACAGAATGTAAATTTTAAGCGCACACGTAAAATGACATTCATAGCGATTTCAATTCTTGGTTTTAAAGGTGGTTAAATTTTAAGGGCCGATGTTGAATGTGAACCACACCTAAATGTCAAGTTTTTTTCTGCATTTCATTTGACATTTCTCTCATTTCAGACTAACTCAATTTAAACCATGGAAAGATACACATTCGAGCAATGCGTTAAAGTTATTCAAGCTTATTATGAAAATGGGCGTTCAAATTAAAATTCATTTCGTGCACTTCGTGATTTTTTTTTGGTCAGCAAAATTGACCAAATGTGTCCACAATCGGGAGAATTGTGGGCAAATTTCAGCAAACCGGGTCTGTGAAGACACCTGTGCATGCTCGTCCAGTTCGTTCTGCGGAAAACATTGCTGTTGTTCGCGATAGTGTGTCATGAGGTCGGCCAAGCATTTACCGTGAATGGTGTTCGCTTCGCGAGATGATAACGAACTTATTGTGGCCAGGAATTGAGGATATGACCCTGGACGATATGTGGTTTCAACAGGACGGTGCCACTTGCCACACAGCTAACGAAACAATGGCTCTGCTGCGCGACAAATGCAATGGCCGTGTTATCTCACGTGGTGGCGATGTTAATTGGCCGCCAAGATCATGTGATTTGACACCGTTGGACTTCTTTCTTTGGGGTTATTTAAAAGAAAAGGTGTACGTCGATAAGCCAGCAACAATTCAAGAGCTAAAGGATGAGATAATTCGGTACATTAACGGCATAGAACCTCAATTATGTCTAAGCGTCATCGAAAATTTGGACCATCGGATGGAGGTGTGCCGCCGAGGTCGCGGCAGCTATTTGGACGAAATGAAAATAATTTCTTAAATAATTTGTGTTTTATTCAAAATCAACATCGGGCCTTAAAATTTACAAATGTGTAAATTTTTTACACATTTGTAAAAAAAAAAAAATGCTGAAAAATCAGAAGAAAAATTATGCAAATAATATGATTCGATAATTGAAGCGAATGGTGAAAATTATAATCCGAAAAACTACCATTATTACAATCTCAAAACAAATTTAAATTCATTCAAGAGATTTGTTCTATAGATGAAATATATTCAAGTTATTTTAAAACAAAAGAAAATTATTTATAATCCATTCACAGTTGTTGGATAACCCTTCAGTTACAATGTGTTTCCTTTTTTCTGTATGTGTTACAGAAAAAGTTTAATACGCACAGCATCTCACTTGTAACCTCCCTGTAGGAAGCCTGGGGTCAAGTGTCTACAAGTCACCACTTTTGTGGACTATTTTGGGTAACTTTTTGGTGACATGTTCACAAAGCGTCTATACTCTTTACATTCCTTTTTTGCAGCTGTCCTTGTTCTTGATTTTTGTTATTGTTTTATTTTGTTGAAAATACATGTGCATAGCTGCATGCAAAATTAAAAATACAAAGAAACATTTAAAAGGTAAATATACAAATTTGAACAAAATATATAATGAGCAAAAGAAATTACAAAAGACAATCAATTTTGCATTAAAATAAAAATAACAAAAAAGAGGCCACAATTTTTAGTGAAAATTGCAGCTCTAGAGATTTTGTGGAGCCTGATGAAGATTTTTCGGAGCCTGTGGATGATTTTGTGCAATCTTTTGAAGATTTGTCTAAATTTCCTTCCTAGTGTGGAAATCTAGTAAAAAGTTCCAAAAATGTAGACTAGAATTACTAAAATGTACTAGTAAATCTCTGGCTCCAATGTCAACACCTAGTCAATAGTTGTGTAGATTCGCAATGACACGCACATGTTAAATGTCTACAGCAGAAAGCGATGACTGGGGCATAATTAACCAGTAGTACTGGTGACAAAGCCAATAGTGAATCAGTACAGTTTTACTGTCGACATTTCCTACAGGGCTGTGTAAGGATGAGTGTGTGTAGACAAAACGGTGAAACAATTTAACTATACACACATAAATCTTTAGCATACAAATGTGCTAATATAGCAGCAATTGTAGTGCAATAGTATGAGTTGTTAGCGACCCAGGTGGTAAATTTTAGATTTTTAAATCAAAAGAATGTTTTAAAGAATTTTTAAAAAATACAACACAAACGTAATAGAAAATTTTCGAGGTTGATGCTGGTGCAATAAGTAACACCCTATTGAAAAGTGCTGCCATTTTTTCCAATGGCATCATATGTCAGTTAGGTGACAATTAACCGCTATAAGTCCCAAGAAAGACTGATAATTGTTACAATATTTTGTGGATAATATGCCATTAAAATTGATCATGAGAGACGGGCTCATTTTTACCTAAGCGACCTCGGCGGAAAAGCCCCGCGTTATTCATAAAGCACTTTCATATCCTCTTGAAGTCAACGTGTTGTGTGCAAATATGGCGGAAAGGGTGAGTGAACCTTTTTTCCAAAAGGAGCCTACGATAAGGCTATAACGGTGAATGGAGACCGCTATAGAGCCATGCTGACTAAAATTACACTGTCCAACAGCATTTTTGGAACAGAATAGCGAACCTATAATTCTGAAAGGGTATGTTGAGTAGATCATTTTACATATTTATAACATTGGTGTCTTTGGTGACCCCCACTGAAATTTTCCGGCAAACATTTTCGTAGAATATTTTAATCCTTAAATGTCCTTTTTTAAAGGATATTTTTTGATTTTCTCGAAAAAAGGGTCAAATTGACCCATAAAGAGACCAGTAAGAGGGTTAAGATCTTCCACAAAAATAAACCTCATACAATTCCACAATACAACTCTGACCATAAGAATTCTCTCAGACATTAACTTACAGCATTTTTTTCATATAGTATAATGCTCCCTTCGACCAAAAAATGAAAACTTTGACCCACTGTAAAAAAAAACTCAGACGTGCTGGACCATAAGTTTGTTCTACAAAAATGATCTACTCAACATACCCTTTCAGAATTATGGGGTCGCTATTCTGTTCCATTCAAAAAGTCTTAATTTGTTGGACAGTGTTATATATACTTTCATGTATAATTATATACATAGTCATATATAATTATATATAGTCATATATAATTATATATAGGCATATAAAATTATATATAGTCATTTATATAATTCCATATTAAATCATATCTTATTTGATCCGAAAAATTGCCACCTAACCTGATCTCATAGTATCCGTGAGATCTCATCTGATATAATTTGACCCTAAAAATGCCTTCATATAATTTTATACAATTTGATATAACTTGATATAATTCTAAAAAATATAGTTTTTAAGATATTTCAGGCGTAAGACTTAGAAATTTTTTTTCAAATTTATTAATTTTGAAAATAAATTGTTTGTTTTCGGCTCATAGTTCCCGTGTTGTAGAGCAGTAAATCATATCTTTTTATATATTACAATATTGAATGGGTTATTTCTCTTACTAAAATATTATCAGTATTTGGAAAGGTACTTAAATTACCTTTCTAATGATATGCAACATGTCTGAATTTATTAAAACATTACCAGCCGAATCATGATGATTAATTTTGTAATAAAAATAAAAAAGTGATCGATTTTTTTTTTTTTTGTTAAATTTTACAATCAGTAATAAGAGTAAAATTAAAAAAAAATTAAAAATTTTCTGAAAATCAATTCAGGAAAAGCGCTTTTTCATTTAAATAGGGGAGAGTCAGACATTTAATTTGAGGTATCACTCATATGTGTACCTCGTCCAATATAACCACAGTGGCCAAAATCCTTCAGAGGAATTTCGTACCCAACAATCAGATAAGAGTGAAATAAAAAAAATTTTAAAAATTTTATGAAAATCAATTCAGATTCTTTTATATTTAAATAGGGGACAGTTCAGACCTTTAATTTGAGGTATCACCCATATGTGTACCTCGTCCAGTTTGGCCACAGTGGCCAAAATCCTCCAGAGAAATTTCGTACCCGACAATCAGTAATAAGAGTGAAATTAAAAAAATTTAAAAAATTTTCTGAAAATCAATTCAGGAAAAGTGCTTTTATATTTAAATAGGGGACAGTTCAGACCTTTAATTTGAGGTATCACTCATATGTGTACCTCGTCCAGTTTGGCCACAGTGGCCAAAATCCTTCAGAGGAATTTCGTACCCAACAATCAGTAATAAAAGTAAAATTAAAAAAAATTTAAAAATTGTCTGAAAATCAATTCAGGAAAAGTGTTTTTACATTTAAATAGGGGACAGTCAGACCTTTAATTTGAGGTATCACTCACACAGTGACCAAAATCCTTCAGAGGAATTTCTTACCCAACAATCAGTAATAAGAGTAAAATTAAAAAAATTTTAAAAATTTTCTGAAAATCAATTCGGAAAAAGCGCTTTTACATTTATATAGGGCACGGTCAGACCTTTAATTTGAGGTATCACTCATATGTGTACCTCATCCAGTTTGACCACAGTGGTCAAAATTCTTCAGAGAAATTTTATTATCAGCATTTTAGCGTAACGATTTCGTTTTTTCCGTATTTTTAATTTTTAATTTTTTTCGAATTTAATTTCACACTTAGCGTCACTTTTGTCTTTTCCCGGTGTTTTTTAAATCTTATTTTTCAATTACCGTTAACTTAAATGTTTTCCGCATTTTCTTTTTTTTTCCGAATTTAACTTCACACTTAGCGTCAAAGTTATCGAATTTAACTTTCAATAACTTTCGTATTTATCTTCACACACTTACTATATCAACTAATGTCTTGTTTGTTTTTTAAGTTCTTAAAAAAACTAACCGACAAAATGGGTAAAAAAAATTATTGATTTTTCGTTTATTTTAATACTTTTTATACCATAACAATTATTTGATTTTAAAAGAAAATTTTAACTAAATATTTTAACGAATACCGACAATATTTTGTATTTTTTTATATTAAATACAAAATAATTTAACTATTTATTCCATTGAAAACAACTTTACTGAAATACTTTTCAAATTAGGTTTAATACCTCTACATTAAATATATTGGCAGTGTATGATGAAGTTATTAAAATTTTTTTTTTTGTAACGAAAAAACTAATTAATTTTTTTATATTTATTTAAAGTTATTTTTATTGAAAGTTATTTTTATATTAAAGTTATTTTTTCTTTTTTCTTACTGTTTATACCTTTGTTTTAACTGTCATTTGCAGTAAACTTCACCATCAAACACTTTTTACATATAAAGCGTTACAAAAAAAGTCTCGTATCGTACATTTCCTATTGGTCCTTAAAATTTACCATCCTCTTTTTTTCCAACACATTTTTAGAAACATTTCCCTTTTTTTTACACGTAACCATTAAACAAAGCTCGCGGTTTTTATTTTTCAAATTTAAATGCAAATTTTTTTTTGTAGCATTCCCCCATTAAGCTGTATTTTCAGGTAACAATTATTATTTCAATAGCAAACACCTTTTGTTTTATAACAACCAACAACTAATACACTACTATTTTATATAAATTATTATCCTTTTGTTCTTTTTACTCTTCTCTTCTCTTGTTATTTTATTTTATTTTTTTTTTGACTTCAACTACTATACTTTATTTTATTCTGTGTGTTTGTGTGTGTGTATTTTTAGGCCCTCTTAAATCACTTGGGATTACATGAACTTTTTCCATCTACAGCTCTAAATCAATTGGGCGGACATTTGTTGTGCGGCAAAGGTGTACCCACTCAAAATCTGTGCTTGTTACTTTTATTTCTATCGGTGGGTTTTAGTGATTTTCAAATGGATCGTGTGAGTATAAAACTATGAATGATTTTTTTTATACATTTTATTTTTTTCTACAAAAACTTATTTAACTTCAGGCATTTGAAATGTTTATTGTCCAAAAAAAAAAAAGTTGAGTTTTATTAAATTTTTGTGGTTAGAAACTTTTTTTGCATAATATTTTATGGTTTCAGGGTTAAAAAATACTGTAGTTTTCACTATTTAAATAATAGTTGATGCATTGTATCAACTATTAGAAGGTTAAAATAAAAACACTCAAAAAAAATATATTTGAATTTTAATTACCTAACATCTTATTAAACTTAAGTCCAGAAACTTTGCCTTAAATTAAAAAAAAAAAATAGCTGATTTCCCTCAATGGAAACAATATTTAAATCATTTAACTTAATAGTTGGTGGGAGGGAGGGAGGGCGGGCATGGAGGTATACCTTTCCTCCCGTCCCCCATCCCATTCCCTCCCTCCCCTCCCCACCCCTCCCATCCCATCCCCACCCCTCCCACCCCTCCCACCCCTTTCCACCCTACCTCTCTCAACCCCTCACCCCCTCCCCACCACTCCCCCACCCTTTTCCGCCATACCTCTCCCCTCCCCTACCCGCTCCACCACTCCTCCACGCTCCTACTTACCCTCCCCTTCCACCCACACCACCCCTCCCACCCACACCACCCCTCCCACTACAACCCACCCTCCACTACACACCCCTCTTCGCCATCCACTACCCACCCCTCCCCACACACCTCCCCTTCCCTCACCACCCCCCCACTCCCAAACCCCTCCCCGCTCTACCGCTCTCTCCACAACTCATCACCCCCTACCCCTCCACCACCACCCTTCTTCTCACCCCTCACTCCCCCACCCCTCCCGGCCCAACCCCAAAATTTGGCAAATGTTTGGCGGCATTACTTTATTTATTTAAGCAACTTTAACATATCTCTTTGATACTTGTAACTTGAAATATATATTTAAAAAAAAATTATTTAATATTCCTTTAGTTAGTCCTGCCACCAGACTTAAGACAAACAATCGTAGTGTTGTCTTTTTATTTAGTTATTTATCTTTCCATGAAAAGGATAAACAAATTTCGTTACTCTGTTGTTTTTAGTTGCAAGTAGCTTTTGTCATTGTTGTTGTTTCTTTTTAACAAAATTGTTTACAATGCAATCGTCTAAAATAGTATGCATTTCATCATTACTTTAACAACCTGCTGATGTTAGAGAAAACGAAAAAATACCTGGGGTTATTTTATATTTTCTTTTTTTATTCCCAACGGTCAACAATGACAACATTTATACCGGAAATGCAAAAATATGTAGTTTTTTTTTTTTTTGAATTTTTGTAACATGCAGTTAACAATGTCCCTTATTTTTGTTTGTAGTACAACAATTCTATTTTCCTGACATTTGTTTGTATATATGAAATGACCATTTCCATATAACAGAAACAAGATTGTTTAGCATTGCATTGTATTTCATTTCTTATTATTGTATTTTTTTTTTATTATTTTATAAGGGAGACATATTCAGATCGGAATATTACAACTGATTTAAGCACCTAAGTACTTTTTTTCTGTAAGAAGGATCTTTAAAACAACTATTAACCTAATTTAAGTTTTAACAAAATGAATATTATAGTTAATAGGCGAAAGAAAATACCGATACCGAAGTAACTGAAAAAATCGTTATCCCTAAAATACCGTTACCGAAATAACTGAAAAAATCGTTATCCTTAAAATACCGTTACCGAAATAATTTGAAGAAAAAAATCGTTATCCCTAAAATACCATTACCGAAATAACTGAAAAAATCGTTATCCCTAAAATAACGTTACCGAAATAAAAGAAAATAACTTTACCCTTAGAATACCGATACATTTTTTTATTAAGTAATGTCTACACAAGTTATGATCTTGTTTACCAGGTGTCTTACGTCAAGGGTGAGAATTTTTCCCTTTTCTGTCCCTCCCCTTTGGATTTTAACGTTATATATCCAACAGCTTGTGCAGGCTGTTAAAGCATATTTCAAATTTCCGGTTTCTAGGGTTTGGGCAGGCCGAGAAAGGGGAGTTTTTCCCCATTTTGCTCTTCTGCGAAGGAGATTCCAAGAACCTCATCTTAGCGAATGTCTACGCCGTAGGGAGAACCTACATGAATGAAATAAATATTTACATATTTACACAGTTACACAGTTACACATTTGCCCATTTGCACATTTGCACATTTGCACATGTGCACATTTACACATTTGCATATTTGCACATTTACATTACCATCAAACCATCGATCCATCAAACCATCAATCTACCAAACCATCAAACAATCAATTAAATATTCACATTTGCACTTTTGTAAATTTGCACATTTTCACATTAGCATATATGCACTTTTGCAAATATGCTCTTTTGCAAATTTGCACACTTTCATATTTGCACATTTATAAATTTGCACTTTTGTACATCTTCACATTAAAATTTTAGCTTCACAGCTCCAGCGGTTTCGGCAGGCCTTCAAGGGGGAGAATTTCTCCCCTTTTTTGCCCCTCCTCTTTGAATTTTCCAAAAGTCATAGCTATTATCTACACTGAAAATTTCAACTTTCTAGTTTCAGCATTTGAAGATACAAAAATTATTAAAATACAAAACAATAACGAAATTAAATATAACAACTCCATATCGTAGGGTGTACTGTTTTTTTTTATTTCTGAAATACAATTTACTATTTCTGAAACGCAATTGACTATTTCTGAAATACAATTGACTATTTCTGAAATACAATTGACAATTTCTAAAATACAATTGACTATTGCTGAAATACAATTGACAATTTCCGAAATACAATTGACAATTTCCGAAATACAATTGATTATTTCTGAAATACAATTGACTATTCTGAAATACAATTGACTGTTTCTGAAATACAATTGACTATTTCTGAAATACAATTGGAAAAGTGATAGTTTTCGTGTATACACTCAGAAAAAAAAGTTAGTAGAAAAATTTGTAAACGGGTTTCAATCCCACTCTACTATTTTTGTACTGATTTTTATTTATTTATTTTATTAATATTAAAATAGTAAAATATTAAAAAATTAAAATATTAAAATATTAAAATAGTAAAATATTAAAAAATTAAAATATTAAAATATTAAAATATTAAAATATTAAAATATTAAAATATTAAAATATTAAAATATTAAAATATTAAAATATTAAAATATTAAAATATTAAAATATTAAAATATTAAAATATTAAAATATTAAAATATTAAAATATTAAAATATTAAAATATTAAAATATTAAAATATTAAAATATTAAAATATTAAAATATTAAAATATTAAAATATTAAAATATTAAAATATTAAAATATTAAAATATTAAAATATTAAAATATTAAAATATTAAAATATTAAAATATTAAAATATTAAAATATTAAAATATTAAAAAATTAAAATAATAAAATAATAAAATAATAAAATATTAAAATATTAAAACATAAAAATATAAAAATATTATAGTATTAAAATATTAAAATAATAAAATATTAAAATATTAAAACATAAAAATATAAAAATATTAAAATAATAAAATATTAAAACATAAAAATATAAAATATTAAAATAAAAAATATTAAAACATAAAAGTATACAAATATTTAAATATTAAAATAATAAAATATTAAAACATAAAAATATTAAAATATTAAAATTAAAGTTCACGCGGATAGGGGCAAAAGCAAAAGGCTCCCCCTTAACGGTCTCCACGAATGGCATTAAAACACTAGACAAGGGGAACGAATTTCAATGAAACGGGTAGCAAGTGGAGTTGAGGCACTAACGAGTGGAATTGAAGCACTAAGTACAGGAAACGAAATGAAATGATGTGAGCCTGAATTTCGTTGATTCATATTTATTGATTTGAAATTTTTTCAATATTACCGATTTTTATCCAAGGCGGTATTTTTGCAAATTTTTTAAGAAGTATGCACTTCTTCAAAATTAACATTTCGCCAAATAGTTGTAACCCTAATAAAAATTCCATATTATATATAATTTTTTAAGTTGAAATGTGCATATGTGTTGGTGTATTTATGCATTCAGTATATGCATATCCATTCATATTGACCTGCCCGAGGTCAAATTGTTATAAAATACTTTTACATACACATACATAATTACAACTACATACAATCATATCATATGCGACAATATAAATAAGTATAACACATTCGTATGTGTGTTGTTGTGTCTGTGTCTTCATACACATTTTGTGGCCCACATATGAAGCACAACTGCTTTTTAATTGTTGTTAAAAAGTTTTCTTGTTTGAAAGTTTTATTTTCTATTTTTATGTATTTTGCAGTTTTTTTTTGTTTGTTTTGTTTTTTTGTATAAAAATCTAGTATTTAGGTACAGAGATAACAATAATAAAACTTTAAAATGCAAATTATTATGTTATATTGTTGTTGCTGTATATGTACGTAAGTTAGTATTATAAAAAAAACATGTAATAAAGTTTCCTTATTTTTCTTTTCAAATAAACAACAATAGTATCTAAAATTATTTGCTACAAATTTCTTTCCATGTTGCTTAAATGTTGGAAAATAACAACAACAACAACAAGTTGTTTATTAGTGAAGTTTTTGTTTTGTCTTTGTATTCATAAAATTTATAAGAGTTATTTATGTTTAAATATAAAATTATATACATATTTTTTTAAACATATGTAGTACTAATTTTGTATTGAAGGTGAAAAATTTAATACAATATTTTATGCACTGAGATATAAAATATCTCTCCAAGTAAAAATTGAAATATATATGAATATACATGATCATACATGGGATCGTATATGATCGTACATAAGTATACATTCATGTGTATCATGATCTCGTATATTACCATATATCTTCGTAACAAAAATATGATGATATATAGCCGTGCATTTCCCTATATGATCATATGGTCTCATATGTTAATCATGTATTTTCATATATGATCATATATGACCATACACGGCCATATACCCTCAAATTTCGCAGCCAAAGTTATATGGAAATATATGAGATTATGTATGGGTCATATATTGAATATATATGATTATGTATGACAATGTATGATCATGTATGACCATGTATGATCATGTATGCCCATGTATGATCATATACAAGCCCATGTATAATCAATTGTGTTCATACATATTTAGATGTATGCTCATATATGATCATATATGACCATACACGGCCATATACCCTCAAATTTCACAGCCAAGGTTATACGGAAATATATGCGAACACATATAATCATGCATGATCATGTATGCCCATCTATGATCATATACCAGCCCATGTATAATCATTTATGTTCATATATATTTCGATTTTCAGATGTGGAATACGTTTTAAATTTACTTCTTAAACTAAAATTGTATAAAATATAATTTTTTGATTTATGACGTATTTAAAATAATTCTCTTTTAAAGTTTTTTATAAACAATAACAACAAAAAACATATTTTTCTTTATACAAAAATGATAAATCATAAAACTGCAGTCATAAAATCTAATAAAAATAACTCATACGCAGCAAATAACAAAGAAATAATTTATATTACTCATACTCTCAAATAAATTTATGGGCTTAAAATAAACAAAAATATGCACAAAGTAGAAATTTTTACTTGAAGAAAGAGAAAAATCTCAACAAAGAAAAAAATATATGAAATTAATGAAATAACAAAGCGATAGGGCCAAAATAAATAACTGTATTTCATTTAAACTTAATAAAAAATAAATAATAATAACAGAAAAGAAAAGAATAATAATAATAATAATAATAATAAAAAAATCCCACGCATTTTTAAGCAATTTTGAAAATGCACACACATACGCACAGACAGATGCCAAAAAGGACTACATACAAATCTTGATATACAATTACATACAATAAGAATAACAACAACAACTACAACTACAATAACAGCAAACACAATTGGCTTCAAAACAATGAGTATCACAAGAATGGTCATAAAGATAAACGGGGCATTTAAATTGTATTGTATGGAGTGTACGAGTAGTACGTGTGTATGAAGTTGTGTGTGCAGTGTGGAGTATAACGGAAACGGAAATAATGTAAAATATTCAAATGAAATGGCAACAGAAACATATGTGACCCTTTTTTTTTCTTACACTATTATGATTTAACATGCCAAGGGGTGGTATATTTTATAACAGTAGTGATGTGAGAACTTTTGAATTCTTTAGCATGTTCTTTTTTTTAACGAAACCCCTTAAAGAAGGAAATACATTTTGTTGAATATATTTTATTTTAAAAAATCATTTTTTATTTAAAAAACAAAGTCTCTATTTTATTGAGATAATGAAATATTTGTACAATATTAAAATGTACACTCAAAGACATGAACTAAAATTTAACAAAAAAAAATAACTTCAAATTAGTTCAAAAATGTTTTTGAATTTAAACAACATTTTTCTAAAGTTAGGGTAAAAATTACTTTGTAATAAAATGGAATTTTAATTACATGAAAATTTAGGACTTACTAGCTTAAGGAAAAATTCATTAAATAAGCATCTTGGTTTTTAAGAATTTTCGTTCTAAAAACTAAACAAACTTTAGTTAAAACAAGTAAGAGCGTCTAAATTCGGCTATGCCGAATCTTATATACCCTTCACCATGGTTGGGAAAATAGTGAAGTTTATATACGGACATATATGGAATGGACAGATTTATATACGGACATCTTTAAGTGAAAATTTACCATTTAGTTTAGTGATAAAACTTGGACTCTGAAAGATTTATGGTTCCCGAAAATAGGAATTTAAAAAAATTTATGTTTTGGTCATAACTACTTTCAGCAAATATGTTCTACTAAAGATTTTTGATCTTTGGATATATAAGACGTATCCATAGGTCATATTACAGCTCTAAAATTTTAGTTTTTATAAAAATTTGAATAAATCTATGGAGTATTTAATTACGGTCTTACCGTTCTTAAGATATAAATTTATATATTTTGTGCCACGCCCAATTCAAGGATCCCGCCCACATTTGGTCAGATGTTGTGTATTGATAACCAAGATGCTTGCACCTTATTTGGAAACTTTTCCTCTTTCCGTTCTCCAATTATACAGAAAAGCTGACCGGCATCGTTAAGCCAACTGTGCTGGACGCATTTGTTTTGTCAAAAAAAAAATTAAAAAATAACAAAAAGTCTTAAGAAAAAAAGTGTTAAAAAAATATAAAAATAAAAAAAGTTGAATAGACGGGGTCGATCGCGCGACTAAAAGAAAAAAAGTATTTGTGACAAAGCGCTTAGACCACTGAGCCAATGAAGGACATAAGCAAACGTCGTTAATAGAAGTAAATAAAGAGTTTTCGTTTAAAACAGATTTGTTTGGGTTTTATTTAAATGACAAACCTTTGTATGGATTTGTTGTTTGTGGGTAAAAGGTGAGGAGGTGATTGACAAAAAATTCAACAAATAAAATAAAAACAACAACAATCACGATCATAATGCCAATCAGTGTTGTCATTTTTTTTTTTTAATCTTTTTAGTTCTAAAAAAAGCTTTTTTCGACCAAAAAAAATATTTTTTTACAAATCGTTAAAAGAAATCACTAGAATTGCATGTGTTTTATTTCTACAAATATGTTTGATTTAGCTGGCAAATTTGCATTTGAGATTTTATTTCGCTTTTTTATTTAAAAATATTTTAATTTCTTTAGCTTAATTTTAAAAATTTAAAGGAAAATAGTTTATAAATTTTTTTTTTTATAAATTATTATAAGTTATGACCTAAAATAGTTGCTTTCAAAGGTGAATTATGTATAAAATATTCTTAATATATAACAAATAAAATGGTTTAAGAATCTTTTTATAAATTCTTTTAAATCGGAGCAAAAAATAGAAATAAAACCGTTTGTATTTTGTTTGTAACAGAGGGTTTTTAATACAAATTTTGATGTTTTTAGCCAATTTATGGTTTATTTAATAATTAATATAAAATTTTATTTAAATTAATTATTTAATGTTAAAAAAAAAAACAAAAAATAAAAAAAGTCTTAAGAAAATAAAAAAAATGTACAAAAAAAAGTTGAATTGTGTCTTGAGTGGGATTCGAACCCGCGTTCTTAGAGAAAAAAAGTATTTGTGACATAGCGTTTAGACAACTCAGTTAAATGAAAAGTTTTCGTTCAATAGGGATTTGTTTGGTTTTTATTTAAATGACAAATCTTTGTATGTGTTTGTTGTTTGTGTATAAAAGGTGAAGAGGTGAAGGAAAAGAAATTGATGTGTTTGTTATGCGTAATATTCAACATACATATAAAAACAAAGGGATTTTACGGAAAAAATTAGAGGTAGTAATGGTTTTTTGCTAATATCTCAGCCATTTATCAACCGATCTGGCTGATTTTTAATAGCAAACAGAAATGGATCACATGTAGCAGAAATAAATAACAATCAAGTGCTCATCATGTCTGGGGTCTTCGGAAAACCTATTTTAAAACACAGACGGACAGACGGACATCGTTAAATCAACTTCGCTCTTCATAAGGACCCAGAATATATATATATACTTTATAGGGTCTAAGATCAATGTTATAGAAATAACAAACGGAATGACAAACTAATATATACCCTTCCACCTGTGGTGAAGGGTATAAAAAAGCCAAGGAAATAATTTACCAAGGATATAATCTACCAATTAGATCAAATTTTCTGATTTTAGTTTTTAAAATTTTTCATTCTAAAAAATCAAAGTTTAGTTCAAAAAATGCAAAAGATATCAGATTAAATATTTTTAGCTAAGAAAAGCTAAAATTAAGTTTATATACTCAGAAGAAATAGTTCATAATTTGGCTGAGTAAAATTTCTTAATTTAGTTCGCAACGGCTAAACAAAATTCAGGTTTTTAAATTTCTTAGAAATTTTAAAATATTTTCAAATATTTTCCAAAACAATTTTAAACCCTTTTGACTATTTGTATTTAGCTTAGAATTTATTTAGCCACCTCGCACAGGCCCTTAGTAAAATAATCTTCCTACCAAATAAAAATTAACCAATATTAAAGATAAATATCTTCGCCTAAAGATATTTACTAAAAATTAGTAAAAAAAAAATTTTACTAAATTTAATGCAAATGCTTTAAACAAATAACAATTCCTGCAACAACCTAAAGTTTAGTTCAAAAAATAACGATATACAAAGAATTAGTTTAAATTTTGTTAATATAGAAAAAAATACTAAAACTAGAAAAAATACGTTTTAAACCAAATAAAAATTCCTAAGCTTGAATAAAAAGAAATTAGTTTATACAGTTCATAATTTTCCGGAGTTTATAATATTACTGATTTCAGACAAAAGAACTATGCCCAATAAAAATTTATTAATATTTGGTGTAAATATCTTAGTTTTAAGGAATTTGCGTCCTCACACAATAAAGTTTAGTTAAACAAAATAAGGATATAATTTCCTACCAAATTTGTTCAAATTTATTTTAAATTAAGAAATATTTTACTAAAATTAAGACAAAATTTGTTTTAAACAAATAAAAACTACTAAATTTAATTAAAAACAAAATAGTTTCTACACTGAAATAGTTCTTAATTCTCATAAGTAAGTTTCTGAAGTCGTATAAAAGCAAAACAGTAGTTCATAATCTACCTAAAGAAAATTTCTTGATTTTAGTAAAAAAAAACTTTCTACCAAATAGAAAATTTTAAATATTTAGGATAACTATCCGAGTCTTAAGAATTCGCATCCTTCAGCAACAAAGTTTAGTTCGACGAACTAAGAATATAACTTTCTAAGGATTAGTTATAATTTTCTTTAATTTAAGAAAAATTTTACTAAAATTAAGATAAAATTTTTAAACAAAAAACAATTTCTGAAACAAAATTTAGATGAAAAAAATAAGGATCGAATTTAGTGCAAATATTCTTTAGTTTAAGGAACACGTTTCTAAAACTTACACAAAATTAGTTTTAGAAAAATAAAAACTCTCAAATTTAATTAAAAACAAAATTGAAATAGTTCATAATATTTTTGTGCAAAATTTTTTGATTTTAAATAAAAATTTACTGATATAAGGTATAAACATTTCAGTTTATAAGAATTTGCTTCCTAAAAAAAGATTTAGTTCAAAATCACAAAGGATACAATTTACTACCAATTAGTTAAAATTATTTGAAATTTAAAAAATTTCAAATTAACAATTTTTTAAAGCAAATAAAAATATTCAAATTTGAATAAAAATAGTTTATACACTTAAAAATAAATAGGTAAAAAAGAATTCGGATGAAAGTTGTAACAAATAAAAATGCACTTACCAGTATATTGGAAAAAAACATCTTAGTCCTAAAAAAGAAGAAATAATACAGCTTAGTTAAAAAAAATAAGTATATAATTTAATATAAATTTGTTTAAATTTTCTGAAATCTAAAAAAAAAATATTTTAATTAAGACAACATATTTCTCAATTAAAAATTTTTTAATTTGTGTAAAAATAAAATAGTTTTACACTCAGAAATACTTCAAAATTTTCTTAAGTAAAATATCTTGATTTTAGGAAAAAATTCTTTATTTTATCAAATGAAAATAAAAATAAAACAAAGTTTAGTTCAAAAAGTAATAACAATAATTAATTAGTTCAAAAAGTTAAACTTACTTAAAATGAGTTGTATTTAGGTTAGGTTAGGTAGATGTGGTAGCCTGCCAATCAGACTCACTTGGACTATAAAGTGCCTTGTGATACCACGAAAGCTAGTTAAAATTATATCACTAGCTTCCCCGTCGAACCATCCCAATTGCCTCAAAAAGCCCCTAAGTCGGCACATATCGATATCAGCCAAATCACCCAGGTCCTCAAAGAAACATGAGCTCAAATGCAGTCCCCTCCTGCCAGCCAGGGCAGGACAAGTGCAGAGAAGGTGCTCCACAGACTCCTCCTCCTCTTCGTCACCACAGCTTCTGCAAAAGTCACTAGCCCCAACCCTCAACCCAACTGCATGCCTTCCAATCAGACAGTGTCCCGTCATGACGGACACAAGTAGGGATATATCGGGCCTTGACAGTGACAGCATCCTGTGCGAGCGCTTCCTATCGAGACGGGGCCACATCTGTCTGGAACGAATGCAACCACGGACAGAGGCCCACCTATCTCTTGCCAATCCATAAGCACTCTCCCGCAGCCATTCTCAATTTCGTGTGGAATGTGTAAGGTAGTCCCCAGTCTTGCAAGCTCGTCTGCCCTACAGTTCCCTGGTATGACCCTGTGGTCCGGCACCCAAATAACATTAGGTTGTACTTAATGTAAGTTAATTGATTTAAAAATCTTTTTGTAAATTTGAATAAATTTTAGACAAATAATATTAAATTTTCTTTTAAAATTTATCACACACCAAAATTTAAAAATATTTTCCTTAAAATTAGTTCAGATAAATTTAAAAATGAAAATCCGATTTTTTTTAATTAGGGCTTTAATTTACGAAGTACTTTTTATTAAAAAAGTGCCTTTTATTAAAAAAGTGCCTTTTGTTAAAAAAGTACCTTTTATTAAAAAAGTACCTTTTATTAAAAAAGTACCTTTTATTAAAAAAATACCTTTTATTAAAAAAGTACCTTTTATTAAAAAAGTACCTTTTATTAAAAAAGTACCTTTTATTAAAAAAGTACCTTTTATTAAAAAAGTACCTTTTATTAAAAAAGTACCTTTTATTACAAAAATACCTTTTATTAAAAAAGTACCTATTATTAAAAAAGTACCTTTTATTAAAAAAGTACCTTTTATTAAAAAAGTACCTTTTATTAAAAAAGTACCTTTTATTAAAAAAGTACCTTTTATTAAAAAAGTACCTTTTATTAAAAAAGTACCTTTTATTAAAAAAGTACCTTTTATTAAAAAAGTACCTTTTATTAAAAAAGTATCTTTTATTAAAAAAGTACTTTTTATTAAAAATACCTTTTATTAAAAAAGTACCTTTTATTAAAAAAGTACCGTTTATGAAAAAAAATCCTTTTGTTAAAAAAACACCTTTTATTAAAAAAGTACCTTTTATTAAAAAAGTACCTTTTATTAAAAAAGTACCTTTTATTAAAAAAGTACCTTTTATTAAAAAAGTACCTTTTATTACAAAAAGTATCTTTTATTAAAAAAGTACCTTTTATTAAAAAAGTACCTTTTATTAAAAGTACCTTTTATTAAAAAAGTACCTTGTATTAAAAAAGTAACTTTTATTAAAAAAGTACCTTTTATTAAAAAAGTACCTTTTATTAAAAAAGTACCTTTTATTAAGAAAGTACCTTTTATTAAAAAAGTACCCTTTATTAAAAAAGTACCTTTTATTAAAAAAGTATCTTTTATGAAAAAAGTACCTTTTATTAAAAAAGTACCTTGTAATAAAAAAGTACCTTTTATTAAAAAAGTACCTTTTATTAAAAAGGTACCTTTTATTAAAAAAGTACCTTTTTTTAAAAAAGTACCTTTTATTAAAAAAGTACCTTGTATTAAAAAAGTAACTTTTATTAAAAAAGTTCCTTTTATTAAAAAAGTACCTTTTATTAAAAAAGTACCTTTTATTAAAAAAGTATCTTTTATTAAAAAAGTACCTTTTATTAAAAAAGAACCTTGTATTAAAAAAGTACCTTTTATTAAAAAAGTACCTTTTATTAAAAAAGTACCTTTTATTAAAAAAGTACCTTTTATTAAAAAAGTACCTTTTATTAAAAAAGTACCTTTTATTAAAAAAGTACCTTTTATTAAAAAAGTACCTTTTATTAAAAAAGTACCTTTTATTAAAAAAGTACCTCTTAGTAAAAAAGTACCGTTCATTAAAAAAAAGTACCTTTTATTAAAAAAGTATGTTTTATTATAAAAGTATGTTAACTTTTTTTAACAAAAGGCGCTCCTCCATCCTAAAATATTTTAAGAAAATTCATCAATTTAATCTTTTACTGTGGAAAGTTTTTCTTCAGGTTTATGTGTTTTTATTTCGTTTTCGCATTTACTGTTCCATTGTCTCAATTACATATAAATAATACAATTTAGTTTTATGGCACCTCTGCGATTTTGTTATAGGTACTTTACATAAACATTCATTTGCACAAGGCTCTTTTTTTTTGGTTGTTAAACACAACGACATTAACCCCAAAAAAAAGCAAGAATATTTGAATAAACTAAAACAAATGGTGGGTAAAATTTACTAACCCTCGACAATCCCAAATATATTGGCTTTTATCTGTAAACGAATGTAATACGGAGTACTTGTAAATATCTACTGAACATTTTTATACCAAATTTAAAATTTACTACTTTTGTACGTAAACTACCTACACATTGTCTTTGGCAACGTAATCTTTATAGAATTTTTTATTTGTTTAAATAAAGTATAAAGTTACAATAAATATTTATGAATACCCTACAACTGTTTACTAACAAGGCAATAGGTAAGGGATTTAAAGAAAAATATTTAAAGAAATATATTTAAAAGTTACATAAAAGCAAGTAGGGGTTATTGTTAAGCAACATTTTCAAATTCAAAGTCTGTTTTTTCCTAACTTTTGCCTTCTGTTTTTCAAAGAACAAACATTTGTATAGTACCTAATCTAAAGGAATATTAATTTTCAAAACCAAAATTGTCATTTGATTCTCGATTGAAGACAGCTCATAATTAAAATCTATTGGGCCCTTTCAAGCAATTAAGATTCTTTGTGACTATTTAGAAGTGCTAATGTGTGTTGTCTGTCTTGACCAGTCATATCTTAAGAATTTTTATTTGTATTTTTTCTTAAAATTGTACATATAAAGAAAATTCTTTAAGGGTTTTTTGTTGTTTTTGCTATTCTAAATACTTAAAGGTTTAATTTTTTTTTTTACTTATAAAGATTTTAGTATTTTGGTGCTTTGTGTTTCTCTAGAGAATATAAAAATATTTTCTTATTTTATTCATACACCTACACTGTGCTCTAAAAGTAGCAAAATTTTTAGATAAACAAAAAAAGCTAAAAAAATATTTAAAAAAAACGCTAAAATTACGACAAAAAAATGGAAAAAATGCAAAAAACCGGTAAAAATTACAAATTATTTAAATTGATAAATCAATATAAAAAATTGCTAAAACTGGAAAGAAATCTTCAAAATGTTGAAAGAAAAAACGCTTAAATTTTAAAAAATTTCTAATATGCAATAAAAACCGTCAGAATGGAAAAAACGATAAAAATCAGTAGAAAGTTGGAAGAAATCTTCAAAAAATTTTAAAATTTGTTTAAATTTCCTTAAAAAAAACAAAAAAAAAATACAAAAAAACGCTTAAATTAGAAAAAAACGCTTAAGTAAGCAGCAGTTAAAATTAAAATTAAAAAAATCCCTAAAATGGTTAAAATTTATATTAATCCCAAAATATTTAAAAATTTGGCCAAAATGGATAAAAATCCCTTAAATTAATAAAAATCGCAAAAGTTAAAAAAATCATCAAAATTTAAAAAAATTGTGTAAATAAATATTAATTAAATTAAATTGATTAAATATCGACGAAATCAATTATACAAAAAAAAACCGATTAAACGATGAATATTGATTACTTTCGATGAAATCGATAAGTAACGATGCAATTTCCAAATAGCGGTAAGTATTGAAAGAGGTCATAAATATCAATAAAAATTCGTAAAAATCGCTCAAATTGTTAAATATTAAACAAATAAAAAGATGGCAATATGTAACGATAAAAATCGATATCCATCGAAGAAATCGACTATATCGATAACTATTGATCAAATTAATACTTCTCAGTATTTATTAATTTAATTATTAAATACCGATAAAATTTATAAATATCGATAAAAAAAAATATTCATAAATATCGTTCAAATCGATAAATATCAAAATAATGATTAATATCGATAAACCTTAAAATATTTTAAATCGATCAAATAATTAAATTAAATAGTTTTTTTTATTTGTTTTTAAATGTTGTTTAAATAACTGACACATCAATAAAAACCAAATGATTAATCAGTTAAAAATAAATGTTAAAATTTTACCTACCAACTCCGTAAAAATAAATTATTATGCAGTTATTTAAAATTGTTTCGTTTTTTTGTATTTTTGTTTGTTTTTTAATCTGCAAAATATAGACTCACAAAGTCTTGTTTGTAGGCATGGCTTTATATGTGTGTGGGTGTTTATAAAGTTCTTAGAATTTAATAAAAAAACAAAATTTGAATTTTTTAAATGTTTTTTCATTTTAAAACAGACATAAAACAAAATTAAAATTTATAATAACTGCAACGGAAACAAATAAACCACAAATTTACATTTTGTGGGTAAATTTTTACTAAATTTCAAACAAATAAAAAAAATAAATGAAACTAAAAAAAAGGGAAATGACAGTAAATCATTTTAAACGAATGTATAAAAATTTAAAACCAATATTTATTTCCTTTATTTTTAACTGTACTGGATTTTTTTATTAAACCACAAACAGTAAACTACATAATATTGTGAGTCTCTGATAGCCTTGTAAGTGGCCTTAAAAGCAATTTTCATTATTGCGATTATGTCTAAAAAAATTTCGGTCATAATCCCAAGAAGAGATATTGGGATAGTATAACAACAGAAAAATTACTTTAATTTTTGTTCTCCTAAAAATTCAGCAAATTTGAAATCTACAAAATTTTGTTTTGAATATTGGAATTTTAAGGGTATTTTTGACATTTGATTTACACCAGAACAAGAAAACCTTTTTCCAGCTCGTTTAGTTTTCGAAAAAATTATTAAAAATCAACTTTATTTAAATTTTCTTAAAGTTTTTTTAGCTTCACTACACTCACAATATTATTTCGTTAAAAATAATCTAAAATACATATTAAATTAATCGAAAATACATTCAAAAAGTGGACTACTGAATTTTCATTATATTCAGCCCATTTTGTTGTTTATTTTCCATCATTGTTTAATAATCGACAAATGTATTAAAAGCAAACAAAAGTCGTTTAAAATAATCATCAATTTTTAACTGACAAAACGTTAGAAAAAAAACAATTTTTGTGGTTTGTTTTTCAAATTGAAATTTTTTTTTTCGTTTGTATGTAATTTTTTAAAACACAACACACACATCTGTATATTTTTAATTTTTGTGTGTTTGAATAATTTGCATAATTTTTTGCAATTTTAATTGAAATAATGTTGTATGTAAACTATTTTGGTAAAAAAAAAAACAAAATGGAATTATATGAATTTCTTTTTTTAGAAACAGAAAACATAAAATTTTACATTTAACAGAAAATATCAACTCCTACTGAATGTCTGTAAATTTTTATACCCAAGAAACATTTTTACGGACTCTCCGACACGAACGGATTCATGAATCCAGTTCTACTGCACGTTTACGAACCGTAAATACGTATCCGTCAAAGCATGTACGTAAACGGAACATTAACGGAGGACGGTATAATTGAATTTTCGAAAACAGTACGTTTTGACTCCTTTTTGGTGCATCCGTTTCTGTATCGTCAAATACGGACTTCTTTGAATTTCATTAGTTTTTCTTCCGTTGCTTTTGAATTCGTTTTGGTGTCAAAAATGACTAATTGAAACATGTCTGTGATCATTATACGAGTCGCGGGCTAAAGACTTACAGATACACCGAAAATAAATTTAATTTGAGGTAAATATTTATGAAATTTAAAACAATTTTTACGGTGATGTGAGCAAATTTATGCAATTTTGCAAATAAAAATATTGTCTGCCAATTCATAATAGATTTTGTTAAAAAATGTCCAAATTTGCATTGTATGCTACACCATTTCGTAAACGCCACTAGTTAAACCAAAATTAAAATTTTGTTTTATTTTTTCATGATATTCAATGGGCGGGCCATAACCGCAGTAATGGATAGAGATGCTAGTTATGCTGGAGATGAATATTTCATTTAATTAAATTTGTAAAAGTTTTATTTTGTTATTTTATTTTATTATATATCTATATAAATAAATTTAAAGAAAAAAACTATAATTTGTTATTTAAAAATTAAAAATTTTGGCATTTACATGAATCCGTGTTTTGTTGGAAAAAACGGTAGGAATACGGATCCGTAAACGGTCCGCCGTTGACGGAATTTCAATGGACAACTCCGTTTTTCATCCGATATAACCGGTCCGTAAACGGCCCGTCATTGACGGACTTTTAACGGACAACTCCGTTTTTCATCCAATATATCCGGTCCGTAAACGGTCCGTCATTGACGGTTTTTAAACGGATTTGAATCAGTTTAGATGTTCCTTAAAATCCGTTTTCTGGTCCGTATACGGATTCAGAAAACGGTACGTAAATGGAGTTGGATTCCGTTTATGACGGACCGAAACCGGTACGTAAACGGAACGTATTGTTTGTTGGGTAGTTTGTATTTTGAATGACTGATTCAAACAGTTAAAAATATATTTTTATGAATTTCAATTGATTCTTCATTTAAAAACAAACTCTACACATTACTTTTCAAATAAACTACAGTCGGTAACGGAAAATATATTGTGAGTGTACATATTTAGTTTTTAACTTAGAAATTGTTAATTTCAAGAAATTTTTTTATTAAAAGTTTTAATCGTCGTTCTTTAAGAATCTGTTTACTTTTTAACAATAATATTATATTACATATTTGATTCTAAAAACATTTATATATAAAATAAAAAAAAAACAAAAAAAAAAACTTTTTCTGTAAAGTTTTGTTCTTTTGTCTTAAAGTATTATTTTAGTTGAAAGTAACAGAGCACAAGTATCAAAAGTAGTCGTCGTAATAGTAACCTAAGTTTTGTCTTTTTATTTCAGTTTTTCGTTTTTATTTTTTTGGCAATAAAAATTGTATGTAGTTAGTAGAGTAGCAAGTTAAAATTTATGAGATTTCTCTCTTGATGCCACTTGATATTGTTTGAAACTTAATTTATGTGTAATTTTATGCTTTCTTTGTATGTTTGTATTAGTTTAGTTCCTTATTTTTTTTTTATTTTCTTACTTACTTCTCCATTCTTTTGTTTGCAAATATGTGCTGAAAACTTAAGCAAAGCAAATCGATTAAAATGATACTCTGGAGATGGCAAAAACATACAGAGTTAGTGAATAAATACCCAGCAAAAATGAAGCTGCCAAAGAAGCAATAAAAGCATCACTACTATGGCAAAGGCATCACTTCTTTTCTGATGGTTTCATCGATGAATTTAACATTAGCGTGTCATAGGATGGAAGTATTCAAATGTAGCTACTAGCATTACTCATACTTTACTCTGAGGAAGCAATGATAATACAATGATTAGATATTCTGATGCATGAGTGGAAAATGTTCATATACTTTGTAATATATAAGCTTTGATGAAAATTTAATTCATAAGAATGCAGAAAAATAAGTTTAAAGAAGCGAAATTTATGCATTGATATACAAATACTCTTTATTAAAACAAATAAATAATTCTGCATTAGTGAAAAAGCATTTTTGAAACATTTTTCAAAAATTTTAATGAATTTTTAGACAAAATAGAATAATGTTAATTGCAATATTTAAAGGTCAAAAAAAGCAATTTTAATTTTTATAAATTAAAATTGAATAAAATACAAATGAATTTACTCATTGTACGGAGTAAAAATCTTTCCTATTTTGGAAAGTAAAATATACATAGCTATGGCAACCAAAGGTTGTCTCTATGTAAATTACCAAGATTGCCATAACATTGTTCTATAAAGATAGCTGGTTTAAACAAAGACAATATTGTTCTTTGTATAATTCTCAATTAGTTGAAATTATACAACCAATATAGTGTTTGCTTTAGAACCTTAAAGTTATCTTTTTACTTTCTAAAGAGATCTGAAGATGGGGACCTAGAAAATCCCCGAAACGCGTCATCTCATTCTTGAAAGTAATAGATCAATGTTTTGGCTAATAAAACTCTATGAAGTATTTATTTGGAGAATATCCCGATAAAGAAAAATAGTGTTTTAATGACCAAAAACATGAATAGAATAATGTTAATTGCAATATTTAAAGGTCAAAAAAAGCAATTTTAATTTTTATAAATTAAAATTGAATAAAATACAAATGAATTTACTCATTGTACGGAGTAAAAAACTTTCCTATTTTGGAAAGTAAAGTATACATAGCTATGGCAACCAAAGGTTGTCTCTATGTAAATTACCAAGATTGCCATAACATTGTTCTATAAAGATAGCTGGTTTAAACAAAGACAATATTGTTCTTTGTATAATTCTCAATTAGTTGAAATTATACAACCAATATAGTGTTTGCTTTGGAACCTTAAAGTTATCTTTTTACTTTCTAAAGAGATCTGAAGATGGGGACCTAGAAAATCCCCGAAACGCGTCATCTCATTCTTGAAAGTAATAGATCAATGTTTTGGCTAATAAAACTCTATGAAGTATTTATTTGGAGAATATCCCGATAAAGAAAAATAGTGTTTTAATGACCAAAAACATGAATAGAATAATGTTAATTGCTATTTTTGGATAATTTAAAAACTGGTTGTACAATTTGGAAACATTTTTAGACAATTTTAAAATACTTTTGAACAATTTTAAATAATATTTGCACAATTTTAAAACATTTTTGGGCAATTTGAAATAATTTTTACACAATTTTAAAATTATTTTGGTAAATTCTGAATTAAAACTGGAAATGATGTAGTGTTAAATAAAATACATAATGCAAAAATGCAGAGATTGCGTCGTCATAAATATTTGAGGATGAAAAATGCAAATGACATGCCAGCTAGTTTCAATTAAAGGTAAAAAAATCTCTTTTTCTTGAATTTTTAAAACTTTTATAAAAATTGCAAAACTGCATAAATTCTAACCTTCGTGAAATTTTAAACTAAAATATAAAAAATGATTTATTAAAAAAATTAAAAAAGTTCATCAGAACTATTTTCTCAATTTGAATAAATGCTTAAGATTCAAAAAATATACGATATACTATAACTTATGCTTTGGAAGTAATGAAGAGTGATATTTTAAGATATGCATCGAGTTTATGTCCATATCACTGCATTTGAAATATGAACACATGAATGCTTTTGGAAGTGCCTTAGAATAACACCAAAAAATCATAAAAGAATGTCAACTGAAGTTTAGAAAGCAATAAAAGAAGTCATAGTCACAGAATGACTACCATTTTTTTTTGCTGGGTATACAAGAGATAGACATTTCAATAGATAAGAGAAGGTTAAAATAAGCAAATCATTTAATTTGCATACTAGAATTAAATTAAATGAATAAATTGATTGTTATACTAAACTTATTTACATAAGAATTGAATTATTTCTTTATAAAAAAAGAGCCACCAGGAGGCGTATGAGTGATATTTATTTTTATATCAAAATAATCATACGCCAGAGTGCTTCTCAAGTTTTGTATAATTTAGAATGCTCGGGTTGAAATAGTTTAAAATTTTTGACTAAAACTATTCATTTAATGTATAGTCAAAGCTGCAGCGGTTAAAATAAATATTTTATTTCTTTGTTATTATTCGATTTTGACGATTTTTTATTGACACTTATTCACTCACAGAAGAAGCTTCTTCATATCTATGATAAACTTTAAAAATAAAAAGAAGAAAATTTTTTCATTTGAAAAAAAAAAAAAAATCAATGATCTCGAACCAGACTAAAAATACATTTTCATACATATAAGTTTAAAAAGATCAACTATAAAATGAAAACTTGACTATGAAAAATAACTTGGTACGGTTAAAAGAATTGCTTCAACATATCTAAAAATAATATTTGCTGATTGTCCAAATCGGTAATAAAAGCAGAATGTAAAAAACACAAAAATAGTAAGTAAATTTCATCAAAACACAACAATACGAAAATCAACTGTATGTTAGCATAAATAGCTTTTCCAGTTGATTTCTGATTTAAATATAGATATTTATAATTGGCACTTTCAAGGGCACGAAGAATGTTAATGAAGGTCGTAGCGGACCAGAAAATTCATTCCATTCAGCTGGTGTCTAATAACTTTTTCTGTATATTCTCCATGATTATTTAATAAAAATAAGAAAATTTTCATACATACACTCAGAAAAAAAAGTTAGTATACAAATTTTTAAACGGTTTTCATCCCACTTTACTATTTTTGTACTGATTTTTAGTAAAAAAAAAATATTATTTAGCAAATCTTTTTGCTATTTACATTTTAAAAATTACAGAATATTTACCAATTTTTGTTGCTAATTTCAGAAATCATTTTACAAATTTTTGAAAACCGATTTGCTAAAATTAGCAGAAAAAAATTATTAATTTTAAAAAGTGGATATTAAGGGAAATGTTATTTCTAATTAAAACTTACACCTACAAACTTAAATTGCCTTAAAATGTTACATAGATTAGAAAAAAAAGCGATCGGAAGTGAATATACCGACTCATGTCTAAAAATAGGACATACAATTAAAACAGCATTAAAAGGTTTTTTTAGTTCTAAAAATCAGCCCTAACAACAATTAAAATTTGAATTTAAAATTAAAAATTAAAAAAAAATTTACTTAAATATTTTTCAAAACAGAAATTACCAAATTAAAACAAAATGATAAATTCGTTTGTTTTTACAATTTTTAAGCCTTTGATTTTTTTTTTTAATTTTGTCTAAAATATTTTTTGAAAAAAGTTTACTAAAATTTGGTAGCGACAGTTAATTTTTTCTACAAATTTCATTGTACTGCACGTCAGCAGATAATCTGTTGCTAAGATTAGCAAAAAATAGCGCTGGACTCAAATTAGCAAAATTTCCGCAATAACAGCAACATTTTCAGTTGACATTACAGACTTTTTTAGTGAGTGTATGTATAATGAAAAACTTCATACATTTTGGTCCAATGCAAAACTTTACAAATTTGAAGTTTCCTAAAAATATTACAAATATGATCTGGTTTAGAATTTCACTCCGACCTGGCACAATTTTATTATTGAAAGACACTTACAATATTATGTAGTTTACTGTTTGTAGTTTAATAAAAAAAAAGTTTTTAATTTAATTAAAAATTAAGGACCACACATTTATTTTTCAATGAAATATATATTTTAACATTTTTATACATTTGTTCAAAATGATTTACCATCATTTACCGATTTTTTTAGTTTCATTTATTTCTTTTCATTTTCTTTGAAATTTGATAAAAACTTACCCACAAAATGGAAATTTGTGGTTTATTTGTTTCCGTTACAGTTATAATAAATTTAAATTTTGTTTGCTGTCTGTTACAAAGTAAACAAATATTCAAAAAATTATTTCAATTCGAATTACAAGAAATTCATATACACACATATGGTCATTCACACAAAATATATCTATAGACTATGTGAGCAAACATTTTGTAGATTAAAAAACAAACAAAAAACGGAAACAATTTCAAACAAATGAATAATCAGTTTTTTTACGGAATCGGCAGGTAAAATTTTAACATTTATTTTGTCTGTTTCAAAAAAAAAATATTAAAAAATTTCCAATTTTGTTTTTTATTTAAATTGTGCGTTTATATACAAAATTATTTCAATTCGAATTACAAAAACTTCATATACACACATATGGTCATTCACACAAAATATTTCTTTAGATTGTGTGAGTATACATTTTGTAGAATAAAAAAAATTCAAAAAACGGAAACAGTTTTAAAGACATTAATATAATTAGTTATTTTTTAGCGAAATTGGTAGGTAAAATATTTACATTTATTTTTAACTAAATAATCAATTGCTTTTAACTGAAGTGTCAGTTGTTTAAACAACATTTAAAAATAAATAACAAAAACCATTTAATTAAAATCCAAAGGAATAAGGGAAATTTGGTAATTTCTGTAGCCAGATATGAGCAGATCTGGCCATACAAGATAATATATGGTTCCAGATTTGTTCATATCTGACACCAGATTCAGTACCAGATCTTCGCCATTTGAGCCGTTTCCTCAAAGGCACCAAAAGAAAAAAGTATATAAAATTATATGAAATTAGATTTGCCTAAATTTGATCAGATCTTATTAAATCTCAAATTTGTTGCCAATCTTGAATTCTAATTAGGTCTGTTACAATTAAATCTGTTCAGATCTGATCCTTTTAAACGAATATTGTGATTGTTATGTTTATTAAGATGAAATTGTATCGATATTTATCGAATTTATCCGATTTCAAGAATGCTTGATATCAAGTTTTATATTTATTAATTTTATTAATATTTATCGATTTATATAATTTTTATCGGTATATATCATTTCATTATTATTTATCGTTTTTATCGATATTTCTCGATTTTATAATTTCCTAATTTAAACGATTTTTGTAATTTTAACTATTTTTCTCGGTCGGGAGTGGGTGCACATGAAAGGGCAAATGAAAAAGCTAATTACGGCGATTATTCCGTCCATACAACCCAAGGACGTACCTCCCATAGGGGACCCATAAATCTATTTCCGAGATAAGGCGCACTCAAAAGGTATTCCTTGGAAAAGTGATTTTTTCTATGTTAGCGATTTTTATAGATTGTTGCACCCAAAAATTCCAGTTTCTACCGCCGAATTTTTTATTTGGCTACAAATGCGGCTATCAGCACAAATATTTTTTTCTGTGTATATTTTTTCGAGTTGTCGATTTTTCCGCTTTTTGTGGCTTTTTTCTCCATTTTATATTTTTGCAATTTGCCGATTTTTGTAAATTTTTGTAGCGTTTTCCGTTCTAACGATTTTTGTAGTTAATTTTAGCGATTTTTTATTGTTGTTTTTATTAGCCTATTTCACTTATTGTGACGATTTTTTTTAACGATTTTTGTTATATTTTTAACATTTTTGCTTCAAAATCTTCTATTTTTTTATTTAAATTTATTTTATTTTAACTATTTTAAAACTAATCCTATTATATTTATTTATTTAATTTTAATTTTCTTTATTTTTTACTTAACATTTTATTTCTTTTTTTCTTTGTTATTTCAATTGCAGCATCTATTTCCACGTATATTTGAAACGACACCCGCTGGCATATCACGCAAACAGTTTCAACATTTTGGACAATTGATAACTTCCGGTAAAAAAAAAAAAAAACTAAAAAAAAAATTTTCCACCTCATCATAACTGTACTACACACATGCATTAGGGCGGATCACCAAATTATAATTATAAAATTTTTCATAACGGTGGGAAGCTGCCTGGGGATAAATTTGAGATCTAATAAGATCAGAAAAATCCAGCAAGATCTGGTGCACTTTTCATAATTAGATTTAATTTGATTTAGACTCGTAATATCTTAAGATCATATTATGATCACTAGAATAATAATATGATCACTTGAATAATAATATGATCACTAGGATCATACTATGATCATTACGAATTTCAACAGAATTTTGGTTGTGACACCCAATGTATTAAGAAAATCAAATTTTAATATGATTATGCTAAATACACTTTTCAATTCGATTGACACTTTATTTTTCTGTTTTTTATACAAATTTTAAATCGAAAATTTAAAAACAAAAAACGAAAATAATTATTTTGGAGTTCGGTTGCTTTACTTAAAACAATTTTAATTTAATAACAGGTCAATTGATAAGTCCCCGGCCTGACATATAGATGACGCTACTAGACTTAAATCGATATGATTTTTAGTTAGCTCTAACCTTCAAAAGACACGTGTGTAAATTTGACAGATCATTAGTTTGTGAATTATAGCATTTTGAGTGAAGCAACTTTTGTTATTGTGAAAAAAATTGATAAAATGAATTTCGCGTGCTGATAAAATATTGCTTTTTGTAGGGAAAAAATACAGTTTAAGCAAAAACTTGGCTTGATGACGAGTTTCCGGACACTGTCCCAGGAAAATCAACCATCAAGGATTGGTATGCTAAGCTTAGACGTGGTGAAATGAGCACCGAAGACGGTGAACGCAAAATGATTTCGAATGACCGTAAATTGAAATTGAATGAAATAGCAGGTACTCTAAAGATATCAACTGAACGTGTACATCATATCATTCACGAATATTTGGGTATGAGAAAGCTCTGTGCAAAGTGGATGCCGCGCGAGCTCACTTTTGACCAGAAATAAGTCAGTGAAAACGAAGGCGAAAATCCATGAATTGGGCTTCGAATTGCTTCTGCATCCACCGTATCCTCCAGATCTGGCCCCCAGCGACTATTTCCTGTTTTCAGATTTCAAAAGAATGCTCGCTGGAAAGAAATCTTCGTCGAATGAAGAGGTGATCGCCGAAACTGAGGCCTATTTTGAAGCAAAGGACAAATGGTACTACAAAAATGGTATCGAAAAGTTGGAGGGTCGCTATAATCAACCTTGAAGGGAACTATGCTGAATAAAAAAAATGAATTTTGCCAAAAAAAAAAATGTGTTTTAGTATGGTAGGCCGGGGACTTTTCAATTGACCCGTTCCCTCATTCATACTGAGCCCCAAAATACGAATTTTCGTAATTTTCATGTTTCGATTTAAAATTTGTTGAAATTTGAAAGTTGAAAACTTTAGAAAAAAAACGAAAATACGTATTTTGGGGATCAGTGTGTATGGGGTTTAAGAAACTAAAATTTTAAATAATAAAAAAATAAATAAATAAATTCCATTGAAATTGTAATCCACCCTAAAATTGAAACCTTTTTTTAACCAATTCAAATCAATAACTTTGTAAAGATTTCAAAATTCTCTCATCATTCCTTATTTTTCCTTTTTCACGTTTTTAGGAAAATTTCAACAGTTTGATTATAAATCGAAAAGTGAAAATTTTCAACGTTACAAACGTAAAACACCACCCGAATATAATTTACGTAATGTACGTGTACCACTGCAGTTATTCTATGGAAATCGTGATTTGTTGCTGGCCAAACAGGTGAGTTGAAAATGGTAGAAGAAAGAGAGTATTTTAGTCAGTCAGTCAGTCAGTCATAAAGTCATGCCGTGAGCTATAAGTAGTTGTTAAAGTTAGAAGAATAAATATCAACTGTTGGTTGTCAGATATTTGTGGTACATATGCTCGCTCGTTCATTCGATGGTTGAATTATATGTCAGTCATGTAGTTTACAACAGCATGGCGTTTGGGATTTTTTCGTTGTAGAATTACGTGTTTTATTGCTGTTTTTTTCATTTATTTTTTTTATTTTGTATTACAAATCTTGATTTTATAAAAACTATATTTGTACCCAATATACCATATAGCAATCAAACTGCAATACAACTTGAGAATAATCTTATATTAATAGTGTGTTTTAAGCTTTTCTTAATTTCGCTTATTATAATATTTATAAAATGTGAATTCACAAGCAGTATTTACCAATGCTAGAGAAAAGATTATTATACATAACTTTTCTAAAGTATGCTTATATACAACACACACATATTGAACAACGCAATATGACGATTGAAATAGAAATATTTTTCAATACATTCTAGTCTTGTTGTCTTTGTTCTACGCTTATAATGCATACAACAAGTGCCATTACTTTTTCTTTAAATTTGTCAAACGTGTTTTGCGTGTACATTAAATTGTAAATTTTATATAGTGAACGTGCAATTGCATATTAAATTTAATTATTTTTATTTAATGTTAAAATTAATTATTATTAAAATGAATTATTATTTTTTATATTTAAAATAAGATATTATTATTTATTTTTAAAATTAAAATAAAAAATAAATTAAAGAAAATAATTATGTTTTCTCTTTTTCAACTATTAATAATATATTATTTTTGTAAGCTTATTCTACAATTGCAAGAATAAGCTTATAGTAATCATACACACATAATATTTTCACGAGGGTTCCGTTTTGATTTTTCTACAATTGTTACGATAGCCTTTTTCAATATATTCTCAAGTCTTTTTCAAGCTTAAGGCTTGTGTTTGTAAGCTTATAATAATATTTTTCTCAAGTCATTTGGCATGTTGGGTATGTTCTATTTTGTTTCTTTGTATTTTGTTTGTAACGTAACACGTTCAACATGTTATGATTTTTTCTTTCCTTTTAGCCAGGGTCTTTTTGCTTACAAAAACGTTTTAAATTAATATTAAGTATGTGAGTTTTGAAGGTGTATGTTTCTTGAACGCACCTTGCTAATAATATATGGTTGAATTTACTGTAGAATTATGATTATCTGGCTTTAATTAAGGATTTAATTTTTCTGTAGGTCCTTTATATGTATTATCAATTTTAGGCCTTAATTTATATTATTAATTCAATTAAAATTTGTTTAAATTTTGATTATTTTTGTGTAAACTGGATTTTTGTAAAATCATTATTGATACAAAATTTATGCTAGAAGAGTCTGGCTTAGCGAGATGTTGAGATTTTTAATAAATTTTATATCAAACATGTAATATATTAAATTTTTCTTAAAAAATGTTTTATCTAATTTATAAAATTTTATCATTAAATATTTAAAATCCTTTTAAAGGAAAAACGTTAACCTACAAATAATCTTAGGAAATAACTTAAAATACCATTAACCTTAAAATACCATTTCGTTGTCATTAAAAAAAAATACCGTTAACCTTAAAATAACCCAAAGAAGTCATTTTAAAATACCGTTATCCAATATCACTAACCGTATGAATGGGTGGGTCAGTCAACCATGTTTTCAAGTGATTAAACACCCAACAAACATAACGTTCCGTTTACGTACCGCTTTCGGTCCATCATAAACGGAATCCAACTCCATTCACGTACCGGTTTCTGGATCCGTATACAGACCAGAAAACGGATTT
Organism: Eustalomyia histrio; assembly: GCA_949748255.1. Lineage (NCBI taxonomy): Eukaryota > Metazoa > Arthropoda > Insecta > Diptera > Anthomyiidae > Eustalomyia > Eustalomyia histrio. Next base: position 112,704,384 of record OX456527.1, on the reverse strand, counting down.
TAAGGAATATCGAAACTGATTCGAATCCGTTTAAAAACCGTCAATGACGGACCGTTTACGGACAGGATACATCGGATGAAAAACGGAATTGTCCGTTAAAAGTCCTTCAATGACGGACCGTTTACGAAACGGATATATCGGATGAAAAACAGAGTTGTCCGTTAAAAGTCCGTCAATGACGGACCGTTTACGGATCCGTATTCCTACCGTTTTTTCCAACAAAACACGGATCTATGTAAATGCCAAAATTTTTAATTTTTAAATAACAAATTATAGTTTTTTTCTTTAAATGTCCGTTAAAAGTCCGTCAATGACAGACCGTTTACCGACCGGATATATCGGATGAAAAACGGAGTTGTCCGTTGAAAGTACGTCAATGACGGACCGTTTACGGATCCGTATTCCTACCGTTTTTTCCAACAAAACACGGATTTATGTAAATGCCAACATTTTTTAATTTTTGAATAACAAATTATAGTTTTTTTTTTTTAATGTATTTATATAGATATGCAATAAAATAAAAAAACAAAAAAAAACTGTTACAAATTTAATTAAATGAAATATTCATCTCCAGCATAACTAGCATCTCTATTCATTACTGCGGTTATGGCCCGCAAAATTTGCACATTTTTTAACAAAATCTATTATGAATTGGCAGACAATATTTTTATTTGCAAAATTGCATAAATTTGCGCATATCACCGTAAAACTTGTTTTAAATTTCATAAATATTTACCTCAAATTAAATTTATTTTCGGTGTATCTGTCTTTCTAAACTTTAGCGGACGACCCGTATAATGATCACAGACATGTTTCAACTATTCGTTTTTGACACCAAAACGAATTAAAAGCAACGGAAGAAATACTAATGAAATTCGGGGAGGTCCGTATTTGTCGATACAGAAACGGATGCACCAAAAGGGAGTCAAAACGTACTGTTTTCGAAAATTCAATTATACGGTCCGTTTATGTTCTGTTTACGTACATGTTTTGACGAATACGTATTTACGGTCCGTAAACGTGCAGTAGAACCGGATATGTCGGAGAATCCGTATATGTCGGAGAGTCCGTAAAAATGTTTCTTGGGCAATTTTGTATGCATTAGACCACATGGTATAATCGAAATTGTAATGTTTATATTTATAGAATTTTATTATTGTATAAGTGAAACAAACGTATATGTATGAGTTATGTCATATTTTGATATTCATCATACGTCATGGATTTTTATGTGAAATTACTAAATATTAACATCACACATACCAAAAATATTACAAATTTTGAAATATTTACAAGTTTGAAAGTTAAATGATTTATATTTAGATTGTTCACAAGGGATGTGATAAGTGATAAATGTGTTGTATTGTACTACAATATTACAAACAGAATTTTTAAAATTTAATTTGGAAAATAGCCAAACTATCAGCAAAATCGAGTTGGTAAAAATCAGCGGGCTTATTTTTAGCAAAAGTTGTGCTAACACTTAGTCGATTGTAAATAAAATCAAATTTTTTGCTGAATATTAGTAGACTAAAAAAACTTATTTGCCGAAAATAATTTACAAAATTTTGTAACATATAAAAATATCCAGACTTCCGCATGGCCGACGTGATTTAATTGAAAATCTAAAAATATATAAAAATAATTATAAATAAAATGGAAACAAAATTATCTCACTTACATGCTGCATATTTGTTTTATTTTCACTGAATTTCATAAAGGATCACTATTTATAAATATTTTATTTAAAAATATACATTTAGATTTTGTATATAATTTAAATTATAAAGACTTTCTTAAACAAATCTAATTTAAGGCAATATTTTATTTTTCTTTATTCTCAAAAAAAATTCCCTGTCGCCAATTGAAAATTTTTGTCCCCAAGGATAACAAAAAAAAATCCAAATTTGGGGACAAACCCCCAAGTCTGGCAAGCCTGATTTAAATACTTATGTTGTGTATAAGACAGGGATGATAAATGCAATTTTCAAAATAGTACTAACCGCATTTAAAATATAATCTTTTTCGTCCTTAATAGTACCAAAAAAATACTTTTTTTTATAAGGAGAACATGGACTATTCTGGGAAACAGACCAGGGATGGAAAATATGTTTTCTGTTATTGTACTAACCACACAAACAAATTGTACTTTTTCGATCCTCACGGTACCAAAATTTTTTCCGCTTTTTTTTTAACAATTTTATCGTATTGAGTCAGATTTGCTTAGACACTAAAAAGACTTAAATAATTTTAATTGACCGGGTGAAACAAAATTGATCGTTAATTTTATGTAGTCGTTAATTCCCACAAAACTTTGTAAAATTTTACTCTAATTTTTATGTCACACCTTTTTTTATGGTTAACCTTTTCAGGATTTGCTACTAAAAAAATTTAAAGGCATTTAATAGCTTTTTAACAATAATACCCTTTTTTTTTATTTTTTTATTTTTTTGTTTTGAGAGGTAATTTAAAATCCGCTGTTAAATGTTGCCACTTCCGAATATTTTAGTACAATGTGTATGGAAACATTTGGTACATTTGATGTGACACCAATTTAGAGCCGGTTCAACTTAAAACTGACTTTATTTTTACTATAAAAGCTGAATAAATAAAACAGGTTTTTAATTTAAACTTGCTTTTAACAAAAGTCGACTTTTTGTTATGTGGTTTTATTAAGTTATAAATTGAAAATTTGAAAAATTTCAAATTGTACTAAATGAGCCGCGGTAGTACCACGGTACCAACCAAGGTAAAAATGTACCAACAAAAGTACAATTGTACCATGTTTTCCTTCCCTGAAACAGACCTTTCAAACATAATTCCTTAAATCAATTTAAACGAATTAATTCGAGAATTAATTTTTCTGATTGAATTATTTACTACCATAATTCAATCTTTATCTTATTACAAGAACAACGTTTATTTAAGTAATTCTTTTTATAAATCAAACGAAATAATTAAATTTTAATTTTTGATTAGCGAATTAAAACCCCGAAAGGTTTCATGAAATGTTTATAAAAGAGCCTCCTCGGGATGTCTCCCGGATCTGGCTCATTTTTATTGTCAAAAAAATGGGCAATTAGCGCATAACCGACAAGATTTTGAAAAAGCTCAAAGAAAACTAATCTTCCTGGAATTTTTATAAAACAACATTAGGGTGACTATTTTATTTATCAATTTATATTTCGTTTCCCGTTCCATTTCGTTCGTATAAAAATGGGTCACCCTGTAGCTGTTTTATAAAAAAAAATAACTATTCTTTCTACTAATTAATGTGTTGCTTTCTTTGGAAAGGGGTAAGAAATGAAGGTCTCAAATATGCCAATACTGTTATTGCGCGAGATGATAAATTTTAGAACAGTTGTTGCTCGTCATCTAATGGAGAGTTGGTGAAATTGTTGAATCTTTTTAGTTCATAGCCATGTTATGTTATTTTACTCACATGGGGTTAAGTGCTATGGGAGGACGTTGCGATGTGTATGAGGTATAGAAAAAACTCATACATATTATTTTTCTAAATTGATGTTGCCGTCGCTGAGAATCGAACCCTCAACTTCTGTGTAAAGATCCAATGCGGTAACCCTCTAATAAATAAACTTACGCATCGTATTCCATTATAAAGGGTGATTTTTGCCGTTTGGATTTTGAAATTTGAAGAAACAGAAAATTTGCAAATATTTAAATTTTGAAATAGTTATTTGGGGCGATAAATGAATGCCTGCCATTGACATTTTAAAGATTATTTCATTTAAGTGTTAACCGCGGTTACGCCGTAGGTGTTCCATCCATCCGTGAGCTCCAATATTGGCATACTTTTTTCAGCATTTAGACCAGCAGTATGATGCCTTCCATTGAGCTGAAAATAAGCATGTCGCTAAAGACAATTTTTCGATAAAAACACATTTCTCACCAGCACGATTTAATGATTTGTTCGTTATTCACTGAAAACCAAATACCGAAAAAAATCACCCTTTATGTGTCCTTAAAATTTTAATCTCGGCACATTCCATTTTCATAAAAGTGCTAAAATATTAAAAAGCAAGCCAGCATTGTCCTTCCAAGACAAGGACAAACACAAACCTGAAGAAGCTAAATAAAAATCCCGAAAAACACGTAACAAATATAAAAAAATACACTGACTGGTATCTTTCCAATTTTAACGTTATGGTTATGAAATTGATTACTTTAAAAACCACTCAGAAGTCGTTTCATCCGTGAAAACCAGCGATCATCGATGAAACATTATCTCATAGGACCACACAACAAAGTGTCGACCAAAAAAAACAAAGTTCAAAACCTCACGCTACAGATAAAACGATACTCCTCTTCATCGCGGGTTTGGTATTTTTCATTTTGCAATGAAAGTAAATGAAGACTGACTACAGAAATGATCCTGTGAAGTATAGTCTTAATTTTAGTCTACCCAGCCTAAAGACTATTAATACATAAATATACAAACTTGATGAGAATTTTTGAAGAAAAAAAATATACCACAAAGTAAAATATACACACAACTAGTTAGAAGCGAAATACAACAAAATTAAATATAACAAATCATGTAGTGTATGTTGTTGTTGTAGATATATACCCAGCAAAAAAAAAAGTTGACTTCTAAATGAATACCTTATAATGTGAAACACAAATACAAAAGTTTTCAATAGAATGAATTGTAAATAAGGGTACGTTCGTAAATGCAAAAAATTTGTGCATCACTGCGGCAATTATGCCAACTTTTGTTGCTGATGCGTGATCATCTGTTGCAGATGCTTTGCTACTGCTCAACAACTGCACAGTTTGATTTTTAGAACGTTTTGCAAAAGATAAAAAACATGTTCACTACAATAACATTAACAAATATTATTGAAAATCTTGATTGTAAAATGCCAAATTTTTGTTAACTTATAATAAAAAAAGAATTAAAAGAAATGTAAAATCAAAAATCAATTAAAACGAAAAAGAAACTTTAATGATGGGTACGTTCGTAAATGCAGTAGTTGCGCATCACTGCAGCATAATAAAAGTAAAACGTTCAAAAAAGCATCACTTGGCAGCACTGATTTACGTCAAACGTTTTTTTATGCAAACAATTGACAGTGCTGCCGCAAATTTTTGCAACTATGGCATCATTTAAGTGTCTGATGCAATAGTGCAAAATTAGTCTTCTTTTTCGTTTTAATTAATTTTTAATAATCAAAAGTCTTTTCATCTTAGTATTAATTCTATTTTTATTATAAGTTAACAAAAAGTTGTCAATGTTCTAAAAAGCAAACTGTGCAGTTGTTGAGCAGTAGCAAAGCATCTGCAACATATGATCACGCATTAGCAACAAAAATTGGCAGTGATGCACAAATTTTCTGCATTTACGAACGTACCCGATGCCATAGTTACAAAAATTTGCGGCAGAACTGTCAATTGTTTGCATAAAGAAACGTTTGACGTAAATCAGTGCTGCTAAGTGTTGCTTTTTTGAACGTTTGACTTTTATTATGCTGCAGTGATGCGCAACTACTGCATATACGAACGTACCCTAAATCTTGTGTGCAACACCTTACAAGCAACTTCTCAACAACTTTTTGCGTGCGTCATAGCTTGTAAAATTTATTAGAAATTATGCTAAAAATAACAATTTAAAAAGTGTTTGTTTCAAGCACAATCGTCATGAATTTTACAAGCACAACGCACAAAGTATATTGTTGACAGCTGCAATTTAACTTCTGTAATGTTGTTTCAAAGTCGTTGTACACAATAATGTATTATATCAAAAAAGGGGTCTGCTTGAGTTAGGTATACTAAGAGAAGCATAGATGTCTGCTATTATTATTTTTTTTTTTTCAACTTGTGCGCTTGTGTGTCAGTCAATAAGAGATTCATTTAGAAATGTTGAGCTATTTTTTGCTGGGTAATTACAGATAAGCTGGTAAATAGTGGTGACACACAAAACTAGAATGACAACAGCGTGGTGTTTTATTCAATGGCTATTCAACTCGCTCAACTTCTCTTTGAAAATTTGTATCGGCATATGCTGGCCTATGGCAACAACATGCAAATATAAAAAAAAAAGAACGGAGATTGAGAGAGTTGGATAGTCTTCCATATTTTATGATCGTTGGTTTATTATTGAAATGACCGAATGTTTTGTTAAGACTAGATGAATATAGTTGTGTGCTGTTTAATTATTTAAGAACCCAGTAAATCTGGTCACTGATCGACTGGGCCGATTATAGTCACATATTGGCGGACAGGGTATAAAAACTTTATGCTGATTGTAACAACAAAAAATATTATAGCATCATCCATCTGTTTCTCCATGTATTCTTAATTGCACGCTACAGGTCGCATATAGTAAGATATTTTAATTCAGGCCGAATATAGTAAGATATTTTAATATCGGACCAAGAACAAAGTCTATTGATTTTATTGGGACCTTGAGTTAATAATGATCGTTTTTTTTCGGAGACTACGGATTTATTGTGCAATAATTGTTACAAATATATTATTCAAACGTATTGTCCATCGCTGATCACAACTTTTTCACATCTTTCTGGCAATTTTCGGAAGAACAACTCGTATTTTGGGGCAATCCATTCATCGCCCAATTTTTTCCAATGGTTCATATGAAGTAAACTTCTGCTGGGACAGGCCATGTGTCATCGACCGCAACAAGTAGTAGGCGGAAGAAGCGATGTCTGGAGAATACGACGGGTAGGGTAGGACATCCCATTTCAGTGTTTTCAAGTAGGTATTGGCAAGTCTGGCATTATGCGGCCGAGAGTGTTCATGCTGCAAAATCACTTTGTCGTGCCTTTCTTCTTATTTCGGCAGTTTTTGCTTCAGTGCGCATTTCAAACTCATGAGCTAAGTCCGATCGCGTTCTCCCGTGGTCGTTTAATTCGGTTTGAGCGGCTCGTAGTAGATCACAATGCGCTGGTCCTACCAAATACAGAGCATAAGTTTTGTGCTTTGTAAGGATGCTGATGGCTGTTCGGGCAACACCTATGACCTTTTTGCGCTTGTGGTTGCCGTAATGGATCTACTTTCATCGCCAATCACAATGCGATGCAAAAAGCCTGTCCTTATTTGGCGTTCGAGTAGCTGTGACGTTGCGCAGCTTCAACTCGCAAGGCAGCCTGTTTCCTTGAATCAATGCCATGACTTTTAGGCGTTCGCTGACTGTCGACTCATCCACTTCCAATGTGTCCGACAACTCCGGAAGCGTTTGGCATTTGTCCCCATTGAGCCCGTTCCTCTTCTTCCAGCTTATAACCACCACTTGTAAAGCGACCCACTTCCGACACGATTGTTTGATAGTGAACTAAATGACTTTTATTATTGTTAAAAAAAAAATAAAAATCAATGACTTTTATTTTTGTTCAAAAAAAACTTTTATTTTAAATATAAAAATCTAAAAATAACTTATTTTTGCTCTCGAAAAAATTAAAATCAAAAACTAAAAATTTTAAAAAGCAATATATTTTATAATATAATATTTCATAAGGATTAATATGGTATACTTGAATTTGTTTTTCCAGATTTAGTTCTATACGCTTTTTTTGTTTTAAAATTTCAAAATAACTGATATTTTCAGTCCCTGCTTTTTTGCTTCTTTTTCTCCTTCTTTTTATTTATTTTCCTTTTTTTTTTCCTTTTATTTCTTCTTGTCCTTTATTTTTCTTTTTACTATAAAAATTAAAATAAAAAAATTAATATAACATATACGAAGTAATTACCTTTTTACTACACTTTCATTTGAATGTTCCTAGTTTAAAGGGTTTTGATGTGTCTTTTTGTATTCTAATGTTAAAAAGTTTTTACTTCTAAAGTTAAAATATAAAAAAAAAATAATAATTACCTTCTTAAGACCCAACTACAATTGGCTTAAGTGACTTAAGCTATGTTTTTAAAGTCAACGAAAGTTGACACGAAATTACACGACACCCATATTTGACTTGGATGAATTCTTGAATTTTAATTTGTTTTATTTTTTAATTGGTATTTTAATTGGTATTTTTTCTTCAAAAGTTGACTTAAGTCAAATATGGGTACTTCAATGAATTTGTATGGTATTACTCATTAATTCAACTTCGCTTAATATAGTTGGGCCTTTACTTATAGATGTTCTCTCTTTAGCTAAAAAATATTAACTTTTTAAAATAAAATAATTGTAATTACCTTTTTTTATGATATTCTCCATTTGTCTAAAATTATTTACCCATATTTTTCTTTTCTTTTTATTTCTTTTGACTTTTAAAAATATTAATAAATTACCTTTATTTTTTGCCTTCTCGTTTTAGGATGTTCTCCGTTTGACTGAAAGACTCAAAAATACTCATTATTCATTAAATGAAATACGTGGCTTCAATCATATTGATTTGTTATATGCCACAGCAGCACCAAGATTAATTTATCGTAGTATATTAAGGGACATTCAAAAATATTACAAGTAACTAAAAGAAAAAAATTAAAAAAAAAGAAAAATTAATAAAGGCAACAAACCAAAATAAAAATACTTAAAAATTTACTTACTTTAAAATGTTTAAATGTTTATAAAGTCGTTAACATAAAAACATATTTGTAATACATTTATTCTATTATACCAATTTAATAAATTAGGTATAATAAAGAACATATTTTATTTTCAATTTTGTTTGTTTTTAATGAAATTTTGGAAGTGTTTGATATGATTTTGTAAATGATTTTTCAATTTTATTTTAATGGTATAAACAAAGAGTTTATAAAATAAAAAGAATGTAATCTTCTCAGTTACTGAGAAAAATATATATACAAAATGTTGCTGCAAATAGGAAATTGAAATTTTTTCGCACCTTTTAATTGATAAAATTTTAATTTGTTAAAGTTTTTACTAAATTTTCGAAATTGTTATTATAATTTAAGCATAAAATTTATAAATTCTCCTTAAAAAGATATCATTTCCTGTTTGCAAGCACAAGTTGTGGACATGGGGTGACAGAATTACATAGTCATTCATAGTCAAAAAAGATGAATTCAATTTGTTTTTAGCACAATTATTTTTTTTGTTTTGAATTTTATACAATAAAAATGGAATATTATTTTTATATAAAAAAAAACAATGTTTTTTTCTTCTTTCTTCTTGTAATACGGGATGACGAGAAAATTAAGAAATAAGGGAAAAGAGAAATATGAATGAAAAAATTATAATAAAGAAAGAAAATGAAAATCATATTTAACTTAATTCAAAACCCACACCCGACTGTATGGCATACAATAGCTTCTCACGCATTTGTTCGACGGTCTTAAATGGAGGCAATTTTAATAGATTAGTACAAGTACTAGCTGTAGGTAAACGTTCCATATCACCAGCATTTTGTATAAAGAATGGTGGATCCAAATCCTGAAAAATTAATTGAATAATAAATGGCATTCTATATATATATTTTTTTTTTTTTTAACTTCAGTTTAAAATAAAACATTTTCAATTTAAACATTAAACATATTAAATCAATAGGGGAAATTTTCAAAAGTAAAATGTTTTAATTTTAAGCAAATACTCACCTTGAAACCCAACAATGGTGGCCTAGAACAACTTGTTACAAATTTAAGTAGCTGTCTTTTTTGTAAATCATCAAAACTTTCCAAGGCTGACCAAAAGGCTACAATGGAAGGATGCTCTGGACTATATTCACCACCATATTTACAATGTTTTTTGAGATCTTCCAAATCAATAGGAATTTCGGCACCAGATATTAATATTTGCAATTCCTTATTACTAAACATATACAACCATTCCACGGGCAAAACATTTGACAGACCCTTACGGAATGCTATACAGTGCTGTCTTATTTGCACATTCAATTTATAATCGGCCATCAATTGTAAATATTCTATACGATTTGAGTTAGTTACTGGTATCGTTTGTCCCTGGGGTTTCAATTCCAACACTTGTGTTTGACCTAATGAACTACTGGCTACGGTAAAATCTAAATTTAATTCACTAACATCACCTTCATAGTCTTTTAAATAGAGTAGATTTTTATAGAGTTCTGGATCCAAAGAGGCCAATTGATGTATATCGACGTCAGCATATTTACCCGCCAATTTTGTAAGGAAAAATTCAGCTAAGGGAAGTTCAACTAAAAGGTTTTCATAGATGGCTTTACCTAATATACGGCCTATGAAATAATAATGCTTTTCAAAGTCGGGTACTAAATCACCAACACTGGGATTAGGATAAAGCTTATTGTCGGTGGTGACCCTGAAAAGGAAAACAAGGAAACAACAAAAATATCCATTAATATGTCCTATGAATATTCATAAGAGTTTTCTAAAGAAAAAATTAGTCTTTAGAATCTTATTTTTTATATTAAAAAGTCTGCAGAATTTGAAAACTGTTATAGAAAGAAAGTCCTTAGAATCCAACATATCCTAAACGAAAAATGTCTCAGAATCTGAACATTTCTCTATTATAAAAATGTCTCACAATCTAAAATTTTTCTATTACAAAAAAAAAATGTCTCAGAATCTGAGAGTTTTTAGCTTCTGAGACATTTTCTTTACAGAAAAATTCTGAATAAATGAGAATTTTTTTGTTTAAGAATCAGAGAATTTTTTTATAAGGAAAAAGTTCTCAGAATAATAGAATATTGCTGTAAGAAAAGTGCTTTAGAATCAGAGAAATTTTCTGTCTCTTCCCTTCTCTGAAGAGAAATTCTCTGTCTTAGAATTAGAGAATTTTTCAATATAGGAAAAATGTCTCAAAATTAGTTTCTGTAGGAAAAATGTCCCAGAATTAATTTCTGAAGAAAATATTTTCGAATTCTGAGATATTTTTCTTATAGAGAATTTCTTAAATTCTGCAATATTTCCTCGAGAGAATTTTTCTATCGAAAAATGTCTCGGAACCTGAGAATTTTTTTTTTTTTAATATTAAATTCTGAGAAATTTTTTATATAGAAAAATTTCTCAGAGTTTGAATATTTCTTTTTTTTATATAGAAAAATATCTCAGAGTTTGAATATTTTTCTTCCGAAAAAAATTTTCAGAATGTGAGAATTTTTCTATAAGAAAAATGTCGCAAAATCTAAGAATTTTGTTATGGAAAAATTGTTTCAGGATCTGAGAACTTTTCTATGGAAAAAATTTTTCACAATCTAAAAATTTTTCTAGTGAAAATATTTAACCGATTTTAATGGGTTTTCTTTAGAAAAAATCTCTTCTTTGCTAAGGAAAATTTTGATTACTTTATTTTATTTTTACTTACATAAAAAATCCACGATTAGGATCGAACGCTGTTTTAATTAATTCCGATAAAAATTCACGAAAAACGCCACCACCATCTATGCCAGCCTCGTCCAGACCCAGAGATGATACAAATTGTATACGAAACTTTAAACGTAAATCAGGTTCTGGAAAATTTAAAAATTATTTTAAAATATTGATAGTTTGGACAAAAAGGGATACTAACCATTTTCTGGTCTTAACTTATCATACGCATCTTCATATAAATGAGTTCTTCTGACAGTCAATGTTATTGAGGGTCCTTGTAAAAATGCCTGTAAGTGGCCCTGAACACGCATTTTATCGGCAGCTACCAGTCCTTGTAGTATACACACACGTTTACTAAATGCTACCACAAATGGTATCTCTCTTAAGATGGTAATTGAGCGTATTTGTTTGGTAGACATAGGAGGACCATTTTCAAAATCTTCTCTTGTAAAATCGCGTATAGGTTGAAAGGGTCTTATGCCACGTGTACGACTACCACGTGTGAGAGGTAAATCCGCAGGTCTATCTAAAGGTAAATCCAAACGTGTTACCGTCCAATGAGCATCAGGACAGAAACCCAATCTTAAGTCTCTAGTATGAATTTGATTTAAAACAAAAACTACAACTTTTAACAAATTTGACCAGATTTGTTTCTGTTGCTTCATTTTTTTATCATCCGAATCTGAACGACCCAATACAAAACGATAATGTTGATTTAAATTGGATCTTGTTTCGGGAAATGCCAATTCAACTAAACCCAATGATACTTCTTTTAAAGTCTTTGAAAGTTGCACAATTTCTGCCAGAGAAAATGGCATTAGTCGTACGTGTTGCGTTGGCTGTAGGGGCTTTTCAATTAATAATTTTTCATCACAAAATTCTACATCATGTAGTGTTGGCAAAAGACGGCCGAATAACATACAAAATGTAGCCAAGAGAGGTACAAATGTATCAGCACCAGCGTTTTTAGCTAAAAAGGGAATTAGTATACATATTTATATTCAAAAGTTAATTTAAATCGAATTTGGTAAGAAAACGTTATCCGGTTTTAAAGAATATGTTTTAAATTCTGAACATTCTCTTGTAAAAATTTGTCAGAATCTGGATTTTATCTATAGAAAGTCTTCTAAGAAATATGTCCTTCTATGGTAATCATTTCAGTATACCAAAATTTCTCAAAACTTTTCTATAGAAAAACTTTTAGACTTTAAGCAGTCTCAAACCGTGAAACTTTTCCCACAGACAAATTTACAAATTCTCAGTAATTTTTTCTATATAAACATTTTCAAAATCAGTGAATTTTTTCTAATAGAAAAAGAATTGCTCACATTCTATAGAAAAAGTTCTCAAAATCTGTGAGTTCTTAAGAGTAAAAGAAATTTTTTTTATTAAAAAAAAGGTTTCATGAGCACTTCATTATAAAAAAATTTAAAAATTCAACGGATTTTTTTCGTATAGAAAAATTTTTAGACTATCAATAATTCTTTTTATTAAAAATTCTCTGATTTTTATAACATATTTCTACAGAAAAATTCTCAGATTCTAAGAACATTTTCCTCTAGAAAAATTCCCAGAACTTTTTAATATAAAAAATTTTTCAGGCGGAATAATTTTTTATAGATAAATTTCTTAATTTTGAGTTTCCTATAACTTTTTCATATAGAAAAATTTTCAGATGCTGAGGAATAAATAAATAAAACATTATCTTAAAGAAAAATTCCCAAATTCTGAGAACTTTTTCCTAGAGAAACATTTTAAAATTCTGGGGAATTTTTCCTATAGAAAAATTATCATAATTATAGGATATTTTCATATAGAAAAATTAGCAATACTTAGTGCTTCAATCAACAAAATTATTCTTAGATTCCAAAGACATTTTCTTACAGAAAACATCTCAAATGCTGAGGACTCTTTTCTATACAAAAATTTGCAGATTCTTTAAATCACTTCAAATAAAAATAATTACAGATTCAAATGTTAAAAAACTTTTTGCTATTAAAAAATTCTAAGTTTGCATTAGAATTTTCTTATAGAAAAATTTGAAAATTCGACGGATTTTTTCTTATAGAAAAATTTGCATTAATTTTTTTTATTAAAAATTCTCTGATTTTTATGACATCATCTAGAAAAAAATTTAGATGCTGAGGAAAAATAAAAAATTTTCTTATAGAAAAATTCCCGAATTCTGAAAACTTTTTTCTCTATATAATTGTTTTAGGATTCAGGGAATTTTTCATATAGAAAAATTCTGATAATTGTAGGATATTTTCATAAAGATAAATTCGCAATACTTAGTGCTTCATTCAACAGAAATATTCTTAGATTCTGAGGATTTTTTTCTTACACATAAATTCTCAAATGCTGAGGAATTTTTTGTATACAAAAAATTGAAGATTCTTAAAACCATTTCAAATAAAAAGAAATTAGAGACTTAAATGTAAAAGAAATTTTTTCTATAAAAAAATTCTAAAATTGCATGAGAATTTGCTTATAGAAAAGTATGAAAATTCAACGGATGTTTCCTTATAGAAAAATTTTCATTAATTTTTTTATTAAAAATTCTCTGATTTTTATGACATATTTCTATAGAAAAATTCTCAGATTCTAAGAACTTTTTCATGTAAAAATGTTACAAGAACTTTTTTCTATAAAAAATTTTTCAAACTGAGTAATTTTCTATAGAAAAATTCTTAGTTTCTTAAACCTTTATCTTATAACTTTATCATATAGAAAAAAATTTTAATGTTATAAAAAAATTCCCGGATTCTGAGAACTTTTTCCTATAGAATCATTTAAAGATTCTAGGGCATTTTTCCTATAGAACGATTCTCATAATTGTAGGATATTTTTATATAGAAATAAATCGCAATACTTAGTGCTTCATTCAACAGAAATATTCTTAGATTTCGAGGATTTTTTTTCTTACACAAAAAATCTCAAATGCTGAGAACTTTTTTCTATACAAAAATTTGCAGATTCTTAAAACCATTTGAAATAAAAAAAATACAGATTCGAAGGACTTTTTAATACAAAAATTGTCACAAAATTGTAACAAAAATTACACAAAAATGTTACATGAACTTTTTTCTATAAAAAATTTTTCAAACTGAGTAATTTTCTATAGAAAAATTCTTAGTTTCTTATAACTTTATCATATAACTTTATCATATAGAAAAAAATTTAAATGCTGAGGAATTGTTCCTATAGAAAAATAAAAAAAATGTTCTTATAGAAATATTCCCGGATTCTGAGAACTTTTTCCTATAAAAATTTTAACAAAAATTACACAAAATATAAAATCTAAATATTTTCTGTAGAAAAAAAACTTTTTCATAGAAATCTAATCTAAAAGAATCTAAGCGTTTATCTATAGAAAATGTCTCCGAATCCGAGAATTTTTTTAAGCAAAAATATCTTTAAAACTACAAAAAAAAAACTACTTCGAATCAAAGAATGTTTTTTAAGTAAAAACGTCTTTAATCTTAAGAAGGTTTTTCACAGAAATCTAATAGAATCTAAGCGATTTTCTTTCCGATTGATAAAAGTTATTCTAAATTAAAAATTCTTACAATACTTACGGACAACTCCTTTAGATATTAATGCCAAGGGAGCATTAAAACCCTGTTGTTTAGATTGTGATATCAAAGTAAACCAAACAGCTCTTATAAAATTAGGCATAAATGCCAAAGTATATAAAAGTCTGGAAAAAGAAAAACATATTAAAATAAATTGATTTGTATATTTAAAAGTATGTTATACTTACTTATATTCAAACATTGCCATTTTATTGTAAATCATTAAATTGTGACAAATTTCACACAGTCCATATAAAACATTTTCATCTTTTAAATATTCTTCAATATGATCTAATATAACATGTACACGTTGTTCCTCATTCAATAGCTGTACACATTCTAAAAGACTTTCCTTTTCTACATCACTTAAAGGTATAGAACATACATCTACCGTATCCATAGATTGTATATTTCGTTTAATATGATATTTATCATCAGCATCATCATCGTCGTCGGATTCATCATCTGATGAAGATTCTTCATGGGCATGAGCATGATGACGTTGATGCAGAGCGGTGTGTTTTAATGAAGATTTTGGTAATTGAAGGATTTTTGGTGAACCCTCAGCAATGACTTTTATATAATCTCCCAATAGAGATTTTGCATGAAGAGAATCTAGAAAAAAAAAATACAAAACGTTAGTTAGTAAATTTAAATATTATTTTTTTTTTCTTAAACTTACCCAATTGTTTGCGATCTAACATTAAGAGAGAATGTAATAAAAATGTACTAAATATTTTTGTAGGCTCTTTTTGTTTTCTATTGTCTTCAAAATCTGATTTATTTGACGGCGATTTTGTTTTTGCGTTCATATTTAATGAAGTTGAGGCTCCGGTAAATGTCACCACTGGATTATTATTATCAATTTGCATTTTTTCTGGTAATTCTGATTTAGTCCATTGTTGCAGGGATTTCAGCAAATATTCAAATGGAAATTCTGAACATTCCGCAAAACAGGGTATTAAAAAATAACGTATACAGTCGGTAAATGGTAATGCCAAAATATATTTTGTAAACGATTGACATATAGTGGTACCATAGGAAAATCTAGAAGCCGATTTATTGGCCAACAATAATGGTCTTAGCATAAGTTGAAATATAGCCTCAGAGAATTGATTGGGTGGATGTAGGGTCTCACCGTCTAATGGTGGACACTTTTGTTCCAACAATTTACGCAAACGTTTATAATAGTCCTTATCGACTAAATAACGAAATATACAATCTAAATAGGTGTGTATTAATTGTTCATTTTCCACATAACGTTCTATGGACGATACAGCGGTAAAAGTTTCCAACATTCTCAATGGTATGGCCTGTGATGAGTGTTGCGCTGCTGTCAATTGTATGATACACAAGTCGAGAAGTTTCTTAAGACGATGTAACCATAAAGTGTCAATTGTTGAATTTTGTAATAAACGGGCAGGATTTTTTAAAACATGTTGACATATTTCAATCTGTATTGAGAAAAAGAGAAAAAGTAAAAAATGCGTTAAAATCTACTTTTTTTTTATATCTTTGGAAAAACACCTTTTTTACCAAACCAAAAATTATGATTAAGATTATTTTTTAAGATGAAGTGTTTTTTACTAGATTTGAGCTAAATTTGTTATCACACACGACACCAACATTTTCTTTCTACTCACGCTCACACCTGACACATGTGAGGAATTTAAATTGCACTCGCGCTCACGTAATACTCACGTCATTTTCTTTAGAATTTCTGAGAACACAAACTAAAAAAGCGAAAAATAAAAAATTTAGACTCACGCTGGGAACACGCACGAAAATTTTACGCACGACTTACGCGGTAAAATAAAAATTTAAGTTTAAAATAATGCTTGCATTGTAACCGAGTAATAGAAATTTTTAAATAAGAGACTTGTTTAACATCTTGACGGCCTTATCCACATACAAACACATGCGGACGTTTACTTATCGCTCCACAGAAAATCAAATATTTTATTTAAGATCTATTTAAGGGCCTTGCGGTGTAATTGTTAGCTCGTTGGACTGTTACACAGAATGTTGCTGGAGTTCAATCCCCAGCGACGGCAGCATCGATTTAGAAAACTAATACGCACGAGTTTTTAATACCTCATACATATCGCAACGTCCTCCTTTCGGTGTCGCCAAAGTAAAATAACATTACAGAGCTATAAACTAAAAAGCTTTAACTATTTCGTCAACTCTCCATTGCAAGGCAAGCACCATCTTTTCTAAGATTTATCATCACGAGCTATTGGAGTGTTGACCTTCATTTTTCACCACCAATTATCTCTCCTTTATACCCTATCCAAAGAAAGCAACACATTAATTAGTAGAAATAATTTCCAGTGTTGCTTCGTTTAAAAAAAATATTCTATGCAAAAGAAAAGCTAAACCTTTTTAATTTTTTATTTTGCAATAGAAAATTTTGTTAATCAACGTCTTGTAATTAGATTTCAGACTAAACAGTGTTCTTGCTTTCTTTTTTAATAACTAACTAGAACAATTTGAAATAAAAAGAAGAAATTAAAAATATCCCCAAAAAAAAAAAAAAAAACCGAGAAAAATTTCCAAAAATGTGGGCTGTCTTGCCCACATTTAAAACGGTGTTTAATCCGCTCATATCCGATCGCAGTAGAACCATATTGGAGTGTGAGGACAAATAAAACCAAGGACCCTATCAACTAGGATGAAAAAAACTAACAAATTTTTAGCCACCAATGATGCCATGATACCAAATGGTGCGACTACAAAAAAAATTCTTAGTCGAGACCACGCAATTCTTAGCCGATTTACAGAAAAATTTAGCCTCTAGCAAGAGTTGTAGCGCAAGTACAGTGATTGTGATGTGAATGTATACATGTTTGAATTAGTACAACCCTTGCTAGAGGCTAAGTTTTTCTGTAAATCGGCTAAGAATTTCGTGGTCTCGACTAAGAATTTTTTTGTAGTCGCACCATTTGGCATCATGGATGGCTAAAAATTTTGTAGTTTGTTCATCCTGTTTTATAGGATCCTTGATAAAACTACCGATATTTTTATTAAAAATTAACACAAAAGACTAAATATAATTTTGGTAAAAATTATTGAAAAAATTTTAGTTTTGAAATCATAGCGCACTTGATTTTTTTTTTAAAGTATAAAGTTCAAGTATTTCTAACTTTATTTTGTAAAGTAGATATACTCCACAGGAGTATCAGTTTCCACTTTTTATTTTCAAACTCCAGTGGTCAGAGTAAAAATTTGTTAAAAGCTTCATTCAAAATGATGATGGAGTAATGCACTCTGCAGAGTGGAGTGAACTGAAATAGAGATGTCATAATACACAAAATATGTAAGTGCGAATGAGAAAGGAACAAAATCCACTTTGCATAGTGAATCCGGTTTAAGTTGAAATTTGAGTAAAATGTGGTTTGAGTAAGGAACATTTTTTTTTTTTACATTAGGCGCATCTCAAAGAATTGGCTTTTCAGAACTATATCAATACTAAATGTGTTGTGAAACATTTAATCTGGGGATAAAAGTGTAAAGGTAGCTTTTTGACAAATATGTTTGGTAACCGAAGTGATGCGATTATGGGTAAGGTTAATGCTATTTTCGATTATTTTGGTAACGGTATTTTAAGGGTATTACAATTTTATTTCGTTATCGCTGTTTGAAGTATAGCGATATTTCGGTTATTTCGGTAACGATATTTCGGTTATTTCGGTATTGGTATTTTAAGATTTACGATATTTTAGTTATTTTCTTAGCGGTGGTTTGGTATCGGCATTTCAATGATACGAGTTTTTGAATCGATAACGGTATTTTAGTGGTATTTCCTAGCAAGCCTAAGATGATCAAACATGTTTCTTGATTACAAAAATGATTCGTTTATAAAATCTGTTTAAAAATGAAAAAAATGAGCTTATGTTGACGTGTTTTATGGCAATACGACCTGAAACGATGCGGTTATAGGTAAGCTATTTCTTCATGGGTTTTTTAAGTTTTTCCGTTATTTCCAAAAAATATATTTTGTGGAATATAGAAGATTTTGTTCAGGCAAAGAATTCAAAATTTAAATTTTCATAGAAAAAAAGTTCACATTTTTGAGAAACGAATTTCTTAAGAAGATGTTTTTAGAATCTTAAGAGTTCGGGTACGTTCGTAAATGCAGAAAATTTGTGCATCACTGCGGTAGTTATGCCAATTTTTGTTGCTGATGCGTGATCATCTGTTGCAGATGCTTTGGTACTGCTCAACAACTGCACAGTTTGCTTTTTAGAACGTTTTGCAAAAGATATAATTATGTTCACCGCAATAACTTTGACAACTTTTTGTTAACTTATAATAAAAATAGAATTAATAGAAAGATGAAACGACTTTTGATTATTAAAAATCAACTAAAACGAAAAGGAAGACTAATTTTGCACTATAGCATCAGACACTTTAATGATGCAATAGTTACAAAAATTTGCCCCAGCACTTTCAATTGTTTGCATAAAAAAACGTTATGCTGCAGTGATGCGCAACTACTGCATTTACGAACGTACCCTTCCTTTTACAGGGAAAATCTACAAAAATTGCCTATGTAATTTAAGAGTTTTTTTAAGGAAAAGTCCTTTAATTATACCAATTTCTTTTAGAAAAACTTTTTTAAAATCTAAGGTATTTTCCTTAAGAAACATACACTACAATTTCTGGTTTTTCTATTTTAAGAATCAGAGCAATTTTCATTGAGTTTAGAATAGTTTACAGAGTTTTAATTTCTCTCTCGTATGTATACAAGCAAAATTTCACAAAGTATTCGATGTAAAAAATTACTTGAAATATCATAATTTTCCTTAAAACATAGAAAAATTACCTTGGAGAAATGATTACGAATGCAAGTGTTTTTCTATAGGCAAAAATGTCTCAAGTTATATTTTTTAGAATTTTAGTGACTGTTCTACAGTAAAATCTCCAAAAAAAAATCTTTGCGTTTAGATCACTTTCAAAATCTCTGTCCACACAGAAAGCAAACACAGAAAAACTTTTTAGGAGCTCGACTTCTTAGTTGCTTTTACAGATATTTTCAAGGAAACGAATCGCTTTAACATAATATATTTTCTTTTTTGAGGCATTTTTTAAATTTAGGCTTGAAAAATTGAGAGAAAAATATAATCTTAAGAATTTGATAGTTTCACTTAAGCAAAAATCCCTTAGTTTGTGAACTTTCTTAATGAAGTCGTCAGTATTTGACAGTTTTTTTATCGGAAAATATCTAAGTGTCTTTAAATATTTCTTTAGGAAAAATCGTATAAATATAAAGTTAAAAATCATCGATATTTCATATCCAAATACCATAATTAAGTATTTATTAAGCCATGATTAAAGCTCAAAATTGAAGAATTACAAACATTCTACTTCAAACTTGGACTTTTTAGCCTTTTTTAATTATTTTAACTAAATTAATATCGAAGAGCAGTCGAAAAAATTGCTAAGCTTTGCTCAACCTTTACAAACCCGGCAATAAAACATCTTATTTAACACATCGAATGCCAAAAAAAATAATAAAGGTAAAAAGGTAGTACTCCAAATAAAAGCATGAACTCTTGACTATCCATTTATATACATTTTGATTAAATAAATCTTTTTGCCAATAAAAAAAAGTAAAAAAAACTTCCTTTAGTCCATAATTCTTTGAGCTATGGGGTCATATTTGATCTTACTAAAAATATATTCAAAAAGTACATTGAAAAAACAATACAAATAAAATCGCGACAATCCTAGTAAACTGCACTTGTATCAAAACCTCTAATTTTGTCAAAAAATTAACTAAATTGAATAGTGGATATATGAATCCCAAAGGTATAACCAATAGATTATTAAAAATATATACATAACATTTCCCAGCAAAATAAAATGGATGTTATTCTTTACGAATCTCTTTTTCAGAACATCCAAAGAAGTTAATAGTGCAAATTTTTCGATTTGTAAGAAGTCATTTTAAACAACTTCCAAATTGTTGATATTAACCCCTACTAGTAAAAAAACAAAATTTTTAGTTAGTCCATAAATGGTTAATTCATAAAGTCATTAAATGCCTTATTGAAAACATATTTTGCATGCCAGTGACATTCACGTTGTCCTGGTCGGAATAATAATTCTTGGCGTGTTCAAAATAACATTTTTAACTTAAAAAAAAGCCACTCCCTATATTTATTTTGTAGTCCCTATATTTAACAACTTCCGAAAACTAATGAAAAAGTCCATCTGCTCAGCGATTTTTCATAGCACCGAACCAAACTACTTCCTCCCAATGACACGCCAATGTTAAAATCATTAATGATTCACCGAAATTTTCACAACTTCGGGTTCAGTAGATGTAGTGTTTAACTACTTCTTTCTCAGCTCTTATTTTGCTGGGTTCTTAAAGATGTTCGATTATTTAGTTAAAATAAAAAAAGAAACACTTACCAATCTTTCACCATCTTTGGTTTCTTTTGAATTATAGAAAAATATAATTCTCTTGAGTAAAAAAGCTAAATTTTCATCCTGATTAAGTTTATCACGATGCGTTCGTAGGAATTCATCAAATGTTTCGCGTTCACAACGTTTTTGTCGCTGGCGATAGATAAATGATCGTGTATGGGATTGTAGAATAATTGCTCCATTATTTTCACGACGCAACTGATTACGTTTTGAACGTTCTTCTGCAGCTTTACGTATAATTGTTTCCCGATCACTACTGGTGGAGGCACCACCAAAGCTTTGACTGGGTTTACGGCGATATTCACCATCAAAACCAAACATGGTGATTCACTGTTTATTGTTGTTGCAAATATACAAATTGGAAGTAATTAGACTTGTTAATTTTTCAAGGTCTGTGTCTTTTGTTGCCCTAGTAAATCTACTTCCTTGTTTTTTTTTTAATATTTCATTTCTTTTACTCTTGTTTGAAGTTTTACGGTTTTAAATGTTGTTTTTATTTGTTATTAGCTAAAATTTACTTGTGAAATTGTTAAAACTTTTTTTTTATATAAATTAAAGTGTTTGTAAACTTAGATTTTTCACCGATTTTTTTTTTTCTTGAGCATGACACTAGTAAATTTTGTTAAATGTCAAAAATGACGTTTTGTAATGTTATTATTTTTCTTTATTCTGTTAATCTCCCATTCCTTTTTATATATAAAAAACATATGACTTCTCATAATAACAGGGTAATTACAAATTGTTTATTTACATATTCCGTTATATTTAAAACGTTTATTTAAAAATTGGTGCTATTTTATATTTATTAATTAATGATGACATGTCATTTCAAATATTTTGGCCGCAACATTTACAAACCTTTGTTCGCAAAACTACGAACAATAGGTGTATTTATGCGGTAAATAGTGTTCGAATTTGACAGTAGTTCACGTTAAGAGTTACATTAGTTCACGTTATAGTAAAATTTTATGTTTACACCTTGCCGCATAAACATTTCCAGCTCATACAATTTGGACATAAGTAACGTTAGTGTTACTTACGAAAAATTCAAAAAGGAATGGAAAAAATCAAATAAACAAAAAAAATAAGAAAAAATGGAAGTCACTACTTATTATTTAATTTATAAAACTCTCCTTTTCCGTTTTGTTCTATTTGTATATTTTATGGGTAGCACTTTTGTTAATTTCTTTTTTTTTTATTCTTCTTCTACAATAACTTCATTTCGATAATCACACTTTTGTATGTATCCATTTTGATACAAATTAAGCCACCAAAAGAAAAATTAACGGGCACGCAAACGCCTTAAATTATAAAATTCCTAATAATTTATGAATCAATTTTTATAATTTCTTAAAAAAATCTACTTAGCTACACTTTTAGTTTAATTTACCACACAATTGTTTTATTTCTATGCAATACTTTAACACAAAGTACAATTTTAAGCAGAAACTATCACTACACAACCATTCCGTTAGAAAACTGCACGATTACTGGAAAAAAATGGTGAACAAAAAATATAGTGGGTGAAGTTGGTGTAAAGAGAGATTTACTAAATTGCAGTGCTGCCAGAAAACTTTTAGTTTGCGCCCCATTTTTTAAGATGAAAGCACCAAAAATCCCCAAAATAAATTATGGAATTCCCATAGGTTTTCCAATTCTGTTTTTAATATAATTTAATTATCATTTATAAGAGAAAGAAGTATGGAATTTAGTTATTTCGTTAAGGTATTTTAATTTATATCCTTAGGGTATTTTAGGATTAACGGCAGTTTAAGTAAATTCCCTAGGGTATTTTATTGGTATTTTAGGGTTAAAATATTCCTTTTAAATTTAAAATTCTTTGTTTTGTTTTTTAAAACATGTTATAGAAATCCTTTAAGGCGCTTGAAAAAAGCAGATATAAATTTTTACAAATTAACTTTGTTTTTTATATAAATATCAGTGTTTTCTTTTTATATAAAAAACTATTCAATATTTTTTTTATTAAGAAGGGATATTAACGTACAATTAATAACACGATTTTGTACTTTAATTGAAATTAAATATCATTATGTTATAGAAAATCCACTCCCAAATCAATTTTTTTTCAAAAATGCTCATTGGGTCAAACCAATTATAGGCTGACGAGGTGTTTAATGGAATACTGCTTTCCCAACTAAATTCCAAACACGTGCTTATAAAGTATAAAATATGAAATAACTTTTGCAATATAATGAAAACCTTAAATGCTTAACAATTGTTTAATAATAATTGTTTATGCAATGTCTTATATGTATGTATTTTGTCTTCTGTTCGCAAAAAATTATGTGGGATAGAGTAAAAAGGGAAAAAATATGGAATTCATTACTCACTATTTAATTAACTCCTTTTCCATTCTGTTCTACACACACAAACGTATTCATTCACAAATTTTCTTATAGTTTATAACACAATTTTAATAATTTCTTTGAGACATCTAATTAGTGACACTTTTAGTAATATTTAACAGATAATTGTTTTATTTCTTTGTAAAATTTTAACAAAATATAATTTTTTTAAGCAAATACTATTACTGAACATCCGATCCGTTAACTAAAAATTTGTGAACAAGAATGTGTTGGATGTTTTTGGTGTAAAGAGTGATGTACTAAACTTTAGTGTTGCCAGAAAACTTTTAGCTCATATCCCATTTTGTAAGATAGAAGCTCCAAAAATACCCAAAAATAATTATTAAATGATTTCAACAATTTTTAGCGAATGTTAGAATAGATGAAAAAGGAAAACAAAAATGGAATTCATTACTCACTATTTAATGAACTCCTTTTCCATTCTGTTCTATTTGTATATTTTGTGGGGAGACGTTTTTGTTTTTTTGGCACATTTTAATAATGTAATGCATAATGTGGAAATATTATTTCTCTTTAATAAGAACTTTTGTTGTTTTTCATTACCATACAGTTATCACATTTTTTATGTCTTCACTTTGATACAAGTAATTGCACCAAATTACACCACAAAAAGAACACACACAAACGTATTCATTCACAAATGTTCTTATAGTTTATAACACAATTTTAATAATTTCTTTATGCCATCTAATTAGTGACACTAAGATTAATTTAACAGATAATTTTTTTATTGCATTGCAATATTTTAACACAAAATATAATTTTTTAAGCAAAAACTATTACTGAACATCCGATCCGTTAGACAATTGCGTGATAACTAAAAAATTGTGAATAAGAATGTGTCGGTTGTTTTTGGTGTAAAGAGTGCTAAACTAAATTTTAGTGTTGCCAGAAAACTTATATAGTTCATATCCCATTTTACAAGATGAAAGCTCCAAAAATAAATAATTGTTGCATGATCACATTGTTCTATCAGATTGTTGGTCTTATTTTTATTAAGTCAATATCTGGCTCCACGGCCGGCACTGCGACTCATATGGATCTTTATATCAAGGATCATAAAACTAATATCCTCTGGACCTAAAAAATTCCTTATTGAAAACTTTCTTTCTGTTCCTATGCAATACAACACACTCACACAAAATGTGGATAGTTGTTTCGTCTCCCTTAAGACATAGCCGACAAAGAGGCGATTCCAACAGATACATCTTCCACAAATGGTAGTTCAATCTGAAGTGTCCGGTAAGAAACTCTGTTAGAACCTAATGTCGTTCCTAGCAAAGGTCCAAAATTTTGCCATTGGAAAAGGGGTTGACCAATATTTTCGCCTGTCTCATCCAAAGGTCCTTTGTCATTGGTAGTTCGCCCTCCTTAACCAGGGCTGCTATGGTGGACCAATTCACCCCACAGTACGGTTTCGGTCCCACCAAAGGTTGGTCTTAACAAATTTCTGAAATTTAGCATCCATAAATGACTTTTTCTCCTCCAAACATACTCCATATTTTCCGGCTTGCTTCAGCAGACAATTTTTGTAAATCGGAAATTGTTGTAGATCGAAAATATACAGTGTCTTCAAAATAAAATTGCTAAACCAAATGTGATGGTTAAATTAAAAAATTGTCAAAACTATATTCTGAACTCGCTCTAAGTAGTAATTAAGCAAATTAATTATTTTTGATGAATAATTTTGTTTAACTGTATGTGTGCCTTTCTTTTGTTTTATAGAAAGCATCTAAGATTCTTAAGTTTGCCTAAAGAATATCCATTGGCGCTGTACAGATTCTAAGACATTTTTTGTTTTTCTATACAAATTCACAGATGAGCTTTTTGGCTTATAGAAAAATTATCTGATACACAAATGTGTAAAAATTTCTAAAGAATACGTCAACGGAATAAACAAATTTTTTTTTTATAAAAAGTCCGTACAATCTTTCATAGAAAAAAATACGCGGATTTTCTTCAACTAAGTAACTTACAAAATAGTGTAACTTGTTAAATTTTGTTATAATATTAAGCTTTAATTAGCTTTAAAATTTATACAACATAAAAAATCACACTTACAAAAACTCAAAATTTATTTTAAACTATAATTAGGATAGGTAAAAAATATATATATATGTAGTCATTATAAATTACAGCTTTATCTCTATATTTCTACTGAGCCACTTGTGCTATATTTGACTGATGATTTTCAATGGCAGACAATAATGCCAAGGGAACGTCCATAGTTTGATCATCAATTAAAACAATATCAAAGGCATTCATATATTTTTCCAAATTATGTTCGGGCTAAAAACAAATCAATCATGTAAAACTTTGCAAATTCATAAAAAGAAAAAAAGAACACAACTTACATGATCAAACAAAAATCCAATTTTAATAACATGTGACGATGCAGGCACACCATTAGCCATATCGGCATCACCAATTGAATCTCCCATTACAATAATATGATCACGATTACTAACCAAATCATAGTATTCACTACCATTGAGTGCTGTTTCATTTTTATTAAATGTATGTATCATGGGTTCTTGAAAACCATTTAACAAACCATCTTTATATTGCAAAAAGTTAGAAATTACCTTAACGTTCGAATACATAACATTAGCTTGCTTAAGTACGGATATAACTGAATTGCCTAAACCGGCTGAGAATACCAACACTGGGATATTCAAACGATTCAGCGTATGAAATAGGGTGTGGGTATGATCACGAAGAGCATCTTTATATTTGCCAGCTATGATATCAATTTCAGTTTGATCGAAAGGGAAACCACTAAAAAGATAAATTAAACTTGGTTAATGTTTTAATATTTAAGGTGGGCAATTTCTTCAAAAAAATAACTAAAGCTTTTACTAATCATTGTTAACTCCATAAAGGTTTTTTATATAAAATTTTTTCTAGTTTTCTGTAAAAAAAAATATTAAATAAATTGTATACTCACACTAGTAGTTTTCCTGATTTAGTCCACCATTCAATCATATATTTAATTTTATCCTTAGTGGGAATATGTGGATCAATTTCAATCGGCCGGTATTTTTCATGTAATTTCTGTGATTCTTCGAGAAAATCTTTTGGCAAAGATTGACAAGCATTGAATATACCAAAACTACTTAAAACTGGTGAACCATCGGTCATACGTTGTTTGGTAATGGTAAAATCAAAGTCGGAAACCAATTGTAAACGGTCTGGACCTCCACTAACAAATTCATTGATAATACGTTCAACTCGTGCCGGATCTTTTATTTTGCAATTAGCATCACACAAAGGTTTTATATCAGATAAACGTAACAAGGTCGATGCATAATCTGGCGCCTCTTGCTGATTAGTTGATTCCGTTGATGAACCCATGATGCGATCAAAAATTCTAGTAAAAATTGGTGGAGCAGCAGCTAATGTGCTCCGTATAAATTTTGACGAAATTTTGCAAGTTGTTTGCAAATGACACTTGCAAAAAGTGTAAACAATTTAAAATTGATTAACAGATTAGCCTCTCTCGCTCTCTTTTGTCACTAGTTGGAATTTGTATACTCTTTTGTTGGCACTCTAAAAATAACAGTACATAAATAAAGAAAATATAAATCTTTTAGATAAAAAATTTAATTCATTGATAAGAAATATTTTTTACAAAATTTATTAGATGCTATCTAACTTTATTGAATTAAAATTAAAGATAATTTTTATGTTATTTGTATAGCAGAATCAGTAATCGAATTTATTCAAAACTGTCGCCAAATATTTAGAGAATTGCATTAATTTCCATTATTTTTTAAAATTTCCACTAGCATCAAAAGTTAACTGATAAGAAAATAAGCCACTGCGTACTATTAAAATACTAATCATAGACTACAATAAATTTTCAACAGTATTATTACCTTTTTATTGAACAAATATCGTTCAACTATTATCAATAGCATTTAACAATTTAAGTTTTTTGCTGCAAAAATCTACTTAGTTTTGTTGTTATTATGCAATATGTCAACAATAGTCGTTTTTTGATTATTTATTAAATATTTTAAACACACATATAAATATGCAAATACTATTAAATTTGGCGAAAAACGTAATAGCAACAAATTTAGGGGGTAAAAATCACGTACAAACCAAAAAAAACTTTTGTACGTCTACAATTATTTTTTTCTTTTTTAAAACAATAACAAAATGACAGCTGTTCCTAGAGTTACCACTAATTAAAATTAAAGGCAAAGGTACTATGTAGTATTAAAAAGTACTTGTCCATAAAAAGGTACTTACTCTATAAAACAAACATTTTTAATAAAAGAGTACTTTTCAATAAAAGGAAGTTTTTTTAATAAAACTTACTTTTTAAAATTAGTAGGTAATTTGAAAGTTGAAAACTTAAAAAAAGGAAAATACCCAGCGTTAAAGGTAATTTTTCAATAAAATACTTTTTTTTATTAAAATGAACCCTCATTTTAATAAAAAAAAAAAAAAAGTAATTTTGCTTATGGTACACATACACTGCCCAAAATATTTTTGTGCAACTTTTGATAAAAATAGAAGCAAACAATTGTGCCATATAATTGCACTGTGGAGAGTAAACAAAGGTGATATTTGCAATAATTTTGCAAGTGTATAATTCTCGAAGTACTTAGGTAAAATAAAACTTCAAAAGTATCTTTTGTATCGTACCTAAGTTTATTCTTTAAAAATATATTTTAGCTGAAATGAGATTTGTATAGTAAATTAACTTTATTATTAAATGTTTCTATAATTTAAGTAACATAACTTAGGTGTAAATACAACTATGTAATATGTTACGGAACTGAATAAATAAATAAAATTGTGTAACTATTCAAAAATCGTGTTACTAAACTAGTTCGATAATTATACACTTTTTATTTTTTGTGTATAAGCATTCTTAGCTGTGTTTATGCGGCAAGCTAAAAAACATTGGCTTATGTCATTCCCTTACAATATTTTAAATAAGTTACTTTAGAATTCACTCAAAACGTGAGCCTATGCCAAATATTCATAAGAATCACTTAAGCCAATGTTGATAGCCTGCCGCATAACACAGTTTTTAATGTATTTAAAAGGATTTACAACTTTTTATTTTTTGGGTGTTCTTTGTGATTGGTTATGACAAAATAAAACATTTCCTCCTTCGCCAGACACATTAGAAGTATACTCCCTCGGTTACAACAACAACAATTGACAAAAATTAATTTTCATTTCGTTTTATTTAATCGAGCCTAAAAGGCCATGCGAAACCTAAACAAAAACCAAGAATGTTAAATAAATACACAAATTCTACTTAATAGCAATATTTTGACTTGCTTTTTTTCAGTGTAACGTTAAATGCAACCCTATATTATTCCAAAAAAAAATACATTCCTGCAATCTGGCATATGAAAAAAAAAATTATCAGTGCGACCAACATCAAAAAGAATTCAAACAAAAGAAAAAAGAATAACGCTTGAAATTGAAAAGAGCGGCATCTTCTATTTATCTTACCAACAGAACCATATTGAAGTAAACTACATAAAAAGAACTAAAAAGATATTGTAAAACATTTTGTAATTTTCAATAAGAACAAAGCGATTTCATATCGCTACTTAAATCTAACCCTAACTACAGCTAAATAGAAAAATAATACATTAAAAATGCCGCGCACTAAAGTTTCTAAAAGTTCCAAACGCAATCGTGATGTTACAAAACGTGAAGAAAATATTCGTATATTTGAAAATACTTTGGACGCATTCCAAACTAAAATTGATGAGTCAACCCAAGACTTTTTGCGAGAGTTTGAATATGATTGGAAAGATTTATTGCAACGTACTAGCTCGGCTTTATTGCAATTGAAATTTTGTGATGTTTTCGACATGGTATGTGTTTATAAGAAGTACAATGAAAGGTTAAACTGCATTTTAGTGGGGGAATGTAAAATAATAAACAATACATGACCGCCTTGGGAATAAAAGCAAAATAAAAATTAAGTGTCGCCTGTCTTATAGGACGCTTGGGTACAAATAATCAGATATTATATTTACATACAAACTTTGATTATCCAAATAAATAGCAATTTCATCATTATTTTGCATCAAAATACTTGGAAACTAATTTTGTAATGTATTTTGTTAATGCAAAGTTTAAGAAAAAGTTTTTTAACAAAAATTTGCAGCGCAATAAGCAACACACTTAAAATATTCACTCATTAAATTTCAATAAATATACAATTTTATACCATTTTTGGATCAAAATAATTTTAACCCTAGCTTAAGATCTAAATCTCTTAGGTAGTATTAGAAATATAAAACAATTTTTAAAGATGCGAAAATGTGGACTAAATCCTTTTTTGCATATAAATGTTGTCCATTGGGCCTGCTAAAGTGCATTTTTGCTGGATGGAGTGGTGCGACTGTGGTGATTTTAATTTAATTATTTGCAAATTTTCTTTTTAAGGATTTAAAGGTTTTATCTAATTGGGAACAACAAAAATCTATTAGTGCATCTTTACATAATAATACAAATTCTGCTTTGATGAAATCGGCCAAAGCTATTAATCCCAATGATGAAGGTGAGTGTATTTTTTAATCATTATTTTAATTTTTATTAAAAGTACAGTGTTTTTTTAATAATTACAATACAACTGATGTTCAGGGATACAGCCCCAATTTTTCTTTAATATGGGCACGTTCCTTTTTGAGAAGTCTGAGAAAAATAGTTTTTATTCAAGAATTGTCAACTCTGAGGAAACTGCGTTAATTAATTGTTTTATAACCAAGAAAAAAATAATGGGAGCCATCCATCTTCTAAAACTTTAGCTAATGGAAGGCGGTCGAAAGAAACTTTGTGGAATGGTCTGATCATGACTCATCACTGGTGATTTTTTTTTACATTTCACATGAAGATATGTCGTGAGCTTACACAAAAGTCGAATGACGATATGTGTCTTTATTGTAATTTAAAAAAAAAAACACTGTAATTTTGTTTAAACCTAGTCAACGTGTGGTGGTGTTAAAATATTTGCTTTTATTTTTTCTTTGGTGTGTCTTGGTTTAATGTTTTATTTCATCAATTCTATTCCTTTACTCCATGGTTTTATAAATCTTATCTTTTATCCTTTTCTTTTATTCCTTCAATTCCATTCATCTAAAAAATGTTTTTAACATACACAAACACACACACACATCTCATTACTATAACTTTTCCGCTCATTTGTAAATATTATGGCACTTTGACTTATTTGGTAAAGGCTACCTTACAGAGGATAGTTCCAATGGCGGCAGTGTAGGAACATCAACCACAAATGCAGCATTTTTAGCTGCATCAAATATACGTGCACAACAACAGTCAGCACGTTTGCGTACACCAGGCCCATTATCTTCAGCTAGAGCTAGACGTGCCAGACGTAGTCGTTCAGCATGTAGTGATTATGTCCCCATAACAGGATCAGCTATGAAAACTAAACCTCAACTTGCAGCTAGTATTGGCGGAGGAGGGCATGGAAAGAGCGGAATAGAACGTAATTCACGTAGCAAAATGCGTACACCAATGGCGACCAGAACGAAGGCTCTCAGTGCTGATCGTACAGCAAAAGTCGATAATTCAAATTCACCACCAGAATCTCCACCAACGTTTTTACGGTTTCCAAAGCCCGGCGAATTGATACTTTCAAAATGTGGCAGTCCTTTAGTAACTCAAACGTATGTCCATTTTTAGACAACATCTGTATGAATTTTTCTATAGGAATTTGATTGAAATTGATCATTAATTTCCAAACTTCTAAATGTTTAAATATTTGGCCTAAGGGCTTGGTTTGAAATTGAATAATAATAAATAAAAATAAATAAAATTTAATTCACAAACGTCTTATTAGACTGACAAGCACTTTAATCTTTATTTTTAGATTTTTAAATATATTCAATTAAAAATCAATTTCAATTCCTTGTAGACAGATTCATGAAGATGGTGTTAATTTTGACAATTATTTTGAATATCTTTTTTTTTCAATTTATAAAGGTTACCGGAAAGTTTTGCTCATCTTAATATACCATTACGCAATGGTGTCATCTCTATGCGTCCCAAAAAATTGGGCGATGTACAGCAACAAATAATTGAAGACCTTGATCCTATAACTGTTGATCAATTGAGAACCCTTAAAACTAATATTGATAAGATATTAGATAAAGCTGGATTTTAATCAAAGCATATCACCTCTAATGATTTTCAATATTATTAAAGTCTTTTAAATTAAGGTTTATTTATAATTTCTTCTTATATTACACACAATGCTAAATATGTTTGTATTTTCATTTAATTTAGTATTAAATTTATTAATAACTTTCATTTGTTGTCAAATACACTTATATCATGAGTTTATAGAAAATTTTTTTATGCAAAAAAAGCTTGTTTATCTTTCTACTTCTAAACAATCTTATTTTAATAAAAAAAACACTATTTGCATTATTTGTTGTTTCTTAAAAAAAACGTTAAAAACAACTCGATTTCATGCTTTAATTTTCATGTCTATTATGTTGTCAACGTTTTTTTAAATTATTATTTTTTCTCTTGTTTATGTTCATTTCAATTTTTATGTATCACAAAATTCGAAAAAAAAAATATATTTGGAAACATTTTTTATTTAAATTGGTATTAAATTTTATGTATAACGTAAGTTAAGATTTCTTTTTAATTTCAATTTTATATATATATATTAAAAAATAAAATATTAAAAATGCCCAAAACATTTATAAATTTATTTAATAATCACTTTTTGTTTTTAATAGCCATACAAATACATCTTTAGATATTTTATTCTCCAGGGGATTAACTCAAATTTTATTTATTTATTCAATATCAATGCAAAGAAAGCCTTCATGGCTAATGAAACATTTCATATTAAGCCACATCTTAAAAAACATGCCACTTAAAATATAATTGTAAGTCTGAATCTTTATGACCCGAAAGATCTCTGACATTTAAGTGGTGGATGCTGTAGGTTTTCTATTCGGAAGATTCAATTTTCGATAACACCAGCATTGCTACCGATATCTCGCAGAGTCTCGAATCGTAGCTGGCTTATTAACGAAGATTTTTGACTTAACCCCCAATAAAAATATCACGACTAGTCGGCCAGTTTACAGCTCCGGAACGCGAAATTACCTTCTCACAAAATGATTTCTCAATAAAGCCATTGTTTCGCCCTCGGGTGTGCCTGTGAACGCTACGGTGTGAGTCTTTCCACGATAAATTGAAATCAACTTTTTACAGTTAAAAGTTTAACTTGATTTTCAAAACGTTTTTTCTTATTCTCTTGTTTTTGGTTTCTAGGTCTCTTTACAGAGTTCCCGCGTTTTAAAATTTTTGTAAACAAAATACATGTGAGTAAAATTACCATACGATATTATATGCCTCTCATGATCTCTTTTTGTACTAGCCAATAAACAACGTACTATAGCAAACTTAGTATTTTCGTTTCTAAATTTTTATTAAAATAATTATTTCTTTTTATTGTTATTATAAAATTAAAATGTAAAAACAAAAAAATGGCTTGTTAGTAGGGAAGGAGACATTGGAGAGAAAAGAGTCCCACGGTACTCTTTGCTCTAAAATAAATATGTCAGTCGTACGTCGTTATTTTGGGCGCCTTTTCTCACCACAGCAATGGTCATTGCATGTCATGTTATTTGTTGGGCCTCCATTTTTGTCAATTAAATATACTAAGGCTGCGCCAAGGATAAATGTCAAAGAAAGTAGATCGACATGGGAAATCAATTTGGCTTTAGGGGAAACATGTTACTACTCGATGCTTTTCCCAATGTATCTTATATGTAAACTATATAGTGGAATGACACTTTTATAATTTTTTAATGTGAAGGTTGAAAACAACTTATGTTATAACTTTGTTTATATTTATTTTTTTTTTTTAAACAATTTTCGGGTTAAATTATGTGCTATCAGTTCTTAATGCATGTTCTTCTTAACGCCTTGCCGCAAAAACACAGTAATTGTTTGTATTTCTTGTGTAAACGTCAAGTAGAACGTACTTCTTATAATTAAAGAATTTATTATTTTACGTGTATTTAAGATATGACAACCAGAGGGCGCTCTCAAAAACACGTGGTTCTTCTAAAAAACTCAACTTCACAACTTGCTGTCAAAATCGTCCATTTTTCTAACCTCGTTGTTGAGTCTAGACGTAGTGTTGCAGACAAAGTTTATTTTTTTTTAAATTAATTTTTTTATAAATAAAACTACAAAACAATGGCAGATATTGGTATGTATTTAAATATATAAATGCATTTAAACAATTATTTCAGGAACTAATAAACCCCCATTAAAAAAAATGTGTTCACACATGTAATTTTTCGTTTTGTAACCACGTTTTTTAATGAAAAATTTCCACTTTTTATTGTTATAGAAATTAAAAAAGAAAAGAAAAAGAAGAAAATCAAGGAAGAACCTATTGATTTAGATGATATTGGTAATATACAAAAATCGGGTAATTTCACAGTTAAACCATCAGAGAAAACTGCAGTTTTGGATACTTCACAATGGCCTTTATTGTTAAAGAATTTCGATAAACTCAATGTACGCACTAATCACTATACACCATTACCCAGTGGTTCTTCGCCCTTGAATCGTGATATTAGAGAATATATGAAATCTGGTTTTATTAATTTGGATAAACCCTCAAATCCCAGTTCCCATGAAGTGGTAGCATGGATTAAGAGGATTTTAAAAGTTGAAAAAACTGGTCATTCCGGTACATTGGATCCTAAAGTAACTGGTAAGTTATTGTATTAGGTATATTAGTTTTGTGTGAAGTTATTTTAATACACCCTCACCTAAGAAGCTTGAATATTTGACTTGCAATAGTTAATTTTCTTTTTGAAGATTTTTTTTTTTTTTAGAAAATTAAGAAAAATTTGAACTAAGTTTTCAGAATATTGCTTTTTATATACATATTTCTTTAAAATGTCAACAATGTGAATGGTAAATAATACGAGAAATATTTTAATGGATTACTTTTTAATTGTGTATAGGAAACAATCGAGAGTATTTCTTCTATATAAGACAAAAAAAAACTTCAAAATTGTGGGGTTTGGTAAAAAAGGTTCTTGGAAAATTATGTTTTTTTTTTTTATAAACAACCTTTATGTATTGATAGTTTTTCTTAATAAAAGTCCTTATAAACTGGGAATTTCAACAGCAAAGTTTGCTGTGAATATTCTCCAGAAGAGTCTGAAAAAATTGTAGTATTTCTACAAAAAAAGTCAATAGTTTATTTTTACTGAAAAATTCCTTAGATATTTTTTTTTACAACTATGACCCCATGATGTAAGCCGGCATAGAAAATGTAATTTTCATTATTCTCTATGTGACTATGATTGGGAAAATGAATCCTGCTCCGACGTGTGTATGTTTTAAGATAATTGATTGCTTGTCTCTTTACAAAGTATATTTCAGAGTACAAAACTTAGAAAATAAATGTAGTTGTATTATAAAATACACAAAATTTTTTATTTAATAATTTTTATCTCTTATCTATAATGTTTTAGGTTGTTTAATTGTTTGCATTGATCGTGCAACACGTTTAGTTAAATCTCAACAAAGTGCTGGTAAAGAATATGTTGCTATTTTCAAATTACATTCTGCCGTAGACTCTATTGCTAAAGTAAGACAGGGGTTAGAAAAGTTACGTGGCGCTTTATTCCAACGTCCTCCTTTAATTTCTGCCGTTAAACGTCAATTGCGTGTACGTACTGTCTACGACAGTAAATTATTGGATTATGATGAATCCCGTAATATGGGTAAGTTTCTTATTTCAAGAATTTTTATCTTAGATATTAAATGAAAAAATGCATTTAAATGGAAAAAGGTTAATATATTCGTTTTATTACTTAGAAATATTACCTTTTTAAAAATAAAGAAATTTTAAAGTTTTTTTTTAAACTTTATAGAATGCAATATTAATTCATTTGTTTTTCAAATACAAATGTACAATTGTATTTTTATTTTAAATATAAATTTGCTTTTTCTTTTCCTTTCCTATTAATGGCCTTTTATCCAATAATGGTGGGCCTATATTTTAATTATCTCATCGCAACGAAATATATTGAAAATTTGAAGGTGTTTTTTGGGTTAGTTGTGAGGCTGGTTCTTATATTCGTACCATGTGTGTACATCTTGGTTTGGTACTCGGTGTTGGTGGACAAATGTTGGAATTGCGTCGTGTCCGTTCTGGTATACAATCGGAACGTGATGGTATGGTAACTATGCATGATGTTTTGGATGCTATGTATTTGTATGAAAATCACAAAGATGAATCAATGTTGAGACGTGTCATTAAGCCATTGGAAGGTCTATTAGTCAATCATAAAAGGATTATTATGAAAGACAGTGCGGTAAGTTTAAAAATGCCTTTTTTTAATTTTTGTTAACTGAAGACCCCATGATGTAAGCCGGCATGGAAAATGTATTTATTTTTATTATCTATGTGACTATGATTGGGAAAACTAATCCTGCTCCGATGTGTGTATGTTTAGAAGTGACTTTTTCTAAATGTTATACTTCTTTACAAAAGGAAATATCAGAGTACAAAAAAAATAAATATATAAAATGTACTTTTTTTTAAAAAAAGGTACTTTAAAAAAAAAAAGGTACTTTTTTAACAAAAGATTCTTTTTTAATAAAAGGTACTTTTTTAATAAAGGGTACTTTTTTAATAAAAGGTAATTTTTTAATAAAGGGTACTTTTTTAATAAAAGGTACTTTTTTAATAAAAGGTACTTTTTTAATAAAAGGTACTTTTTTAATAAAAGGTACTTTTTTTAATAAAAGGTACTTTTTTAATAAAAGGTACTTTTTTAATAAAAGGTACTTTTTTAATAAAAGGTACTTTTTTAATAAAAGGTACTTTTTTAATAAAAGGTACTTTTTTAATAAAAGGTATTGTTTTAATAAAAGGTACTTTTTTAATAAAAGGTACTTTTTTAATAAAAGGTACTTTTTTAATAAAAGGTACTTTTTCATTAAAAAAGGTACTTTTTCATTAAAAAAGGTACTTTTTTAATAAAAGGTACTTTTTTAGTAAAAGGTACTTTTTTAATAATTTGCTTTTTTAATAAAAGGTACTTTTTTAATAATTTCCTTTTTTAATAAAAGGTACTTTTTCAATAAAAGGTACTTTTTTAATAAAAGGTACTTTTTTAATAAAAGGTACTTTTTTAGTAAAAGGTACTTTTTTAGTAAAAGGTACTTTTTTAATAAAAGGTACTTTTTTAATAAAAGGTACTTTTTTAGTAAAAGGTACTTTTTTAATAATTTACTTTTTTAATAAAAGGTACTTTTTTTAATAAAAGGAACTTTTTTAATAAAAGGTACTTTTTTAATAAAAGGTACTTTTTTAATAAAAGGTACTTTTTTAATAAAAGGTACTTTTTTAATAAAAGGTACTTTTTTAATAAAAGGTACTTTTTTAATAAAAGGTACTTTTTTAATAAAAGGTACTTTTTTAATAAAAGGTACTTTTTTAATAAAAGGTACTTTTTTAATAAAAGGTACTTTTTTAATAAAAGGTACTTTTTTAATAAAAGGTACTTTTTTAATAAAAGGTACTTTTTTAATAAAAGGTACTTTTTTAATAAAAGGTACTTTTTTAATAAAAGGTACTTTTTTAATAAAAGGTACTGTTTTAATAAAAGGTACTTTTTTAATAAAAGGTACTTTTTTAATAAAAGGTACTTTTTTAATAAAAGGTACTTTTTTAATAAAAGGTACTTTTTTAATAAAAGGTACTTTTTTAATAAAAGGTACTTTTTTAATAAAAGGTACTTTTTTAATAAAAAGTACTTTTTTAATAGAAGGTACTTTTTTAATAAAAGGTACTTTTTTAATAAAAGGTACTTTTTAATAAAAGGTACTTTTTTAATAAAAGGTACTTTTTTAATAAAAGGTACTTTTTTAATAAAAGGTACTTTTTTAATAAAAGGTACTTTTTTAATAAAAGGTACTTTTTTAATAAAAGGTACTTTTTTAATAAAAGGTACTTTTTTAATAAAAGGTACTTTTTTAATAAAAGGTACTTTTTTAATAAAAGGTACTTTTTTAATAAAAGGTACTTTTTTAATAAAAGGTACTTTTTTAATAAAAGGTACTTTTTTAATAAAAGGTACTCTTTTAAAAAAAGGTACTTTTTTAATAAAAGGTACTTTTTTAATAAAAGGTACTTTGTTAATAAAAGGTACTTTTTTAATAAAAGGTACTTTTTTAATAAAAGGTACTTTTTTATTAAAAGGTACTTTTTTAATAAAAGGTACTTTTTTAATAAAAGATACTTTTTTAATAAAAGGTACTTTTTTAATAAAAGGTACTTTTTTA
The DNA here is from genome assembly GCA_949748255.1 of Eustalomyia histrio. Taxonomy (NCBI): domain Eukaryota; kingdom Metazoa; phylum Arthropoda; class Insecta; order Diptera; family Anthomyiidae; genus Eustalomyia; species Eustalomyia histrio. Next base: position 112,666,391 of record OX456527.1, on the reverse strand, counting down.
ATAAAAGGTACTTTTTTAATAAAAGGTACTTTTTTAACAAAAGGTACTTTTTTAACAAAAGGTACTTTTTTAATAAAAGGTACTTTTTTAACAAAAGGTACTTTTTTAATAAAAGGTACTTTTTTAATAAAGGGTACTTTTTAATAAAGGATTCTTTTTTTAATAAAAGGTACTCTTTTAATAAAGGGTACATTTTTAATAAGAGGTACTTTTTTAATAGAAGTTACTTTTTTTAAATAAAAGGTACTTGTTTAATAAAAGGTACTTTTTTAATAAAATGTACTTTTTTAATAAAGAGTACTTCTTAATAAAGGTTCCTTTTTTTATAAAAGGTACTTTTTTAATAAAAGCTCTTATTATATGTTAAATTGCCTTATTCGTGCGACAATCAATTGAATATTTTTAAGTATAATTTTTGCTTAGTTTTTTTTAATCCAAAAATAATTTAACTTAAATTTGGAAATTTATATTTCTTTTTATTTCTGTTAAATTTTTAGGTCAATGCCATTTGTTATGGTGCCAAAATTATGTTAACTGGTGTATTACGTTATGAAGATGGTATTGAAATGGATCAAGAAATTGTCATTTGTACCACAAAAGGTGAAGCTATTTGTTTGGCTATTGCTCAAATGACCACAGCCACAATGGCATCATGTGATCATGGTGTTATAGCCAAGATTAAACGTGTCATTATGGAAAGAGATACCTATCCTCGTAAATGGGGTTTGGGTCCTAAGGCTTCGGCTAAAAAAGCTCTTATTACCTCTGGCAAATTAGATAAATATGGGCGACCTAATGAAAACACCCCCAAAGAATGGTTAACTGGTTTTGTAGATTATAATGCCAAGAAACCAGCGGCGGCTGTAGCACCACAGTCAAACAGCAATGGAAATACAGAAGATGCTAGAAAGGTAATTTTTTTTATAGAATATAGACAAATAAAACCAGTTGTGAGCATTTGTTTTGTTTAAATTTCCAGCGTAAGTTAAGCGTTTCAAGCCAAGACGAGAATAGTGCGGTGGTAGGAACTTCAGAAGAATTTGCATCTGAAAAATCTGAAAAGAAAAAGAAGAAAAAGAAACATAAGGCTGATAAAGAAACCGCTGAGGTTGCAGCAGAAGAACAGACAGAAGTAGCAGCTGCCGATGAGCCTGAAGGAGAGAAGAAAGAAAAGAAAAAGAAGAAGAAAAAGAATAAAGATAGAGAGAAAACTGAAGAATAAAACTTAAATTTTATAGAACTTTTAATTTTAATATCAACCACTTTTTCTATTTACAAACAATGCATTTTTATAAAAAAAACACAATTTTTTATAAAGTTTTAACAAATAGTTTATTACCATATAATTTACTTCCTTTTATTAGTTTTTAAGGTTTAAGTTTTTATTTTCTAAAAAAAAGTGCAAACTATTTTATTGTATATTTGTTGTCATTAATACATGATTATAATGTAGTTTTCTTAAGAAGAAAGAAAAAAGAGAATATAATTAAGCAAATATTTTTCTAAATGAAAAATGTATGTAACTTAATACATTTGAAAAAAAATGTGTATTTAATTAAAAAGATAACATAATAGGGATTTCTTCCAGAGCCATTAAAACTACAACTCAACGAATTTTTTTCTTTTCTTTCTACAAATAATGGGTGAGTTGACAACTTTTTTGTTTTAAATTTATTTATGATGACAAATTATATTTCGCCCCTAACTGAAAGTTGGAAACTTCTCATGTTGAATGCGAATTTGATTGGTCTTACTGAGTTTATTTTTAACACAAATTTATGATTTTTAAAAATTATTTTTACAACGAAGAACATAATTTTTTTTTTGTCAATATTCTAGGGTGCATATATAAGTAGCCATGGCTCCGTACTAGGATGTAAACTGTTGAATATTAGCTCTTTTTACAGGTAAGCATTGTTTTTTTTATATTTTGTGTAATTAAAAAATTATATGATGACAAATTATCTTTCGCCCCTAACTGAAAGTTGGAAACTTCTCATGTTGAATGCGAAATTTATTGGTCTTACTGACAATTTGAAATCTTTATAAAATTTTGTTTATGTTTGCAACAAGTTTATTAAAGTATTTTTTTTATTTTTTGCAGATGTGTGATGATATTGTATTATTTATTAATAAACAACTAAATAATGATCAAGGTAAGATTTTTTTCTTTAAATTTTGTAAATTTTAAATATATAATTTTTTTTTGTGATGACAAATTATCTTTCGCCCCTAACTGAAAGTCGGAAACTTCTCATGTTGAATGCGAAATTGATTGGTCTTACTGACAATAAAAAATCTTTATAAAATTTTGTTTATGTTTGCAACAAATTTATTAAAGTAATTTTTTTTTACTTTTTTCTGCAGATGTGAGATGTTATTGTATTATTTATTAATCAACAACAAAATAATGATCAAGGTAAGATTTTTTTCTTTAAATTTTGTAAATTTTAAATATATATTTTTTTTTGTGATGACAAATTATCTTTCGCCCCTAACTGAAAGTTGGAAACTTCTCATGTTGAATGCGAAATTGATTGGTCTTACTGACAATTTAAAATCTTTATAAAATTTTGTTTATGTTTGCAACAAATTTATTAAAGTATTTTTTTATTTTTATTTTTTGCAGATGTAAGAAGATATTTTATTATTTATTAATAAACAACTAAATATTGATCAAGGTAAGATTTTTTTCTTTTAATTTTGTCAATTTCAAATTTAAATTTTTTTTGTGATGACAAATTATCTTTCGCCCCTAACTGAAAGTTGGAAACTTCTCATGTTGAATGCGAATTTGATTGGTCTTACTGAGTTATATTTTTTTTTTTTTAATAAAGTCTGCTTTAATTAAAACTTTCTAAAATAATTTATTTTTTTTCTTTACAGATATTTTTTTTAATTCAAAATGTGTGATTGAATTTTTGAAATTCGTCCAGAGTTTTACTTTTATAGGTGAGTTCTTAAAACACTTTTTATTATTTGATAAACCGTAATAAACAATTTTTTAAATGTTTATTAAGTTTGATAAATTATTAATGTCTGTGTTGATAATTCGAAATATTGAAAAAAGAACCACAATAGGTGTGGGGTTTATGTTTTTAATTAAAAATATTTGTATTTATGTTAAGCATTTTGATTTTAAAATTGAGCATAGTCGGGAAACTAATTCAAAAAGCATTATTAAATAAATAGGGAGACCCGTAAAATGTTCATGTTTTTGCAACATAAACTTTAAAAATATATATATAGGTTTTTAATAAAAACACTTAAGTCGACTAGATTTTTTATTGTAGTCAATAAAATGATAAAATATTTCGCATTTAACGCCTTGCATTTGCTGATTGCAAAACGTTCATACGCAATCAACACAAGAATAAATATGCGCTTGCGTTCAAACGCTGAATATACTCCAACACACATATTTGTTGATGATTTTAAATCAATTAAACGACGTGAAAATTGTTGTGTCACTGATTTATAATCATCGGTCGTTGTTATACCATTGATTTTATTTTGTTCATTCGAGCCAACAATAATTATTTTGATGTAGAATAAATCAGAAAAAACAACAAACAACGTATATGAGTGTAATCATAATTAAAACAAAATAGTTTCTTATCTATAAAAAGGGGGTGGTTTTGTAGAAACACATTTCATAAATGTTATATGTATATTAGGGTGGGTCTAAAATACGTAGTTTTAGAATTTTTATTAGGAATACCAAAAATATTGTTCTTTGTGAAAATTTGTTTTTATTTAGGTCGATATCACAGGCTCGCCCAATCCGGTTAAAGTTAAATATTGCCTAATTTTCCAATCAAAATAGATGAAAAAAAATTTAGACAATATATAAATTTTTCCGGATTAGGCAAGCCTGAGATATCGACCAAAATTTTTTCCAAAAAAATATTTTTATTTCACAATGAAGAATATTTTTAGTATTGTATTACTAATAAAAATTCTAAAAAAAAGGATTTAAGTCCCACCCTAATGTACATTTATGAAATGTGTTTCTATTTTGTTTTAATTATGAATAAACTCATACGCGCTGTTTGTTGTTTTTCTGATTTATTCAACGTTGACTTTTTGTTGAGTGATTACATTTGCATAAAACATAATAGACATATGTTTCAAACTGATCCGAATTACACGTTCAGTAACATGATGCTGATTTTATTCTACAGTGAATTTTGTTGAATTATTAAATGTAAACAAGAATTTTTGTGTATGATTAAATCAAGAAAAAAGTTGATTTTGCAGTTCTCTGGTTCCTACATTTTTAAAAACTCAAAAGTACAGCTAATGTTTTTACCACAAAAATCTTTTTTCAACTTTATTTGCCTTGAAAAAAAAGATTTCTTTTTAAACTACCTTCATCTTAATTTTGTTTGTCTTTTAAGTGGGATTTTTAAAAGTTTGATTTGACACAGACTCATTTTAACAACTTTTTTTATTTAATATATTTGATATGCTGATTATAATTTAATGATGAATAAAATAATTTATATACATAACTTTCGTTCTACTGAAAAGTCGTGTCGAAATGTATATCTGAATATTATAATCCTAAAAATATTATTATGCATAACAAATTTTATAAAAATCTACCATTGATCTAATTTTTAACGAATATACTTTCTTTCTTTTAACAGAATTAACAAGAAAAATTGGTTTTCAAAACTCCTTGAGCCGTTTTTAAATAAATAAAAACTATAGCAAAGCATCATCAAAATATTTAGGTGAGAGCCTTAATAAATATATTAAGATTTTTTATTTTTTAATTATTTCTTATCTGATGACAAATTATCTTTCGCCCCTAACTGAAAATTGGAAACTTTTTATGTTGAATGCGAATTGATTGGTCTTACTGAGCAAATTTTTTTTTTTAAACTTTATACATATTTCGATAACAATTTACTAAAATGAATTATTTTATTTGTGTATTTATAGATTTAATGCAACAAAAAATAAATTTTTAAGATTTTTTCCTATAAATCTTAAGATTTTAAACAAAAAAAAGGTCAGTAATAAATCTAATATAGATTAATATTGTAAAATGGGATTTTTAATTTTAATGATGAATAACAATTATATAAATAACTTTCGTTCTACAGAAAAATAATGACGAGATTTATATCTGAATATAAAATTACATATTAAAAATTAAAATCCATATTGGTTAAATGTGTTGCAATAAAAATAGTTTTCTATCTTTTTTCAGGGCAAAAAAGAAATATACCAAAAACCTCAAGAAGTGTATAAAATTGTTGAAAATCTGCAGTGCTATTTAAATTTAAAAGGTTAGTTTTTAAAAAATACATTGGCGCATAATAATAGTTAAAATAAAGTATACTTTAAGAGTTCTAAAGTCGACTTTTCTTAAAAGTATACTTTAGGCATACTATACACTCAGAAAAAGAAGTTAGTAGAAAAATTTGTAAACAGTTTTCAATCCGACTTTACTATTTTTGTACTGATTTTTAGTAAAAAAAAATATTATTTAGCAAATCTTTTTGCTATTTACATTTAACAAATTACAGGATTTTTAAATAATATTTACAAATTTTTGTTGCTAATTTCAGAAATCATTTTACAAATTTTTGAAAACCGATTTGCTAAAATTAGTAAAATAATTTAATAATTTAAAATGAAATGGTATTTCTAATTAAAACTTACACCTACAAACTTAAATCGCCTTAAAATGTTACATATATTAAAAAAAATGGATCGGAAATGAAGATACCGACTCATGTCTAAAAATAGGACATCCACTTAAAATAGCATTAAAAAAATTTTTAGTTCTAAAAATCAGCTCTAAAAACAATTAAAATTTTACCTTAAAAGTAAAAAAAAAAAATTGACTAAAATATTTTTCAAAACAGAAATTACAATATTGTTTTTACAATTTTTAAGCTTTTGATTTTTTTTTAATTTTTGTCTAAAATAGTTTTTGAAAAAAAATAAATAAAATAAAAAAATTTGATGCTCGATAAAAAAAATCAATTTGAAATTTTGTACTAATATTAATAATATTTAGTAAATTTTTTGCTGATTTTAGCACAGATTTTAAATTCCACTTTAAAAAAAGTTTTACTAAAATTTAGGAGCGGCAGCTAATTTTCCTACAACTTTCATTGTACTACACGTCAGCAGACATGTGTTGCTAAGATTAGCAAAAAATACCGCTGGGCTCAAATTGGCAAAATTTCCCGTAATAACAGCAAAATTTTCAGTTGCCATTACAGACTTTTTTTGGTGAGTGTAGACAAGTCAAAGTATACTTTATTCGCTAAAGTCTGCTTTAAAATTAAAACTAGCTGTAGTTTACTCTATCCAATTTAACAACACACAACAGCTGTTTTCCGCCAAGAAAATTTTTGTGAAAAAAAAAAAAATTTGAATTGCAAATTATTAAAAGGAAAATTATATCAATAAATACGATATATTGCATAACATTTATTAAATTAATTAATTTTTATTAATAAAAATATACTTTTCAATCATTTTTTATAAAGTTTTTTCCTTTTTACATTTTGCAGTTGCAAATCTTTTATTTACACACTTTTAATTTTTTTCGGCAAATATAAAATCAGCTGATCAATGTTGCCACCTGCTTCTTTTTTAGTACAAAATGTATGCGGGCATTTGGTACATTTGACGTGATACCCATTTAAAGCCGGTTCAACTTAAAACTGGCTTTAATTCTGACTATAATAGCAAAATAGATAATAACAAGTTTTTAATTTAAAGTTGTTTAAAAAAAAGCCGACTTTAGAGCCATTTTTTTCGTAAAATGATTATAAATTTTATAATGATGTTTTACAATTATATAAACGATATATAATGACGATAAATTAGCCTGAATAATATACAGTTTTTTTTTAATTCTCTACAATATTGGATTTTTAATACTTAAGATTATTTTCTTTTTCTTTTGTAGAAATAACAAGTAAAAACTGGATTAATCGCTACATCACCAAAATATAAAGGTAATACATAAATATCTTATATATATTTTTTTTATTTACAAAACTGCAAAAAAAATGTAATTTATAGTATACTTTTTGATTTATGCTGTAAAATATTTTTTTTTGCAAGAATAATGCAGATTTTTCGCTAACATCGATTCACTTACACATTGATCGAAGTTTGATAGTACTATCTCGACATTTTTTTTAAGAAACAAATTTGGCTATAGGCCAAGTTTTTTATTGATACAAAATCACGTAATAGCAAATTTAAATTTTTCTTATAGATTTCTCCATATCAAAAAACATTAATGTAAATACATTGATTGCTGCAGATCTGTTAAGGTAAGCCTGCTTTTTATATAAAAAAAATATATATATTTGATTTTCTTTTTGTGATGACAAATTATCTTTCGCCCCTAACTGAAAATTGGAAACTTTTTATGTTGAATGCGAATTGATTGGTCTTACTGAATTATTGAAAATCGTTTAAATGTTATAAGTTTTTATTTAAAATTTATTAAAATGTTTCTTATATTTATTTACAGATAAAATTTTTGTTAAAATTCTTTTGGAAATCGCAGAGACTGGCAAATTTAAAAGGTTAGTAAAAAAGAATAGAGAAATTTATTCTATTATGGCATTATTTTAATGATGATCAACATTTATCTATATATAACTTTCGTTCTACCGAAATATAATGACGATGTGTTTATCTGAATTTTTTTTTATCTACACATCTTATTTAAAATTTTGTATAGTAAATTATCGTAAAAAACTACATGATTTTTTTTTTACTTGTAGAATCTATACACATGAAAGCAGTTGCAATCCAAATAATCCTGAATAACAAAAAATCATTAACATGTGTTGAGGTAAGTTGTTGTAAATTTTAATTTTTACTTTTACGTGCAAAATGAGTTTAAAATATGTTTTTCCAATTCAAATGGATAAGCGTAACATATTTATTTTGCTAGAGTAAAGTAGATTTTTCGCTAACATCGATTCACTTATAAATTGGTCGAAGTTTGATAGTACTATCTCTACATTTATTTATAATATACATATACAGAGTTGTTCCGAAAAACGAATTCGCATAAAATCATGCGTAAGAAAACCAACAATTTAATGTGGATTCGTTTTTCAGAATATCCCCGATACAAAATAAAAGTGACTCTTTAATTAGATCTTTTTTTTTTTTTTCTTTTTATTGCAGGAAATTTTTTATTAATTCTAAAAAGAATAGGGAACCTAAAAAATATATATGGTAAGTATCGTAACATATTAAGTTAGAACCGTTTATCAATAATTTATTCCTTAACAAATAAATAAATTCGATATTTTAACAAACTTTTACTTTGAAAAGTATAATTTTCTTAGTGTTGAACTCTGCAGAGTTATTTATTTTCAAACATGTTTGACACATTTAAATTATTCAAGATTATTTGCAAATTGAAATCAGCTTCACGTTTCTGTGCTTTCTATGGTGGATGGTTAAATTTTAAGGTCGATGTTGATTTTGAATAAAACACAAATTATTTAGGAAATTATTGTCATTTCTTTTTATTATGATAATATGGTATGGTTCAATTATGTATGGAACAAAATATCGTTCAAATGGCCGCCGCGACCTCGGCGGCACACCTCCATCCGATGGTCCAAATTTTCGATGACGCTGAGGCATAATTGAGATTCTATGCCGTTAATGTGCCAAACTATCTCATCCTTTAGCTCTTGAATTTTTGCTGGCTTATCAACGTACACCTTTTCTTTCAAATAACCCCAAAGAAAGAAATCCAACGGTGTCAAATCACATAATCTTGGCGGCCAATTGACATTGCCACCACATGAAATAACACGGCAATTGAGTTTGTCGCGCAAAAGAGTTATTGTTTCGTTAGCTGTGTGGCAAGTGGCACCGTCCTGTTGAAACCACATATCGTTCACATCCATATCTTCGAATTCTGGCCATAAAAAGTTCGTTATCATCTCACGAAAGCAAACACAATTCACAGTAACTGCCTCACCCATAAACCGCACCAAACAGTCACTCTTTGTGGGTGCATTGGTTTTTCGACAATCACTCTTGGATTATCATTCGCCCAAATGCGGCAATTCTGCTTATTGACGAATCCACTGAGCCACCATTCTGACCATTGACGACGTTTGGAATGGTCAAGAGGCTTAAGTTCTTGAGTCAATTGCACCCTGTAAGCGTGTAAATGCAAGTGTTTATGCATAATGTTCATCAACGACGAGCGTGAGAGGTGCAATTGTTGGGCACGACGACGAGTTGAGGTGGACGGATCTTCAGCCACACTATCGCGAACAGCAGCAATATTTTCTGCAGTACGAGCTGTACGAGCATGCACTGGTGTTTTCACATCTCCTACAGACCCGGTTTGCTCAAATTGTTCCACGATTTTTCCGATTGTACGCACATTTGGACCATTAAATTGACTGAAAAATCACGAAGTGCACCATATGCATTTTGATTTGAACGCCCATTTTCATAATAAGCCTGAAAAACTTTAACGATTGTGTATCTTTCGATGGTTCAAATTCAGTTAGTCTGAAATTAAGAAATGTCAAATAAAATGCAAAAAAAAAACGACGTTTAGGTTTGGTTTACATTCAACATCGGCCCTTAAAATTTAACAACCTTTTATATTATTCCAAAGAAGAAAATAAAGGCGCTGTATTCTTGTTATTACTCTATCTAAAAAGAAATTTTACAAAATTAATTGTGCCACAGCTTTAAAAGTTAGAAGCTCGAAAAAAAATTCCAGTACAATCAACTTTATTATTTATTAAGTCATCTTGTATAAAATAGGGTGACTATAAATTTCTCGATGCGAAAACTTCTCGCATCATTAACACAAATGGTGTGCAGGATTTTTCCTTTTTATATTGAGAAAATATATAATATGAAATTTAAATTCTCTACGCTTTTAAAAAGAGAACAATTCAAATTAAAAAAGAGATCAATTGAATTTTGAATGATATTAAGATTTTAAATTTTTGATAAAACCAAATAAAAATTAGAGCTTGTTCCACACTGAAATGTATTCCACAATGTTGCACCACTACCAAGTTATCAATTAAATAAAATATTAAAAATTCCTTCAAATCGTGGTGAACGGCACCACAGACCTTGTAAAACGTCTCATGCCATTTTCTCCTTCATCTTTAATATCAAAGATTCGTCTGACAGTAACATTATCACAGCCTCACTATCAGTGAATCATCTCCACTCATATTCAAAATTCGAATGTACTCCTTAGTAGCCATCAACTCTGTCTGAAATACCAAGTGGTAGTCGAAAACACACCTATATATACAGGTCTCTGCAAAAGTTACGTAACAAGTTCTCCTGTGCAGTTTTGAGCCATCCCTGTAGATATGAATTTCATCGGTTTTAACAAATGTCTTTTCTTTACTTTTTGTCCGGAATAAGGAATTCGCTGTTAGCTAAAACATGATCCTCCACCCTATCACATTCCATCTTTTAGATGTAATAGTCTGGCAAACTGACGTGGACCATATGATGCTGGGTACGACGGGCTTCAGGAGTCCACTCTAGAGATGCAAGCCGACCCAAAAAAATGAAGGCCAAAGCCAAAAACTCAGCGGCGCGGGTTGCATCTCTGGTCCAATCCCTGTCTTTAAGTAGAAAGTACCGCTTTATATTTCACCTGAACATCTATTGGGTTTATAGAAAGTATTGTCTCCAATTCCCTTGTATATTTTGCTCTAATCGCGTCGCTAATGCCCAGACAGTACAGACTTTGCACCTTCTGCATTTTTCTTATATAACATTTCTTCAGGATCGAAGACCACCAAGTAATTGTGGCTTATGTAATAATTAGTCTGTTCACTGCTTAAACACGATGAGCCTAGCAATCTTACTTTCGATATATAAGTTTCCAATCCTGGATAACCCCTACTTACGTGACACTTACCCCTATGCTCATGTTCAAGCAACGGAAAGTACAAAGAGTAGTCATAATACTTTCCTATTGAACAGAAGTCCGGTTATTTGGGTAGACATTCAGTCCCCTAGATATTGCCTAGATAAATCGACTCACCTAGATACTTGTCTTACCGACTTCGCAGTGGATACAACGTTTCTCTAGCTTGTGAAACCCACACAACTAGAACTCTGTTCACATCGAAAAACTTTATAGACTATCGTAACAATAAAAACTCTTATTTTAATAAAAACTGCAAGGATATACTTTCCCACAGATGAAGGTAAAGTATGGTAAACTACATCGTATAAAGCAGTTTCTACAAATCTCTCCCCCTAATATACGCATTCTGTCGAAATTTCAGAAAGTCGTTCGGTATCCGATCGTTGAACATGTGATCAACATTATGCTTAATATTCTTTAGAAGAAAAGTTGTTAAGCTTTCGGATTAGTATAGTTCTTCCAAGCTTTTAGTATAAAGACCACTCTGACCTCTTGTCAAAGCCCAGCAAGAAGGTCCTGCTATCTTATATGTCACTCCCACGGCGTTATGGTCAGACCTTCGTCTAAACCACACCTTATTTGTGGTGGGTACTGTTCTATCCATACCTGTATCGTCCAGCAAAAAGTGTATTTCTATATCAAATTATTATCGCTTGCTCCAAATCTCTGCTATATTTCCATATCTGGCAATTAGATATTTAATTTGATTTATAATGGGTTGTATGCTGCGTTTAGTATGGAAAGTCAATCCAGTAAAAACTTTCCGAACTTCTGAAAACTTTAGAAGGCTGAAAATAACTACATTTACTTTTATGATGCAAATAACTTCAACTAACGAAAAATGTTTGCCATTTAACAAGTTTAAAAAATTGTTTAGAAATGAAAAATCAAAAATCGACTTAAAGCCGATAAATTAAATTTTGTAAATCATTTTGATAGGTATTTGCTTTAGCAAATAATACAAAACTTTTCCCTTGAACTACATACAATGCTTCAAAGTATGAATTTAACTTAACGTCAAAAAATTCCAACGGGATCGATAAGCGGTGTAAAATGTGTTAAGCTTTTCTTTATTGTTTTTTCAATATTGTAATTATCAAAATCTCTGAATTTGAATACACATTTAAAAGTAAGATAAATATAAGAATTGACAGTATATCATTTTTATAAAAAGCATATAACTTAAGGTGTTTAAATCGAGTCGAACTTTAGAACGGTCTAACAGACCGAAAGTTTGAAGCCCTGTTTTATAGTTTTTCGAAACAAAACTTAAACAGATAAATATCTTTTATGAAACGTGAAGATATAATAAAAAAATTAAGCCATGCATTCAATTTATTTTCATTAATTTTATTGATTTTCAGTCTTACAAAGCAGCCATCAAAATCGTTGGTTTTTTCTGAAATACTGAAAAAACAAAACAAAAACATGTTTTTCTTCAAAAAAATAAAATTAACTTTTACAAACTTAAAAACACTTCTTGTACAATACATTAATCACAAGTTGACTTAGTTTTCAGCCTTTAAATTAAAATCAGGACAGGACATACCGCACAGCATGCACCAAACAGCTTTCAAAGTCGCTAGTTTCGCCTTAAGTGCTACAAAAATAAAACTCATTTTTCCTGTTGAAAAACAAAAAATACGCTTTAAAAATACCCTTCACCTCATCCAACTCCTCGACGAATTCTTCTTCGTTATCTTCCTGCTCGGTATCGTAAGTTTCTTCTTCTGACTCAATAAAATCTTCCATCACAATCAGAACTCGAAATTTCTTTTTCCAAAAGTAATCTGATTTGCTCTTGATTCATTCTGATACTAAATAAACAATAAAATACATAAAAATAAAGCAAAAAAATAATAAACAAAATAATTTTATACCTTCACAAAAAGTTACACATATACCCGCGTCGGTCTTATAGACCAAATTGTTACTGAATACACACAACACGTACGTATCGCACAAACACGTGGCATGAACTAAAATAAAGCTTGTAAGAAACCGGCAGCTAACGCACTACTTAATTATCTAGCGTTTCTGAAACAAAAAATTTTAATAAAAAAGTGTTTTGTCGGTCTCACAGACCAACGCGCGGGGGTATATGAAGGTTAAAGACTATCCATAATCCATTATTAAAAACTTTACATGATGATAAAGGGATTCTGAATATGTGATATGATTTCACATAAAACCGCAACAACACAACCCAATAAAAATAGGTCCTGCTGAAATAAAGAACATTTAAATTTAACACAAAAAACATTTAGTATCAAAAAACTAAAACTTTGTATTTTTTCTTTAACATTGCAGGATTATCAATTATATTAAGAATACTGAAGCTCTGAATTAAAACTACAAAATTTTAAGGTAAGATTTCGTTTTATTTTAAGTTATACTTATTTAGAGAAGCATTTTCTTGAAACATTTTGGTGAAGTGTTGTGTTATTTTTATAGAAATTGTAAGAAGGACAACCCGAGCGAATAAAGCTTACGGGTTTTTGAAAAACAACAGTTAAGGTATATTAATCGGCTATCAATTTGAATCGCTATTTTAGAGGTTGTTATTCTTACAAAAAAAAATTCATAAAAAGTTCACACCCCTCCAATCACCCAAATGATTAAGAAATTTTTTTTTTAACTGATGAGAAAGGGATTCTGAATATATGGTATGATTTCATATAAAACCGCAACAACACAACCCAATAAAAATAGGTCCTGCTGAAATTTTGCAAATAAAAACCTAAAATCAAAACATTTATAATATAAAAAAAACTAAAGTGCTTTATTTTTCTTTAATATTTCAGGATCATTAAATGGAAATGAACGACAGAGTGCTAAAATTAAAAAAAATGCCTACAAAATTTTAAGGTGAGTTATTGTTTAAAATTGCATTTAATTTAGACTTTAAATTTAACTGATGATAAAGGGATTCTGAATATGTGGTATGATTACACATAAAACCGCAACAACACAACCCATTAAAAATAGGTCCTGCTGAAATAAACTTTTATTTATATGAAATAAGTTTTGAAACTATAAAAAAATTCATTAAATTTTATTTTCTTGTCTTTCGCAGGATTTTTCAAATTTGAAAACCGGTATAAGTTCAGCAAAAATTAAAGGTAAGAATCTTGTTTGTTTAAATTTAATACTTTTTAATTTAACCAAAGTTGGCAACCGATATCTTTCTAATAGCGGTATCCGTTTCAAAACTCTTTAAAATTGATATCGAACCCCTGAATACCGATATTGAATCGGGTTTTAAGAAAGTCGGCGTTTCTTACGTTTTTTTTAAATACAAACTCAATTATTTAGTAGCACCGCTACGTACCGGTATTGATGTTACGGTAACGGTAATACTTATACATACGAATAAAATACTGTTACCGATATTAAAACCAAAACAAACTAAAAAACTGATACAAACCAATACCGTTATTCATTTCGGTTGCCAACCTTGAATTTAACTGTGATGATAAAGGGATTATGAGTATGTGGTATGATTTCACATAAAACCGCAACAACACAACCCAATAAAAATAGGTCCTGCTGAAATATATCAACTTAAGGCCCTGTGCGAACTGACTAAGTAAAATCTAAACCAAATGCAGATTTCTTAAATTTTATGAAAATTGAGATTTTCAAAGTTTTAAACCTTTTTCTCAATTTGTATTTAACTTAGAATATATTTAACCACCTCGCACAGGACCTTGAGACCATTTTATTATTATTTTTTTTTTGTGTTTAAAAAATTACTAAATGTACGTTTTTTTTTTGTTTCTTTTTTTCTTTCTAGGTAAGACTAAAATATGTTTTAAATTTTTTGCATTGTTTTTAATATAATAAGATGGAAATAAATACATTCAAAATATACGTTTTTTATTTGTCAATAATTGTTGGTTAAATCAAGACTCGATAAAGCTGCTCATGATTGAGACTGGAACAATCTGGTTTTGTAAAAAAAGTGTTCTTTTTATAGCAATGAATTTTTACTTTCGCATTTCCAGTCGATTCTGATATTCATCACACAAAATACACTTCCTTATTTCCGCCTGGAATTGAATCAATGAAGTTTTGGATTTTTACAAGTTTTTGAAACAGCTGATTGTATAACACCAAGTTAAAAAATAAATTATAACTGGTCGATATGGACAAGAATGAGTACGTTCGTAAATGCAGAAAATTTGTGCATCACTGCGGCAGTTATGCCAATTTTTGTTGCTGATGCGTGATCATCTGTTGCAGATGCTTTGCTACTGCTCAACAACTGCACAGTTTGCTTTTTAGAACGTTTTGCAAAATATATAATTATGTTCACCGCAATAACATTGACAACTTTTTGTTAACTTATAATAAAAATAGAATTAATAGAAAGATGAAACGACTTTTGATTATTAAAAATCAATTAAAACGAAAAGGAAGACTAATTTTGCACTATTGCATCAGACACTTTAATGATGCCATAGTTGCAAAAATTTGCGCCAGCACTGTTAATTGTTTGCATAAAAAAACGTTTGACGTGAATCAGTGCTGCCAAGTGATGCTTTTTTGAACGTTTTACTTTTATTATGCTGCAGTGATGCGCAACTACTGCATTTACGAACGTACCCAATTTTTGATGTAAAATATTAAGCAGAAACATTTTAGAAGGATATTTTTTAATTTTTCCATAATTTATTTTAACAATACTTATTATTTTGAATTTTACTAAATGTAATCAAAATTTTTTTCTGCTTTAAAATTCTTTCTTGTCCAGTAAAAATTTGCAAACTCTCAACATATGTCACTATTACCTTTTTTTCTTTCTGTTTACTAAGTGTGTTTAACGAACGCCCCATCCAGTAAGAATTTGTACAAATTATACAGTTAACGAAGGGGACTATTGTAATGCCATGGTTATTGGTATTTAGTAAAAAGTTTTCAAGAAGTTAATTTTTGTAAACCCGTTTAGGGGTTTATAATGATGAAAATCACTAAACCATGGTTTAGTTTAGCATGGACAAAGAAGCACATTACAAATCGGGGTCGATTATTGTAATAGGTCCCTGTTTCGACTCAGAAAATGATGTTATCTGACCTTACATTTGGCACTTTTCTGACATTCATTTTTGTACTTAAATAAATCCCATATATATTTATTTTTCGCACTTGAAATATTTTTTTATATAAAATATAAGCTTTAAATAACATGTTAAAACGGTATTTGTACCATACCAATGCGCACAGAATTTATAAAAAATGGTGGCATGTTTTTTATACCACTGGCCCGGAAAGAGTTGAAAATACCTTTAATGTAGTACCCATAAATTTTTTAAAACAGAGATGGGAATAAAAATCTAAGGTTTACCGTTTTTTTTAGTAAAAAAAACCACGTTACGCTCCATGTAAATAAGAATTGATGCCAAAAGAACTACTAATTCCATTTTTTAAATTATTTTTACATTTTTTCCAAAGGAACTGTATAATAATGGTACCACAGGTTCTCTACAATTTTTTTCTAATATGTCCACATTCACATGTATAGTTGTTTGGCATTAGTTAGAATGAAATGGCGCGAAAGCTTTATCGTGTTATTGTTTTCTTATACATTTTGTAGACGCCAAAAGTTAAGGCGTTTGCTATCGCAAATACTTGTGCATTACTGAAGCCGTACTAATAGTACTAATCCGTACTATATCATTTACTGTGGAATGGGCCTGTTCGAAAAACCATCTTTGTAGAGTTGTAAAATGTTGATAGTTTTGAATAAATAAATAAGGTTGTATATTCATTATTAAAAATAGGTTTGTATTTTTATGGCAAAATTCCGCATTTATATAGGATAATTCACCTCTAGAAATATTGAATAACTACTTTTAAGTATTGAGTACTCAAATCCCAAATATTCAATACTTTTACATCACTGCTTTGCACGTGATGCTCATTGTGTTCGTATCGATTTTGAATAATTTGTGAAGCGATAAAAAACTTTTTTTCACACTTGAAAGGAATAAAACACGATGCAAAAATGCTTAGTTTATATGTAATCCTTGAAATTCATAAAAGGAATATAGGGCCTCAATAACTGGTCTCAATAGATTTTTGTCTGATGCTGCTCGTTTAGGTTCACTCCAGCTTAATCTGGCATTTTGCAGTTGACCTTCAACTTGGCACCTCTAGGTGTTTTTGGACGCCCTTTTCTCCTTTCTCTTTGTGGGTTGTAGTCAAGATATTTTCTGTTGATGTCATCGTCTGGCTTACGTAGGCTATGTCCCAACAATCTGTACTTGCGTATTTAAAGCGCATGCTCAATTTGAGGCTGTTGTGTTCTAAACCATAGCTCAGAATTATTATAACTTGAGGCCTAAATATTTTAAGTATTTGGGGAAGGCACTTATTCGTTAAATTACAGGACTTGGAGCCGTACATTGCTATTAAACACCTTAATTTTTGTAGATACTGCGATGTTAGCTGAACACTAAAGCTTATTTAGGATTCCAAATGCTTGCTTGGTCTTCGATAGTCAGTCTTGATTATCCTCGGTACATCCACCAGAAGTGGCAATAATACTGCCAAGGTAGCTGATGGTTATGACATCTACCAGTTACGCTGAAACGCATTGACTTTGTTTAATAATAAGCGGGATAGAACACATCCCTCTCGTGACACCCGTTTTGACGGCAATGTTGCCACTAACTTGAGCTTCGTGAAGCACGGAGCAGGTTGCGTCTATATAAAGGCACTCTACTAGTCTTATAATTTTTCTTGGAATTCCTTTTTCCTGTATTGCTTTCCATATGACAGAGTGATGTAGAGAACTTAATGCACGTTGAAAATCTATAAATACAATTCTATAAATACAAATTCGATTGCTATTCTGCTGTCTGCTCAGTTATGTGCAGGCTATTGAATATGACCAATGCACGATTTATTTGGCCTAAACCCAGCTTGTTCTTTCCTTAAATAAGGCTCTAACATTGCAGATATGCGATTACATAAGATATGGGATATCTTGTTAAGCATATTTAAATGGGGGATGCCTCTCCAATTCTTGCACTCCATCTGATTCCCTTTCTTGGAATATTGATAAATAATACTTTCTTAAGGGATCTAGGTAGCATTTCAGTCTGCCAGAAGTGTTCAACTAGAGATTGGGTTATACTTGCCGAAAAGGATTTATAAGATTTAAACAGTTCGGGAGGAATGTTGGCTGGCTCTACAGCTTTGTGGTCTTTTAGCGATGTTATTGCTTCCATTACCTCAGCATAGCTGGGTGTATTTACTTCATTCCTTTGGCTGTGCTGACGGAGTTCGGATGCTACGTCATCGTTTGCTCTGCAAAGGATATTCCGATTATGCTATTTCCATACTCCCAGTTGACCCTCTGTTGTGTACTTCAATTCATCATTTGATTTTCGCAAGTAGTATTTTTGGGAAAAATTTGGCGGGCTTTTAAATCTCGTGTCGAGTTTGTTTATGACCATATGATGGAAACCGGTTTTTTACTAGAAACTGTAAACGCAGTATTTAAAGGTACGTTTCTGCAAATACTTCTAGTGAATTTATGCACCATATACGAGAGATTCATGAATCCCCACAATGTTAAATAAATTTAAAACACGTGTTTTGCTGATGCCTGGATTTAATTTCCGTCAAATGGCGCTTAGAACAAGCTAGTTGTCTCTTTCCTGAGGCGTTCCATTGTCAATTTATTCTGTCAAATCAATAAAAAATATTCTTGAATCAGTACGACAGTACCAATGCATTTTATATAAATTATTAATTTATTAAATTTATTAATTAAATTAATTTTCTTTATTACTGGAATTAATATTTTCATAATTTACAACAAATACAAAAATATTTAATTTTTGTTTTTGCCTGAATAACAAAAACGTGCTCTTTTATATTCACCACGTTTCATATACCACAGTGTTTTTGTGTCATGCCGTACTAATCCACCCGCTCTCATGCTCTCTTTTTTGTTGTAAAACAAAATGTCAAGTAAATTAATCAAAGTTTTTTGTCGGTGCGAAAAAATCATAGTGTGTGAAAAATTCCTGATTTAATTGGAAAAAATATATTTTAAAATTAATTAAATAATATAAAAGCATATAATTATACAAGTTAAATACATAGCGCATGCAGTTTTAATAAGGTAAGTTGTTTTTAAGTTGCTTAACAACATAAAATATTTCCTTCAACTGTTGCCTGGGGTATGGTTTTTTTGTACATATATAGTATAGTCAAGTGTGTATGCTGTGTCGTCTTTTTCGGCGAAGCTCTTTTTTTTTTCAATATCATATTTTCCTCCATCTTTATTGCGGTAGCCATTTTGTTTTTTATACTCACATCAGTACAAGTGATCTGCGGAAGTACAGTTTTGCAATAAATCGGGTTCGATTATAAAGTGAAAATGTATAAACAATTTCTAAAAATAATTATAAAAATTTAAACAAAATGAAAATTTAGCTGCACAAAGAAAAATAATTAAACAAATTACAAATTTATAATGAATTGTATTTATTTACAAAAGTTTGTTAATATTATTTTTATTATAAACTGAAATTTATAATTATATTCTCAAAACATAATTTAATTTTGTAAAAAAAAAATTGTTTTCGATTTAGAAATTGTTAGTATGTATATTAAAAGATACTTTCAATAATGGCAAAAGTCCTGCGCATTATACATTTTATAAGAATTCTATCATTACTTATATAATGGACTCAAGCAATTATTTTCTGTGTTTGCATACATCTGTGAAAGTTTCTTTGTTTTTTATTCTGTTTTGTTCAATAATCATTGTATGCATACGCTTTTAAAACTGTCAAACTGCAACAACTAGAATAATTTGTTACGTTTATCAAAAATGTTTCGTTAAGGTAATTGTTTTTTTTTTTTGCATTGTAAAAATATTTGTATCAGTACAATATGTTTATTGCACTATTTGACTCAAAACACATGCAATTTAATCAATTGCCTTATTTTAAACCGACAAATCCAAGTTAAGTAATTTTTTTTGTTCTTCGATATATATACAATTTTATATACATAATTATATCCGAACAGATATAGAAACGTAAGCTCAATATATATTTTTTTTCGATATGTCTCGATTGCATACACATTTTTAATTTGACAAGATAATTTATATCTTAAGACTAAGGTTTGACAAAGTTTGTCATATATTATATTAGGTTTTTACCAGCAAAGTACTTCACTGAAAATACTTATCAATGGAAATCTTAACAAAAATAAATATTCAAAATTATTTTAATTTTTAAATTTTTTCGGTTATTCCACTGAAAGTTGTATTAAATGTGACATAATTACCCTTGCAGAAAATTACGGTGTGCACAGTACTGGAAAATTATAGGCGTCGGTTTGTTATGCTTTGGCTATACGTATCTCACGTAATAATATTGACAGATAACCTGTTCCCCGATAGATAACAGCAGCCAATTGTTGTAGCGAACATGCCACCGTTTTAATAACCTCGGCAATTCAAAAAAATTGGTGCATTCCAAATTCAAAACATTCTTTGTCAGTACTATTATTTTGCACAGTTCACAATTTCTGGATTGATTTAGATATTTTTCTCAGTACTAATTTTTTAAAATTTAATTTCTTAACTTTTTGCTGTATTTCCCATTAACATGAACATTAAAGATTTTAACATTGTCGTGTTTCTCAATACAAGATTTCTATTTGTTTTTAATTTATAAAACCAGTCAATTATCACTTAAAAAATCGGGGCTTAATGATGTGAACAAAAAAAATGAAAAAAAATAATTTCTTAATAAAAATTAAGTAAAACAAAAAGTTGCACAACAAAAATTGTATATTTTGAATAAAGTTGTGTTTAATGTAATATTATGCTTCCGTCGAGGGAATTCTATGCAAAAATATCTTCAATAGCTGTGGAGTTCCTTAGCAAAAACTACTCAAAAAATTGTACATATCATTATCAACGTTGTAAATTTGACTAAAGTTACACAACTTTCTTATGAATGGGGTATTAGAGGGCTTAGTGTGTAACAATTCCACAATGTTTCAAAAGAAAACCTATGGTAATCTCTTTTTAATTTACCACAAACAGTGCTGCCACTTTAATTGTCTTCAAAGTGGTAGAACTATCAAAATCATTCGAACTAACGAGAAAGCAGAGTAAATTTAGTGTTTTATTTATTTTGTAGAAAACAACATTGTAAAAGTAGTAATTTCGACTGCATTTTAGGCAAATTTAAAAAATGTTTACAGCGTTTACATTTTTCTTAAAAAACTGTTGAAAATATCTTGTGAAATCTCTTCATTTCCTATAAATTGTTTTTTTTTTCGAGATTTGAAGGAAAGCTAATATAATGTCAGATTAGAAGATTTTTAAAAAATACACCACTATATTTCCCCACAGAACTTTTTTGAAAAAGTGGCAACATATGTCAACAGCTGACCAAAATAAAATATATTACTATAAAAAAAACAAGTAATTAACCTTTACAAAAATTAATTTTATATTAAAAGAAGTGTAATGAAGAAAAAACGAAATAAACGGTACTAAGTTTTAAACTGGATTCACACATACCTCCTCCTACGTGTTTGGCAAATCACTTAGTAAATGCTTCCTTCACACATAAAAACTAAACAGGTAATAAATATCTTAAAAACGCGCTTTCGCTAAACACGTGTTTAAGAACTAGCTGTGAACCTAGCCTAAGCTCTTTATTCTATTACAAAAGGTTTTTGCCTTTACGCTCCTTGTGCCTCAGCCATAAATAAACATTAACGAAGAAGATTCCCATGAACGTGATCAGTATGAATTGTATATTAAAAATTTTTAAAGTAAGTTAAAACTAGCTATTTCCGGATTACTTTTTGCGCCTCTCGATGAACGTCTTGTGCAAACCCCATATTAATTTGAGGCCGAACTGTAGATGCCAAACTGCAATGTTTTTCGCATAAAAATTGTTTAAATTGCTTCAAAACTGAAAAAAAACGTTGTCCATCGACTAAAGCGCCTTACTGAATGAGTGAACTTTAACAAAAAATTAAATTTCTCAAAAAATCTGATCTCGACTAGAAGAAATCGATTAAAAACTTATATTTTTCAAACAAATGAATACACAAAGATTTTCCAATAAGAATTGTTTCGAATTCACGTGAAAAAATTGTTCAATTTGTTTTCCGGTGAAAAAGTGGCATTTTGTTTATATTGTGATTTAAACCTATTGAAGTTCGATTGAAAGTTTTCCTCGGGGGAAACAATTTACTATGCTTTATCGACAAAGTTTATCAAATGTGCCTTTTTCTTAAAGAAAAAAATCCCGTACATTTAAAATTCATTTACTGGGTATTATGATATCGCGCATAATCCCGTTTCTTTATATGTAGTAAAAATATGCCGTGAAATATGAAAATCCACAAAAAGCAACAAAAAATATTACTTTGTGTATAATTTCCAAATTCCTTGTCATATTCTTTTGCATTTCCTATTACTTTCAAAAATTATTGCTACTAAAAATAAATTGAATTTCGAAATTATTTTCTTTTTTCGGTAAAAATATTCAACAAAATTATTACATAATAAAACATAACCTAAAAAAATAATGACTTGCAAGAAAGCACGTTTATATCAACCACCATTAAGAAACAGCTGTTTTGATTAGTGTTTATCAGTTTAGTATGGACCTTTGAAAATATGTCATACATAAAATAAAATACCGCCACTAAAAAACAGTGATACACCATTGTAAACAAAAAACATGTGATTTGGTAACCAACAAACTCCCGCTCAAAAGGAGAAAAAAACAACCTTTCTCATATTCACCACATTTCGCTCTACCACATATAACAACTGACAGCCATTTATAAGGGAACAGAACATTAATATGAAACACAAGTATAACAAACGTCAAACTAGCAAGATATTTGCGATCACACAAGAATAATATTCACAATTTAATTAAAATTTTCGATAGAAAATAAAGCATTTTAAATGCTTTGCATAGTGAAAAAAATTAATGCAAGTAATTGAAAATATTATGAACTAAAGATTGAAGTGGAAATGTTTGTGAAAATATGAAAACTTAATGCATTACTTTTGTGTTTCTTTTTTTTTTTTGCTGGAAGTGTTTGCCGTGTGTATGTTAACACACACGAACTCAATACACGCCATTTGCAAAGTGGGTGTTTGTGTTGTTCTTGTATTATATATATCCCTTCTTGATTTATAAAATATTATGTTTGGTGTATTTTTTCTTCTACTAAACTTTAATATTTTAATAAAATAAAACGAGTTTAATAGGAAAAAATTCTATTGGATTGATTAGGTAAGCACGACTAATTTGTAAATAAAACTTTGGTTAAAGAAAATTTTTTCATATTTATAGTCCTATTCCGAAAGAATCGACGAATGTGTTCATGAATATAGTGGCGTGTATGTATACTATTTTTAAAGATAGAGTTGCCATGAGTTTTTAATTGCACAAAAAATGAACGGAAATGAAACGAATTGAAAAAAATATTTGAATTTGAATATTTAAAATAAAACGGGTTTGGATAATTATCGAAACTATAATTCATATATAAAAACGATGAATATATACGCCTTGTGCAACGGAAAAAAAAACTAATTTATATATAAAGTTAAAGTGCAGTTTAGTACCATAAATCTGATGACTCCAAAAATTTTAAATAAGGAAAACATTTTGATTGTGGGTCTGAAGATTAAATTTTTTTTCGGCCACATCCCCTTTCGACTGGGTAGGGCTTTATATATGAAAAAAATCGAATATATTAATGTCTACTTGATCAGGACAAAATATACACCAAAGAAAAGGTCTCCGAAATATCTATTCATTGAGAATAGGAATGAACCCATATATTAACCCATTGCCGACCAATTGACGATTTTTAATATTTCTTATAACTTTTTTTTTAATATTTTTATTTATTTTTTATTTAATAAGTTTTATATAGATGAATGGATAGCCAAGACTTCAAGCATTCATTCGAAATATCTCATGACACCTCGACTTTTTAAATGCTTAATTTATTAAGCCCGACCGAATAAAGGGGGGGGGGGGGGGGGGGGGAAATAGTAGTTTGATTTTAATAAACTTTAAAATTTCTAGTTAAAGCTTAAAATTTTTAATATCTGCTTTTGTACCAAAAATCTCTTTTAAAAATCAACTTTCAACAACGGGCTAATATACGGACCTGAATGCAAATACATTTCTTTTGGAGTACATTTTGTGGAATAAATGCCTGTAAACTGCACTTGCTTCATTTGTGTTCCCAATTAGTAAAACAAAATGAAAAATACTTAATGGATGAATCGAGGCAAATTTCCAGACTAATAAATGAAATCCTCCAAGACACTGATATATTGTCAAAACATCGGATCGGTTACCCCTTGTTTTTTGTACAGTACTTTCAAAGCAAAAAGGCTGCTGAAAATTGCTAAAGTAAAAAATAACAGGAAGCTAATTCAGTTTCAGCAGATAACGATATATCTGCCCAAAAGATTTTTAAACAACTTCAACAAACCAGTTGACAAGAGTTGCCGAGGATGGACAAAATTTTAGAATACTATTAGACACCATATATCGAGAAACAACTCAGACCCTCATGTGTTCTGCCGGCATTTAACGTTCTCTTTTGGTAGAACGTCTATAAAATTCTTAAGTCTAGGGGCTTTAGTTATTTATTAAATATTTATTTATTAAAATAATTCAGTATTTTTCTACAATGCTTAATCCGGACCAATAATGATTTCCTGTAAAGGTTTACATTGTTTTATTTTGTTGTAGTAAGAGATCTCTTTTGGTAGCATTAAAGGATCTCTCCTGATAAATTTAATTAGTGGAATCTTCAAACGGAACAATAAATTTATCTTTTCCTGCTGCTTTCTCTATTTCTCTCTTCCGTGGGTTTCAATCACCCTTTTAGTTTAGTGAAAGCATTGTGCATATAAAATTGTAATCTATCTACAGCGCTTAGTTTAATACATCCATTAAATATTTTTGTTTTGTTAACAAAAAAGTTCATACAAAACAACAAATATATCGGCTCACTTTCATATAGATCTTAAGTATTGACATAAATATCGATTCACACCCTAACCATCCCTGACGGCCCATGTCTACTTTTTATATAACATAAAAAAATAATACAGCAAATTTATGTATATATAACATTTTTATTTCATTTTAGTATTAAACTTGCATGACTTTGGAATAGTCTTAAGAAAAAATCATTTGAAACATGATTAGACTTACGCAAAATGATTGGCGTATCTTTCGCCGTTTACAACGTAAACATAACGTATCAACTGAATTTTTGCGCTATAATTTGGAAAACATACAAAAATTTATATGGTACGAAACATGGCCACGTATCGTTATTAAACGTTATGCTGTACGCAAAGGACATAGAGTGTTCATAGTGTATTATCGCCTTAGAAGAGTCCTCTTCGATCAAGCTAATCGTAAACTGTTCAAAAAGATGAGGCAAAATGTACGACAATGGTCAAAACGTATGGTACAACACCAAAAAAATCATCAAGGTATTAAAGAATACGTTGAAGAAATTGTAAATGATGATACAAAAGCAATGCATAAGGAAGCACGAGCCTCCAATACGGAAGATGTGAGCAAACAGTTGAAGGAACAATTAGAATTGCTAAAGAATGGCAGAAGACAACAAACACTGATTATTAATTCTAAGAAATCTGAGGAAGCCGTGGTTAGAGAGGAAGAACAACAAAGCGTTTTTAAGAAACAAAAGAAAAATGAAGAGGAGCAAAACCCTCAAACGACTGATAGTAATAAAATAGATGATGTTAGGAAAAAACTTAAAGAACAATTAGAAAATATTAAAATACAAAGAAATAAAGGTGTAACTCTTGATACAACTAAATCAAAAATATCGGATGACAAAGATAAAAAAACTTTGGAAAGAGTGAAAACTCCTGAAAGTCCCAAAGAATGGCAAATAAATTTAGAATTAACGCCTGAAAAACAAATAACTACTCAAGAAAATACACAACCCGTTAAGCAATTGGCCACCGATGAAAAAACGGAAAAATCAAATACCGAGGATGATATTATCACGGCAAACAGCCAACAAACCGATAAACTAAAGACTGGTTTAAATTTTTTGGATATGTTAATGTGTAAAGTAACCGGAAGTCACACTACATCTACTCCAAACAGCAAACAAGATGAAAAACAATTAAAATCCTCTACATCCAACTCTCCGCCTTCGTCTGCTGTTAATGACACGCTACAACATCATAGCGAACTATCATTGGATTCTACAGATGGCTTTTTGGGTTTTGATGACTGTGAACGATTGCCAGGCATGTTAATGACCCCCATAGTACCACATTCCACGAAAAATAATAAAAATTCGGCATTTGTTAGTGAATCCTTAAATGAATATATGCGTGTTAATGATTTAGAAACCAGTTATAGTATCGATGCAGATAAGTCGGTTACAAAAGGGAAAATCTTTGCTAGATTTATGGAGGGATTAATGACACCAAGTGCAAAACCTCCACCCTTTGATATGCCAGCAGTGCCGGACAATTTACTTAAATTTCGTACAGTAGCCGAGAGAAAACATTATTTACAAAAATTTTCCAAAAACTATCGTTTATCTATAATCAACAACGAGGCCATTATCTACAGGGAATTGCAGAGAAAAGCTCGCATACAAAAAATTAAAAGTGCCAGTCAACAATTGGCACAGTCTAATAATTCTTCAATGTCTTTTACGCGTAATGGTTGGCATGCCGCATC
Organism: Eustalomyia histrio; assembly: GCA_949748255.1. Taxonomy (NCBI): domain Eukaryota; kingdom Metazoa; phylum Arthropoda; class Insecta; order Diptera; family Anthomyiidae; genus Eustalomyia; species Eustalomyia histrio. The sequence goes on along the minus strand of OX456527.1, from coordinate 112,639,667 downwards.
CTTTATAAATACCGAATTCAATAACTTCTATTACCAAATGCTGAATGTTGATCGTGGTACGCATTTAGTACGCCTCAAAGGGGCGCGTGGAAATAATGATGATTTTCATAAACCATCTTATATAAGTAAAGTTATTAAACCTTCTAAATTATGTCCCACAAATTGTGTGGATGAACAAATTTGGCAAGAATTAAAACCTATGAGTGCCAAAAGTGCCAAAAAACTTAATAACAATCCATTGGCATCGGTATTCAAACCATGTCCGTTATCATATAAGCCATATCAAAAGCCTTTAGATGATGATACAGCAGCTTTGTTGCTGGCCGGAGGTAGTATGGCTGTAGTACGCATGCCTACAGTAGAATTAGAAGTTTTTCCCGAACAAGGCAAACCTTTGCATGAAATTGCCAAACGTTATTTACAATACATCTTACCACATCATGATATATCGCGCGAATGGGCTGAGTTTAGTGTTTCAACACTACAGCAACCGATGCGTCATCAATCAATAAGAGAAGTAGAGCAAGCGGCTGCTAAAAAATTTAATCCTTTGGATTCAAGAAAATCCTATACGTTTGTTATACCTTACCTAAATGATCGTAATCATGTATTGGTAAGACGTGTAGTAGATCGTTCTGAAAAATTGGATCAATCATTTGAAAAATATCTAGAAGATACAGAATTAGTACCAAAAACTGATTTTACCTTTCGCCAAGACTTGGATGAATATGCGGATGATGTATTACTCACCTGTGCGGATGTTGTTAGTGATATGATTAATACAGTGGCCATAAGTTGTAGTGAGAATTCATTTATAAAAAAAGATCCAGATGGTCTTGAAGTAAGTGAAGCGAATAATAAACAAGCAGTAGCTAAACAAGAAAAAGGTGTCGGAAGATCACAAAATACGGCAATTTCGAAAAATGAGGAATTGGCACCAGTTAAAAAATCCAAACAACGAAGTTTATTGTAAGTTTTAAAGGATATATTTGTATAAACGATAAAACAAATTTAATTGTTACCTTTTCATTCTTTAGAATGGAACTTAAACGTCTAAATGCTACCATTATTGATGCGGCCATTAAACCAGGAAAAGGTAAGAATAAAGATAAATTATTTTTATTTTGTTTGAAAAGAAGTGACAACATTTATCTTTATAATTAATGTGTGTTCTCCTGTAATATTTTAGATAAACCATGTTCTAAAGATTTTTGTTCAATGGGTTGTATTTGTGTTAGTTTAATTGAAACTCAACATATGCGTGAACACTGTGGCAAAACCAAGTGCATGTTGGAATGTACATGTAAATCATCAAATCAATCACGTATAATGCGTTTGGAAACAGATGTAAGTAGAACATTATTATTATACTTATATTAGATCAAGTTTTCAGTCTAAACGCAAATAGGTGTATTATTTAGCATGTTCCCGTAATATGTATATCGTTTCCGTATTAAATTTTAAATATGGAAACAGACTAATATTGTTGCTTGGGCTGTGTTTAATTACCACGTTAAAGCACGGTAAAATATATATTCTGCCAGATTATGGTTTTAAATTTTTTCATAATTTATTTACGTTGGCTGTGTTGACATTTATGTTTTTTTTGAAAAATTAATTGAAGTAGCAGTAGTAAAAATATAAAGTTTTACAAAAATAGAATGCACAGATTTAGCAGATTATACGCTGATCTCACAGATTAACATATAAAACTTAAACTTGTAAAGGCAAATGCGCATATTTTATAAGATTATAGCCATTATCTTAAACCAATAGGTCTGTACACGGTAATTTTGGGTAAAGCCTTTAAAATGAGAGTAAGCAAAAGATTCTCTCACAAAACTATAAAAATGCCCAAAATACTGCGAACGCACAAAACTACATTTCATACCCAAAAGTAAACGTCAAATTTATTCATGCAAATGCAAAACAACTGATTTATTACCATTTTTCCTAAACAAAAAGTAAGGGTAAGTTCTCTGGTAAAAAGAGAAACACAAAAACTCTCTCATGAACGCTCTCATTTAACCAATTTTTGTTACAAGAAACGCTTTCTGGTAAGATTTTACCCGCGGTAACGTACGTCCAACACACCTAATATATCGAGAGAATTATAAGAAGCATAATCTCTCTAAAATACGAACTCTCTTTGATCTTAGGACTGATTTTAAGAGTAGAAACAATTTAAAGCCCAAAAGATAATTGCGATACTTCCTACTCGCTATTCATTTATTAAAGAAAACTTTCCTATTTTTTCAAGTAGCCTTTTTCCACTGAGCTACATCTCTCATCAATTTGCAAAGATGTTAACATCTTCCCATAAGAATTATACACGCCCAAAATTCTACATCTTTCTACATCTACAAAAGATGATTCTTTCTCATTTTGTTCCATCTTACATCTTTCCTTATTTAAAGTGTCATCACTTAAAAAAATTACAAAAAAATCGATTTTCTTTGTGCCATCCCTAGCAAACTGACATTGCAGAAAATAAACAAAAAAAGTTATTTAACAAAGGAAAATGAGCGGCACATGTAAGAATTTCATTCTTATGTCTACCAAAAATTCTTCTTTATCATCCTCTTTTAGAATGACCTTTAATATTTCAATGTACTGCATTAAAATTCGGGGTTTTTTTGCAAAGCAACAACTACTCCAATGATTAATGCTTTCTCTAAATCCAATTTTTTATTTTTAACAAAAAATATGCGTCTTTTTTAATTTTTTGACAGCTAAATATAGGCAGATGAAAGATGTTGCCAATGTTAATACATGTTTCACGTTTTCAACATCTTCTACGCGTTTCACAAAGATGTTGTTCAGTGTAAAAAGCCTATTAGTTAAATCATGACAATTGTAAGCTAAAATAGAGATATGCTAAATATGAGAAAATTGCATATTGTTCCCCATTTAAATAGAATTGAGACTAGAAACGCAAACAATGTTAAATCTAAAGGCGAACAATTGTCTATACATTTTGTATTAAACGAAAAAATTCGACGGCCAAATGATTAAATTTTCGTCAGAATCAAATCTATTTTCTTGGTAAAAATATACGACTCTCTCATATTTATTTGACATCTTATTTTTAGCTTAGAGTTGCCATGATTTAACTATAAACTGGATTTGTTTTGCTGTGCATTAAGAAAAAAATAAACACAGTTTTGCCTCAAAACACATTAAATGGAAACGTAGGATAAACGTAAAAAATATTAGTGCAATTATAATATAGTCGCATTGTCCTTTGCTTTTGGTCTTTATTGTGTGCCTACTCTGATTTTATTCTGACAAAAATTTTATCATTTTATACAAAATGTATGGACATTTTTTCGGCTTTTAATTATGTTTTTACTTTAGTGACGGTACAATATTAAGGGGTTAGATCCAGGTAAACAGCAAAATAATAGGCTTGTTTTTGATATATTTTTTATTTACTCAACTAAAAAAAAAGGATTATTACTCATATAAAAAGTTAAAAACAAATTTTTTCTTATGAAAAATTTTTCAAAATGGCGGACTTAAAGCGGCTTAAAGGTGACAGTAAAGCAGTGCTGTTCATTTCATGGGACAGTTGTCCCCGCTCAACTCACGAATGACGAATGAACACGTGTAGCGGATGTATGTATGCTGATTTTTTTTAGTGCACTGAAAAAATTAACAGCAATGTACGAAAAATATTTTATGATAATACAAAATCTTTAATAGACTTAATAAAAAAACGCTTTTTTTAATATAAAAGTTAAGATGTTTTTAAAAATTCGAGACCGATCGTTCGTTTATTATTTCCGATCAAATGTATTTATTTTCCTTCCAAAAATTGATTTTTTTTAACAAGATAACATAATAAATTCAACATATTAAAGATATTTTATTAATATGTAAATACAATGAAATCAATAATATTGATTGAAAAAATCTACAACTTATTGTTTTTTAATACAATAATTGAATTTTTGTTTAATTTTTATTTCTTTAAAACAGTTTTACACAAAGTATTAACAGTTTAATATTTTCAATAAAAAATAAATTCATACAGATACTTACACTGCTATAAACCCATTGAAAATTTCTTACAGTGAAATTCTCATTTTCTCACCAACACAACTACATTTTTATTTTTGAACTGCGGCATAAAAACTTTATTTTTCATTTAAAAATTAAAAAAATAAAATTTCTTTATTTTTATTTATTATTTTTATTAAACCAAAAAAATAAAGAAAAGTTCTCGTTATGAATAAGAAACCCTATTAATGGATATGCCTACATTTTGCTTATAAATACAGCAGTTGATATTTGCTTAAGTGATCTCTTTTTTTTAATGATCATTACCCTTCCCGCTTTTCAGAATTTAGACCGCTTCCAGGTAAACTATCCAAGTTTTACTTGATGTATCATTTAGTCGGCAAGCCTGGCATTTATTTTTTTTATTCTTTTTAATTAAAAATCCAAAAATAATGAAATCGTCAAAAAAAAAAAAAAACAATTAAATCCCAAAAAAGAATCGGCAAAAATTTGAGTTACTCACACACGTTCAATTTCACACTCACTTAAGTATATTTGACTTTACTCGCGTGTTTATTCCCGTGAATAACGCAAAATTCTGCTAATGTGTACATCTCTAAATTGAAGTTATTTTTTTATTTACAAATTAGTTTTTTGTTTGTACTAGTAAATTAATTTGTGTAACCGTTACTCGTTAATTTGCACTTCTTGACCATTATTCATGTTTAAGCATTTCATTTTTTTTTTACTTTAACAAATTTTAATCTTTAAAATCAAACAAAAATTCGTGTTCTATTCAAATTAAGGCCCTGTGCAAAAAGGATAAATGAAATCTAAACTGAATTTAGGTTTGAAAATTACTATAAAAATATTTTTCAAAGAAATTTCAATTTGGTCACGGCTTCGGGTAAAAATATAATGAACTCGGTCGAACACTAGAAATAAAACGACGCTTGACATAAGCGTTTTAAGAAATAAAATTTAAGATTTATTAGTTTTTAAAATTTTCCCAAAATTCGCAAATTTTTCTTTTCAAAAAAATTAATTAATTTTTAGTTATAAATGTTAGATTATAACGGTGGCCATAAGTTGATACCTAATAAGTGGCAATATTTTTAGAACTTTTGTTAATCAGGCAAAACAACTTAACATTTGCTATTCATATCGCAAGTTGTTAAAAAAAAAAAATTGCAACTTTATACGTATCAACTTATGACCATCGAATAGATGAATGTTTCTAAAATATTTTTATTTAATTATTTATTTCTTAGGGTCGTACTATAACCACAGAAGATGCTTTTATGCTACGACGAAAAGCTACCGCACGTTTGGCCCGCATGGAAAAGGAATTTACTTCAACCGTTGTTTTAACCGAAAATGAAACGTTACTTATAAATGAAACAAACAATGATAAAAAACGTCGTTGCACAAAAGCACCTAAACGTTATGAAGATTTTGGCGATACTGATGATGAACGTAAACTATCACCCAAAAAAGCAACAGCATCAGCCTTAACTACCATAGACAATGAAAAAAATTTGGCCGTAGGAATTAAAGAATTACAAGAACCAGTCTATGTTCAAGATTCCATTTTAGAACAATTAAAACATTGTACAGTTAATTTGGTACCACTGCCAGATATGGATAATGTGGCAATTTGGTGTATGATACATAATTTATATAAATGCTTTTGCAAGGGAAGAGCCGTAGAGGGTAGACCTATGATTATTGAAAAGGAAGAAGTTAACACTACCATAGACCATGGCAGTGAACAATCACAGGACTTGCTTGAGTATGGTACAAGTGGTAAGGCTAAATATACATTTGATAAAGTGGAAAAAAGGAAAAAATCACGAGATGGTGATGATGATGATGAAGATGATGATGATGATGATAATAATAGTGAAGAAAAGGAAGAAGATGATTATGATAATGAAGACGATAATGATTGGGGATCAAAACATAAGAAATACAAGAAATATAAAGAAAAATCATCAGAAAGTTTATTAAAAGCAGCATCTACAGCAACTAATAAAGCAGAAACGATCGTTGAAGATCTAGAAGAATCAATTGATGATGATGAATGTACTACTACAACAGGTGCTGTCAAGCAAACCAAAAGAATTGAGAAACAAAAACCCAAACGCAGTTTATTTGAAGTACGTAAACGTTTTTATCATTCACGACTCGAATGCTGTAGACGACAAATTCCTATACCCAGACGTATGTTTTTATATTGTAATCGTAAGCGACGTTTAAATGTATTGCAATTTATTAAAAAGCACGAAAATGAACAAACTAGATTGCTATTAAATGAGCATATTATGAGATCGGTATATTATCATAAAACTGATGGAGAAAATCCGAAAACGACTGAAGATGGATTTGAAAAATCTAAAAAAGTTGAATTACCATCAACTTTTACTTCTACTAGCACTGCAAGTAGTAGTACTGTCAAACGAAATTATCTCTTGGTAAATGAGGTGGTAGATCTGTTGGAAGATGAAGAAGAAGATGATCAACAGAACTTACCTTTAGTCAAAGATATTCAAGATAATACTCAACTATCTTCTTCTACTACAAAATCTGCTACATCAGTATTACCCAATGAAGTGAATAATTCGGGGGTTATAACAATTAAAAAATTTGCAACATTTTCTGGTGTAAATATTGATAATCCTTCAAATGCCACCACCAGTAGTGGTACATCAGTTTCAGCGGCAAATATCACATTGGAAGACTTGAGATTACCTAAAATATCTAATTGCTTTTCTCTTAATGTTAAAGCTAATCAACAAAAACCTTTAGACACTGCCAATGCACAGCAACAACAACCTTTAGATTTTACTTCTGCTACCACCGTAAATTCAGCAGCATTTTCACAGTCATCTAATCCGCAAGCAAATCAGCATTCGCAAAGCCAATTAGTTGCGCAAGAAGCAGCAGCAGCAGCACAATCAAATGCCAAAGATACTTCTGCACCGTCGGCGATAGATATGAATAATGAAAATGTTAAAGATGTTTACAATAGTGTCATTAAAACTATGAACTCTTTGGTTAGTAAAAAAATGCAAGACATTGATTTTGCTTTGAAGCGTGAATCGCATATAATACCTGCACCAAATGCGGATATTTTGTGCATAATGAAATGGTCAAACTTTTTAGATGCCTTCTGTGAGGGTTTCGCTTATATATGGCAGGTGAAAATGAAAGATGTTACTTATTTTGTAGCCACAATACGAAATGTAATGCCTATGATAACGGGGGCTTTGGGCATAGTAAATATTACCGCTTTGAAAGCGGATAAAATGCCCCTAATGGGTAGAATGTTATTGCAGAGAATACGGTGTGCGGAAACGTTGAGATTAGCTATAGTAATGCAGGGTAAGGTATCACACTGGGTAGTTAAGGGATTTCTGAGAGCTGAACCAACAACGGCCTGCAATAAACCTACTCCCGAAACTCATCCGTCGTTAACGAAAAAAATTAATGTTTTGTGCTCCTTATTGGTGAAGCAACGGCAAAGGGATGAAAAGAAAAAGGAAAAAGAGAAGGAAAAATTAGTAAATCTATGGATAAGTCCACAAATGGCAAATGCGAATCAAAGAGTAGCACAAATTATGCCAACACCCAGAACAACAATAACATCAACACAAATACGAAATCCAACACAGATGCAAAATTCCTTGCAAGTGCAAAATCAACCAATACAGATGCAAAATTTAACACAAAATCTACCACCAACATATGTGCAAAATACAACACAGATTCGAAATTCACCACAGCTGCAAAGTTCACCACAGCTGCAAAATTCACTACTTTTGCAAAATCCACCACATATTCAAAATTTACCACTACCACAGACAACACTTGCCACAAATACTGAATTTGGAATTTCACAAAAAAATATCAATAAAGACAATTCTAAAGAAAGTCTTTTACAACAAAATCCAATCGCAAAACCATCACGTAAACGCAAATCATCTGATTTATTAACCACGCCCAGTAATTCAATGAAAATGGATTTTTATGCCAAAATGAATAGCAACATAGAGTTTCGTAAAGTTTCCCAAAGCGATATCAATGAAATCCATTTACCCGAACTACATCGCAAAGATCACAAATGGCTAGTACTCGATTTACATAATGATTTCTCGCATATCTTTGTACCGGAATTTCAAGATCTTGTTTCATTGGATCGCATACAAAAGGTGATAAATTTTGCTAAACAAAAAAATAAAATTGTTAAATTGCAATTCTTTCAAAATGCACCCTTCGATGCATTTGTAACACCTAAATCGGGTAGAAAAATATATTTTGGACCTTTGACTATGGATATGAAACCACCCACATTGATACTGCTGCAAAGTGTAGATGGACAAATGATGCTAAGGGAATTATATCAATTGCAACATAATATAAAAACAAAATTTGATGAAAAAACAAAGGCATTTTGGTTGCTGCAATTAAAGGGCCATACACATTTTGAGGTAGATTTAAAAGTGGGTAATAAAAAATCAATGGAAGAAGAAGAAACGGTAGAAACAGCTAACCCGTCATCATCAAACTCTAGGAATGGAAAGGAGCTAGTGACACAAGAAAATAATGTAAATCAACAACTGCCACAAGATACAACTAATCAGCCAGAATTCAATAGCAATAATAATAATAATAATACTAATGAAGAAGACGATGATGAGGATTGTATGATAATTGATGAAACAGTAGAAAATACTCCCACTCCCACAGAACGTTATAATTTTACTATTAAATCTGTAAATAATGATTCTATGCTTAGTATTATACCACAAACAGATTCATTGCCTGGTCCACCGCCCATAACCACCTTAAACACCACCAAGTTAAATAATGTGGACACAACCTCAACACCCCAATCATCTATGTTGAATATTGCAAATTCCATAATTACCACAAACACCAGAAATACTTTAAATCCTATAACCACACAATCGATAATTCAAACGCCCATAATAACGGCCACCAGCAAAACATTGCCACTACTAACTTTGCCACCCAATACCGTAATAACGGGTATAACACCGCCTAAGTCCGTTAAGGAAATTTCAACAAATACTAACACTTTGCCAGTAATGAATCTACCAAGAAATGCGATAATAACCAGTATAACACAGGCACCACAAGAAGCGCCATATGGTTCTACAATTTTTATATCATCAAAGGAAACACCATCAACATCCACCACAATGAACATTAATCCTACAACATCTAATACAGAAGAAGCTAATAACACAAAGCCTATGGCTCATATACAACCAGAAGTTCAAATGCTAAAACCGAATGCACCTAAAAGATCAAATGCAAATCAATATTTTGAGCCGGCTTCCATAAAAAGGCGTCGTATTTCATTGTATTGCTCCAATAAATATGATAAAATGTCACAAAATATAGCTGTAGATGCGGTTCTAAAAAAAATATTACCAGAAAATGCCGAAGATATACAGATAAATCCATTGTCTACGGCAAATGAAATACCCACAACAACAACAACCACCACAACAACAACAGCTAAGGAAAAAGTTTCCACCATAGGTTCCACAACAATAACGAAAATTTCGGATAAAAATTCTCAAGAGGTCTTAAATATTCCCAGTAATATAGAAGAATTATCCTCGTTAACATCTAAAGTAAAAATGCCCATAGTATTTGATGTAAATTTTATGGATGAGGGTGATGATGAACCAACCGCTTCCATTGTTATAAAACCGACACAATTAAACGCGGAACAAACTAAATCTGTAGAGCAGAAAGACACAAAGAAAACTAACTCTTCTAATACGCCAATTGTAAAAAAAGTTGTACACATTCAATCGATTAATCACATACCTCCATTCAGTACGCAAACTACACTTTCAAGTCAGACATATAAATTACCTACCAAAACAATGGCAGCAGCACAAACACAAAATAGTAATACAACCAAGGTAACATCTACTGCTACTAATACTACTACCACCACTACTCTAGGACCAACAAAAATTCTTAATAAATTGGTTAATTCTAAAACGAATACTATTGTGTCCAAACAAAGATATCTACAACCTAAACCATCATCACAATCTGCCACCACCAGCAGTACTTCAACAATTACATCAAGATCATCATTACCATTTTCATCATCCAATATTACAACAACATCAAGGCCATCATTACAATCTGCCACCACCAGCAGTACTTCAACAATTACATCAAGATCATCATTACCATTTTCATCATCCAATGTTACAACAACATCAAGGCCATCATTACAATCTGCCACCAACAGCAGTACTTCAACAACAACATCAAGATCATCATTACCATCTGCATGCTCCAACATTACAACAATATCAAGATCATTATTACCACCATCCACCACCAGCAGTAGTTCAACAATAACATCGAGATCTTCATTACCATCTTCATCCACCAATATTACAACAATATCAAGGCCATTATTACCACCTTCCTCAACCCTTAACAGTTATAGCTCTTCTTCTTCAACAACAACAACAAAAACAACTACAGTTGCACCAATTCCAGTAAAAATTCATAAAATAGTAAATTCTCCATCTTCAGCAACGGTTAAAATACAAACAGCCACCACCATGATAACGCAAAAAACACCAGGTTTAAAATCTACATCATCATCATCAACATCAACATTTAATCAACCAGCGTCATCACCAGCAGCTGCTGCAGCAACAGCAGTCAATATAAAACAAGTAAAATCTATAATAAACACAACATTAAATCAACCAGCTTCATCACAAGCAGCAACTGCAACAGTGCTTAATATAAAACAAGTAAAATCTGCAACAAACAACACATTAAATAATCAATCATTACCAGTGGTCCATATAAAACAAGTACAAGATATAAAATCTACTGTAGATTTGACAAAATCAAGATCAGGTCCCACAGTAACCATACAACAGGTACAAGATATGTTAACTAAACCTACAATAGATCTCACAACGATAACAGCTTCATCATCATCACCAACAACAACAACAAGAAATCCAACAACTCTCGCCAATACCAGCAAACAAACATTGCCGATTATAAAAGCCATCATAACATCACCACAAATTTCTTCATCTCCACAAATTTCATCATCTCCATCTATAGTAAATACTTCCTTAACTTCACGTTCTTCTTCTTCTTCTGTATCGACAACTTCGATTACTTCATCTTCCTCTGCCATAACTTCAACTTCCACCACGTCTACAACAACAGTTACAAATTCAAATTCTCCCTCAACTACGGCTTTAACCATAAGTAAAGTTCAATCATTTGGTTCTGCACCTAAACAAATTAAAGATCGTACAACAACAAATGTACAATCATTGTTAACTGCTTCTTCCTCCTCCTCTTCTTCTTCTCCATCTCAAATCAATAACACCAACAACAACAACAATAATGATGATCGTTTGGTCAATCCTCCTACACATATACAATATGGTTACATTGTTTCGGCGGCCCATACCTCACAAAAATTTGTTGCTAAACGTGTTGCTGATGAGTTTTATGTTAAAGTACCTTTAGTGGGTATTGTAAAATTGCAAGCTGCTGCAGTTAATAATTATCTTAATCGGTAAGTTTTATTTTCTTTTGTTTTCTATTTTATTAAGGGAGAAACGCTGTTTAGTAATCATTTTAATAAGGTTTTTGTTAAATAATATTTTTAACTTTAATTATTAGGCTCGTTTGTGTACTTTTCACGTAAAGTTTAGTAAAAATTACTCAGTAACAAAATTACAGAAAGTCAAAATTTACTCCCAAAAGGAAAAAGTATCCAAAAAATTTAATCGGCCAATATGGAAAATATAAAAGAGAAACGGAAATTAGTTGTCAAATATTTTACGGGAATATTCCGGACTTCCATCTTACTTCTTCAATCGTTAATAAACTGATATTAACATATTTTCTTTGTTTAAAAAAATTTATGCTGTTAACTTAGCTATATCTCAAAATAACCAGTGCTTAACAATATGAACGTCAAATTTGTATGCAGTTAAGCTCTGGTTATGATTTCTATAAGTTACCCACCCTTAATAGGTCTGTACGAGGTAATTTTGAGTAAAGTCTGGTAAAATGAGAGTAAGCAAAAAATTCTCTCTACAAAACCATAAAAATGCCCAAAATACTGCGAACGCACAAAACCACATTTCATACCCAAAAATAAACGTCAAATTTATTTATTTATTCAGTTTCGTAATATAAAGTCAATAAGGCCAAAAAAACTATATTACACAGTAATAATAATATTAATTAAGTTCTCTGGTAAAAAGAGAAACACAAAAACTCTCATGAACGCTCTTATTTACCCAATTTTTGTTACAAGAAACGCTTTCTGGTAAGATTGGGTTCCCGCGGGCATCCGTAGTAACGTACGTCGAACACACCTAATGTGTTAGGTAAATTTTTTATTTTTCATTTAGGTTTTTTTTAAAAAAAATCCAGTAAAAACCAATAAGTTCTTGTGCATCGAATTGTCACTTTACACTGAATAATTGTGTAAACAAACACCTTCTAGTAAAAACTTTTACAAATTTCTATGAATTTGTAAAAATTTTTACAAATTTCTATGAATTTGTAAAAATTTTTAAGTTTGCAAACACACGAGTATTTTATACCTTCCATGTTTTTATTAAAATACTAATAACGTCGTTAAATTACACTACTCGTTTTTTGTACAGACTTCTACTATAATTTTTGAAAGTATTTTGGTTTTTTAAACACTAGTTTGTCTTTTTTTTACTATTTTCTTTGATAGAAAAAAAAACTAAGAGAATAACCAATTTCACTTTTGTGTCCACCTCGGGGATATCAATTTCAACAGGATATTTGGTAATTGAGTCTAGGGTCTTCTACAACAAAAAACAAAAACAAAAATAAATTGTATAGAAATATCTTCGGTTAAAGTTTACCACCCAATTACTGAACGATTATTTATTAAATTGTCTTATTTGTTTTATAATTGTTTTGAATTAATTGTGTTGTTTTCCTCTTTGCAGTTATATGGGTAAAAACTCTAAGGATTCTAAATCATCAAATGCTTCTTGGCGATTTGTTGCTGCAAGTAAAGATGTTCAAATGCAAAATGTAAGTGTGGCGTTTGAAATATTTATTTATGTATGTAGTTTCTTAACAGTGTTGCCAAAACTTGATTATCAAAAACGGCTATAATTGTGGGTAATATGATTAAAAAAATGGTTGAGCAATTTTATAAAAAAAAATCTCGATTTTGTTTAAAAAAATTACTAAATACAGTGAAACCTTCCAATAATTGAGACTACCATTAGCGAGTCCACTAACTTTAACAGACAATGTTTAAACAACGGCTCTAAATCATTATAAAGTAAAATTTCCTTCCAGAATCATAATCAGATTTTGACATTTATATATTAATTTTCTTTTGTTTTTTTTTGTAGAGTTGTAGAGTTTTGATGAAAATCAAATAAAAAGTATATTATTTTCTTATGCGTCAAGCCAATATGTGCCAATAAAAACCCAAACTTGGACTTTTGATAAAAGTACATATTCGGAAACCACACATTTTTTTCCAAAAAAGCTAAAAACACATTTACGTATAAAACTGTTTGTAAAAAAACGTTACAATTTATTTTTTCTTTTTAAAATTTAGTTTTTGCATGGAAAAAAAAAACCTTCAAAGTAAAAACACCTAATTTTGCAAATGAAATAAATTCTTTTGTCAAACAGAAATTAATAAAATGTTTAAATATTTTGATTTCTTTCTCTAAATTATAGAAATATATCAGACAGAAGTATTGAAAATTTTTATTGACTAGAAAAATAACTACTTTTCCCTACGATGCCCATTATTGGAAGGTTTGACTATATATTTTTTTATAGTTAAATCTTGATATTTATATTGCAAATAAATAAAAATTGTAGATTTTGTCTGTATTAGAAAACAAAATTGCAACCATGGCAAATTGTTTTAAAAAAACTGGTTTAATCTAGCCATAAAATGGCTAAATTGGCAACACTGTTCCTTAATTTATAATTTTAACCTTTGTAAAATAATATATTTAAATTGCAATCTCTTTAATAATAAAATTTTTTCTTTTATTGCAGCATCAAAAATCTTTACTGGTACGTAAATCTAAACCCTCTACAAACAAAATGAACCCAAATAAGATTGTTAGTGTCAGGTCAACAGATGAGCCGATACTAATTGATGATTAAATCAATTACAACACTATTCAAAATAATATTGCATTATCTTCTATTTGCAATAATATAAACTAAATAATTTCTATTGAAATTTTATTAGACTATTTGTAAATATTTCAAATTATGTATGTATAAGATATTTTTAGATTTTTATTTCAGTTAGTTTTTATTATTTTTTAAAATTTATATTAGTTATACATATTTAATTTTTTTTATTATTATTATTAATTTATATTCAAAATGTTTTAATGTTAGAGGGCTTAATGGTATTAAGACTCTAAAAAAGTTGAATTATGTTAATGTTTAAAATTGATTCTAATTTTCAGTTGATTGGGTCGTCTAATAATTATCTTAAACAAATTCTGAGAATAACACTAATTTTTATTAATCCTGTATTTGTGACTCGGGACTAACTTTATATTATGTTTTTTAAGATAAGTTACACGACTTCCAAATTTAATTAATATTATTTGTTTACAAACAAAAAAAAATCATTTAAATTATAATTTAGGTTATGTGCGAACTGTACAAACTAAATTCTTTGGAATATTAAAAATATTTTGATTATTTTTCAAAGAAATTTAAAACCATTTGTTGTCAAGTTAAAAAAAAATAAGCCTCTCGCACATGGCCTGAATAAATGAAAAAAAAAAAAAAAATAGAAATTTGTCAGCCTTTTCTAACAATGTACATATTTACAGTCTTTATATTATATTTGTATTTATTTTGCTCTTTCTACAAAAAAGGAAGTCGAAAGAAATTCAAAATCAAAGGTCTCAGATTTTGAATCATTGCTTCAAAAATAATCCTTAAATCTGATACATTTTTACAAATCAAAATCTTTAAATTATAAATCATTTTTTCTATTGAAATTGTTTCAAATTCAGAAAAATCTTTAGATTCTGAGAATTTCTGAAATTTTCTAAGGCAAAGTGTTAAATTTTTGCGACATTATTCATACAGAAAATTTCCAGACTATAAGGCACTTATTTTGAACAGTTTTGCTAGTTATTTGCTTTGAAAAATATGTTAAAAAAATCTGCGAAACAAAAAATACACTAATTGCTTTAATATGCTAAAAAAAATCCGTTTGTTTTGCTTTAGAAAAAATGCGTTTTAATACCGCCTTAATCAGTTTGAAAACATGCCAATTGACAGCACTGTTTTAATTTTGTACAGGGTGACTCATACATTTTAGCAAAACAAGGCGACTCAAATATTATGTGACTCCTCAAAGTATGCTACACAAATTTTTTTTACAAAAAAAAATCTGGAAAATTTACTTTCTGCTGATTTCTGGGCTCCTGGTATTTTTCGAAATTTTAAGAAATTGAAAAACCGACTGGGCTGCCATATTGGGTGTTTTTAATTACATTTGGGGGATTTTTTTTTTTTTTAGGAATTAAATCACTGATTATTTAGCAGAAAATTAAACTACTTTTTACCATGTTTTAGAGTTAAAAATACAAATTTTTATTAGCAATTAAATTTTATTTCTTTTGCTTTAATATTATAATGATATTCATAATAAAAAATATAAATTGTAAATACATATTAAAGAGCAGAATGTTCAACATTCAATGTGGAATGAACAAAGACAGAGATAGATCGATATATAGAGATAAAGAAATAGAATAGGAGATAATACATACATAATTACATATATAAATATGTGAATAAAGTGCCTCCTCGCTTTAAGCAACTACTTGTTTGTCGCAACAACGAAAAGTTGTAAAATTGAGGTATTTAAGAATTATTGTGTAAACAATGAAAAGTTTAAGGTTTTTAACACATTTTCCATTGTAAATACATAAATCAGACATTTAAAGCAACTTTTTTTATATATTAGTTGCGTTAAAGCGAGGTTGCACTATAATAATTATACAAAACATTATATTAAAATAAATATTAAATTTCTTTTAAAGCTAATAAAGATTGACGTAAATATTCATATTGATTTTTGGCATGTTTTATTTCCAAATCAGCTAATTCAGTGAGACTGTAATGTAAATAAATAAGGAAAATTAATATTAAGATTATTTCGAATGTTTAAGAAAAACTTACCTTTTCTTAAAAGCCTGAACACGACGGTTACGAAAACCTACCAATTCTTCTTTGCCACAAGCAGACATAGTTTCAAATTTTTCACATGCTTCAGCTTGGGCTGCTTCGGCCTATGTTAAAATAAAGAGAGAAATTGTAAGAAGTTTATAAAATATTAAGATAATTTTTTTAACAAATTTTTAAAACATTAAACATGGCATTCCATTTATTAACTACATAATACATGCTTTTGATGTTAGTAAAAGTGCCTCACTCACATTCAATGTTATTGAAAATTAATCAATTAGAAAATGTTTTCCATGGCAAAATAATAACAGGTAAAGTTATTATGTAGAAATTGAGATTTTTTATTTGACATTTTAGGTATTTTTTTTTTGTTTATTTTTTAATGTGTTTATACCATTATATTTTCTGCGTTATATAATCAACGATATTGTTAATAATATTGATCTTCTTAAGGCAATACAAAATAACAATTTTATAGTTGATAATATTCAAACAAAAATATGTGCAAGTCCAAAAATTTCAATTGAAATTTTTTAAAGCTTTAAATATCTTCGAATTTCACATTTTTTCAATTGCTTGTTTCTTTTTTTTAATTTTGTCAATAATATTGAACATGTATGATAAACTTTCATTATTAGTATTTTTTTTTAATGAATTTCCATTAAATTTAAACATGATAATTTAAGAAAAATTATGTTAATTTGATTGTCCGTCTGGTGTATAGTTTGGTGTGTTTAACTTATATTTTTTTTATAAAAATTTGTAGGGGTGTTGTTGGGTTATTCACTTAATTTTGTATTTAATTTAGAATAAAAACAATTGAAAACCATATACCTCTTGAACTTCCAAAGGCTGCAGATAGAATTTTGTGTAAATATTGTAGAAGAAAGCATTGATTTATTTTATTTTTATCGCAAGCAATTAAAGTGGAACATAAAAATTTTGCGTACATTAATATTAAAAAAACGAGTTAAAACAAAATATTTAATTGAAAATAGAAAAAACAAAATCATTTTTTTAATTAAAGCTTTTTTAAAACATAGGCATAGAGAAAAAGCCACTGGCCAACAAATAAAGTACTTAAAAAATCCAAATTAATTAAAATTGCATTTAAGGGGATGCTTGATTTAGAGCATTCAAGATATCAAGTAGATCTTTTTGGCAGAAAGCGATAGTACTTTGCACAAAATATGTAGTACGTAGTTTCAAAATGTTAGCCTTTTAAACATAAAAATTTCAGACAGATTGTATGGGTTTTTTTTTTATTTCAATACAATTTTATTTTTATACCATTTTTGTTTGGATTTTTCTCAAATCACTTCACTGCCTACAAGATGGGAAGTAGTTTTGATTTAAATTAATTTTGATCCAATAAAATTTATACTAGTTGAAACAAAAAATTAATTTATATATCATCTTTGAGACATTAAAATTGCAAATTTAAAATTTTTTTATAAAACTGTAGTTTTTTGTCCGTCTAGAAAATAATTTTATGATTGTTTTTTTTTTTTTGAATTTGGATCAATATTAAGCTAAGATTAATTTTGATATAATGGAATACAAATTAAAAAAAAAAAACACACACATCAACAATGTGGCTGAAATTTTTGAGTCCAAAAACATTTAATATTGGAACTGTTTGTAACTTCGTTCTGAAATTTTAGTATGCAATATTGTTGAGTCTTAATCAGACTGTGTCATTAAGATGGTGAGGAAGGATATACTTCGGGTTTTAACTTCGTAAAATTTTATATCTAAATAAATGTGGCAGTAGACACAAAATAAACAGCACACGCATTACCAATTTTTTGGAATTTGGTATTTTTCAGATTGCTTAATCACAGTAATTTATACAAATCAGAAATAGTAAAAATACATTTTTTTTGTTAGCCAGTAAAATGATACAAAAAATGTATTTTTAGAAAAAAAAAAAAAAAACTTGTTTTTAACCCTACTACAAACAAATTTGATAAATAAAAAATTATTTAATAAATTAATAAAACTTACCGCATGAATATCCTTATTTTTAGCACGAACTTTTTCCAAATTACGATTAGTGGCTTCATAAGCAGCTAAACAACGTAAACGGCGTATTAATAAAGCTTTAGCCGCTTCACTGTCACGTTGATAATAACGTAAAGTATCACCAAGTTTTAAATCCTGATCACTAGCAACACGAACTTCAAGATTCTAATAATATGAATCTAAATAATATAATTTGGAATACCAACTTTCTTTCCATACTTATTTACCTTAATTTTTTCAAATATATCAGCAGTTTTGGCACAAAACGTCTCCATTGTACCCTTTTCTGCAGTTGATAATTGTCTTAATGCATTGGAAATTTTCTGATGGCATTCGCCAACATCTTTGTGGCGTTGTGTCATTTTTTCCGTGCGCGATGAAGCTTCACGCAAATGCCCATGGTATTCGGTTAGAAATTGTAGTTCATTTTCGAAAAAATCATTAACATCCCGTACTGTTACACCCAATAGTATTTCATCGGTGGTTTTACCAAAGGATTTAACAAGACCACCAAATATGGCCGTCTTTTTTCGTGGTTTTGCACACAAATCTTGATCATATTCAAGAAATACTTTTAAATGTTGATCATTACGAAATACAGGATGAGTGGCCAAACGTCTAAGGAAAACTTCATGCATAGCAACCGTCTTTTTAAATGTTGCTAGATATTCACTAAAAATGACGGAAAATTTCCAAAGAATATTAATAAAAACTTTTTCGAAGACTGAATTTCTCAAAGGAATTTAAAAAATGTGCTTTCGCCTTTACTAATCGAACACATCAAACTAAGTTGTCGCCAGCAGCTTAGCCTGTTTTTGGTATATATTTTATATGGACAAGCAAATTGCTACCAAGCTGCAGGCAGCAAAAACTAATGCTACTAGCACAAAAAATTAAATGGATTTGTTTCCATTCCGTGGTAGCAACGAATCTGGTTTATCTGATAAGCAGTTTAAGCTCTGCATATAAATAAATGGAAATACAAGTTTTTCTGCTGGCGGCAACTTCATTTGTGTAATTAATTACATAACTGTATCCGTCAACCACTGTTGGCAATTTAGCTATATCTTTGTGAAAACTAGCGATTTTTTAAATTAATTAGTTTTTTTTTCGCAAAGTAAATTGGTTCCCCGTGAAAAAATTTCACTTAAACTTTAAATTGTAAAATTGATTATTTTTTATAAGAAAGATACACTCACAAGATACACACCAAAATGTAAATTTGCGTGAAAATAAATTTAAATAAATTTTTACGTGAAATTATCGTGAAAAATCAATTTTTTCACGTGAAACCTTAAGAATTTACTATGATTTAGTGAAAATCCTAGCGATATTTTGTAATTCACTCTTGATGTTTTCTTAGCGTTTTTATACATTTGTTAACTTGTAAGTATTAGCTGTATTTGTGGATCAAGCTATCAACGTTGGCTTATAGCAATTCCATATAAATTTGACACAAGCTAACATTAAGTGCTAATTCTTAACCTTTAAATCATGTCAAATTTGTATGGGAATGACATAAGTACACCTAAATAGCTAGTCGCAAAAACACCGCTATTGTCAATATGTTTTTACTTAGTGAATTATCTGCTTTTTGGAAAAAATGTCTCAAAAAGGGGAATTTCCCCCATTAATAACATCACTGATTTAACGTATCTTTTTTAATAAACTAATTTTTTTTTAGTAATTAACAAACATAACTTTCCAAAATTTTAAAATCGCTCATGTAAACGATCAGAAAGATTATATTGTAGATTATCACGCAATGTAAATAGGCGTTGTTAAAAAATTGTTTTTGATACAAAAACCATTTTACATTGAAAGCTCACTTCACCACAGTTCTTTGTTTTATAGTCAATTTACAATGAAGAATTAGTTTGGTTAAAAGTGGATTAACTGCACTGAAATTAAGCAGTTAATCCACCTTTATCTAGATCAACATTCAAGCATTAGGTATATAAATTATACTATATAAATTAAAGATTAAACTTACGCTTCCAATTCAGTTTTCATTTTTCTAAATTCCTCTTTAGTCATATTGCCTTCTCCTTCACCCAAACGTTGTAATTTTTCACGGGATGCATCGAAATCAGGTCGTGGTGGACATGGAGGAATCTAAAATATAACATCATTTACAAAATGTTACAACCCGTTTACATGACAGCTAAATCTAGTTATAATAAAATTTTAATTATGATTCTGTATTTAATTTACAGAGCGAGATTGCCAAAATCTGATTATACTGGTAAAGTATTAAAAGCATAACACAAAATCTTAAGAAAAAAAATTTATATACTCACAATATAACCAGCATAATCTTCATTTTCCTCAAAACGATCATGTAACCAAACAAATTCTTCATGTTGACGTACAACATTATTATCGGGTTTAGAAAAGCCCGGTAGTGTTGTACGGGTATGTACGGTAAATTTAACTTTATCCTTTTCGCTTAAAGCATCCGAAATTTCCACATGTAAAGTATCATCAGCCATGGCTGTTGGTGATATGACCGATGATGATGATTCAGAAGTGGCTGCACTGGCTACACTACCACCACCACCATTATTTTGTGCCACATCTTGCTGTTGGGGTGATGTCGATGTACTTTGTAGAATGGTGGGCGTTGATGATAAACTTCCAAGAATATTATTGCGATTAAAGCTGCTTTGGCTGTCGTCAGCATCATCCGCAGCTGATGGCTCTGCTGATAATGGCAAAGGCAGTGCAGCTGACGTTGTGGTCATTGTGTTGTTTGTCTCCAACGTATTGTTAACACCTTCGTTGCTTAGTAAATCCTAAAAATATATATATATATACAAGAATCAAAGCTGATGCTAAACCGATGAGCAAAAATTATTGTAGAGGGGTTATATGTTTAAGGGGTGCACAACTTTTGTTAATATTCACATTTTTCTTATATTTATTTATTTTTTTTATAATAATCACCATTTTTATGTCTCCTTTTATTGTTATCAAAATCGCAACTTTTTCTTTGATGGATGATCTATTGAGTTGTGTCGTTCGTAAACGAAATAGTTCAATTGAATTATTCACTCTTATTGTTAAAAACACCTAGTTCACTTAAACGACTTAAAGAGCGAGCTAGTTCATTAAAAATTTAATTAAAAAAGCACTTACCAAAACGAACTGAAATACATCTTTAATTTTTTTCTACAAGTACATTAAAGTGTTGTAAAATTACATACTTCACAGATGAATATGTTTTTAGTCAATGCTGCGCTAAACGCTTAAAAAATAATTGAAAATAAGCGCTAAATTATAAACAATTTGTAGGCTGATAATGCATTATCTTCTTTAAAATGGGGGACAATATTGGGGATTGCGCAAAAAGACATGTGCAATAACTTATCTGGCAGCATATGTGCCATATTATTTATTCTTTAAAGTTATATAGATGGCTCTGTTATACATATAGCTGTTGATTTTTAAACTCACATCCAGATGTCTGCAAAATAATTTTCAATGTGGTCAGTTTTAATTAACTTACCCTGCAACTTATATGATACATTTGTCATTTCGTGGTATGTACGGTTCTATGGTGTAATGGTTAGCACTCTGGACTTTGAATCCAGCGATCCGAGTTCAAATCTCGGTAGAACCTGTGCGAAAGCTTTTTTTAAATTATTTTTTTTTTAATTAACGTTTTAAAATATTTTAATAATTTTTTTAAATATGGGAATTTTTTTTGTAAAAGTAATGCATTGGGAAAATATCCAAATTTACACAAATATCGAAGGTAAATAGTGACCTTTTTGGCTCTACTAAAGAATTTAGACAAAAATTCAAAAACTACACTATATATAAAATAGACAATATGACCCTTGCAGTTTCAAACTCCATTAAAATGGATAACCGATACCGACTCTTGATTTAAAAAAATACCGATATTCCATAAACTATTTCCTTAATTCCGCTATAGTACCGGTATTGAATAGGTTTTTTACGTTTTTAGAAAAAAAATATATAAAAATTTTGAATACAAAATTGTAAATTAATTTATCATATTCTCATATCTTGGACATTCTCAAAAAAATAAATTAAAGTGTATATACCATAATACTGTATTTTTAAAAAGGAAGTCTGAAAGAAACAAAATTAAATCTCCTACGAAATTAATTGATTTAAAACCGTGTTTGGTGATGTTATTTAATTTTAATAAAAAAACATTTATTTTTTTTTTTTTTTGTTAAATACGTTTATTGATTATTTTCTTATATTTTGTTTGTTTTTAATACATTCAAAATTATTTAATTCATTACATGAATTTTTAGACTTATATTTATTTAATAATTATGTATTTTTATCTTTCTTCTTTTGAATTTTGTTTTAGAATACAATTAATGTATTTGAGTCGTTATAGAATTGGTTACTGATTTTCTTCGATTATTAAAAATATATTTAATGTATTTGTAAATACCGACAAAAATGTATGAAATTTTTCTTAATTTAAAACTACTAAGAGAAATTTAAAAAAAAAAATAAAAAAAAAATAAAATAAAATGAAAAATACACATATTTAAATAAAATAGATCACCAAAAGTTTACAGTAATTCCCATATATCATTTTGAATATTAAAGTGTGTTTATACTTTAAAAAATATTTTAATATTTCAATATTTATTATTGATATTTAGATAAAATAGTATAAACAACACATTTAAAAGCTTGGATATCGATTTTCGAGGTTCTTATAAATTTATATTTTGAATTTTTTGTTTTGTTTTATTTTATTAATTTCATTTAAGCTTAACATTTAGTACATAATTTGTTTTGTGTTTTTTTTTAGTTATATTATTAAATTATTAATGTTATTCCCGGCATTGAAAAGAAAATAATATATTGGAAAATGTTATTTTTTTCATTAACAATTCCTTTATATTACTTAAATGATCCTTCAATATTATTTTAAAACTTGTTCTAAGATAATTTGTTTGTTTTTTGTTTTTTTAAATATTTTTCTACTAAATTCTAAGTTAATTAAGCATTTTTGAAATATTTTTAATGACACCAATATTTAAAAAATAAAAAAATAATAAATTAAAATGCTTCCAAAAATCTAATTGAAAAATTTTAAATGTTTCTTAATTTTTTTTTATTGAAATTTTGAAAGATGTTTTAAAAAAAGTGCTGAATAGTTTACCTAGAAATTTCAAAGTATGTCAACGGCGAATATTTAAACATGGCCAATAATGAAAATATTTAGGTTAAATGATAAAAAAAAAAACAAATTTTATGACTGTTATTTTAAGAAATAACTAACAATGTGTTGTTTTAAATTGATTGTTTGCACAAATTTTGACTTTATTATATTAAACGTTTTTTTTTTTCAAAAATTGTTTATTTAATATGAAAACTATTACCTCGTATTCGACATAATTCTCTGAAGAGTTAAAATTTTAATTCTCTGAACTTGCAAAAATGTGTCACTATTGGTTGGTTTACACTAGACGATTTTGTTTTAGTACACATGCAAAACATATGAAAATGTTATAGTGTAAATCAGCAATTTAAAAATCCAATTTTGAAATAAAGAATAAAAAAAATTCTTTTAGTTTTCTTCGATCTTCTTGATTTGTGTAATATTTTTCATCGAGCTAAATTTCTTATATTTATAAAAAAGTCACCCAATGTGGTGACAAATATTGGGATAAATAAATATTTATAATAAATTTTTTATAAATAAATGATCTTTAGCTCGATGAGAAATATAACACGAATTAAAAAATTAGAAAGAAATTTGCATTATTGAAAACAATTAATTGTACTTACTTAACACTGCTGGAAGTCAAGTAAAAATAAAGTTTCATTTTCTAGTCAAATTTTGGATAAACTATCAAAAAATCTCTTTCGAGCTTCAGCTATTACCGTGTAATTCAAGGTTTTAGTTCAATTAATCATTAAAATAAAAGTAAAATTGAATATTATTATAATCCAACTGGATTTACCCTTGAATTCCAGTAATGTATACTGAGTATTATTATGAAAAAAAATATATATATTTAACAGTATTTTAGCCATAATTTGTTTAGTTGTGCTATGGATTAATAAAAATAATAAATGTAATTATAATAAGTTCAATAAAATTGCTTAGTAATTATTTTCTCTAAATTCGAATTAAACATGACCTTTCAGTTAAGGAAACATTTAAACTCAAGTTAAAGAGAGAGAGGGGAAAACTCAAATGGAAGTTAAATAATTGCTTGGAATACATAAATTTTGTTAAGAAAAATATACATTTTTTTTTTGGCTTTAAACATAATTTTATAATGATTTCATCTTTTTATTTTAAAGATTTAAGAGGGTTTTTGGGTTTAAAAGAATAAAATATAAATTAACTATTTTCTTATTAGTTATGGTAAAGTAAATATGTATTTTTAAGTTTATTATTGTATTTGAAACTAGTTTTTTCGATTTTAAATTACAAAATAACAATACTACATTTATAAATTGAGAATTTATTGTGTTTTAGTATAATTTTGCCCCTTATTAACACAGTCTGGATACTAAAGTGGGCTATAATTTGTTTTTAATTTTTTTTTTATTTTCAAAATGGTACCAGGCCCAAAAATTTAGACCGCTATATATCATTTATTATTAAATATTTATGCCTATTATCTGGTGAAATTTGTAGTCTATATTATATATAATATATGCACAAGGTGGTCCAAAATATATCACCATATCGGAAGATGCAATAACTTTTGTAAATGATGGCAACTGTCAGTATTGTTTTAAAATTTGTGAAGTAAACAGATACAGAATACACGTCTACACGCAATGGACCGCTATATTCCGCAAGAACGAGGAATACCGTTGGCCCATTTTTAAATGATAGAATTTACGTATCATTTACAAAGAGCCATTACATCCACTAAAAGTCACAGCGGTGTCCTTAAAAAAGTCGAAGCTTTTTTTAAGGACATCGTTGGTAACACTGTTACTGTGACTGGTGAGCGACACAGATTCACGATAAACAAGTTTTTATTCCCACAAATTCAAGATTTGGGATTGGAGGACATGTGGTTCCAATAAGACGGCGCAACAACATACAACATTTTGAACATTTGAAGAATGCGTTCCGTCTCGTTTTGGCGATTTGCAGTGGTCAGCAAGATCACCCGATTTAAGTGCTCCAGATTTTTTTTCCTTTGGGGTTTTTTAAAGTTACAGGTCTATGTGAACAAGCAGCAGACGCTGAAAGCTCTCAAAAAGAATATCCGAATTTCTCTCTAGAACAATGCGGTAAGTGCCCAAATAATTATTAACGATGGCGGCGCATTCAAAAAATTTTTAATTTTGTCGTTTCATTTTTAAGATGTAGCAAAACAACTTTGGATGAATGTTTTTGGGGCAACCAGTATAAATAAATTTAGTTCTTCATATTTTATATACATACATTAAGACTACAAATTCCAGTAGACAATGATTGTCAAAATTTATTAATGAATAAAAACAAAATTTATACTAAAAAAATTTTAAATTTCAGTTCGCATGCGCTAGCTGAATAATTGTTTTAGCGGGCTAAAAGGGTACCACACCTAATATTATTAAAAAAAAACAATTCTCATTACTGGATATTAAGGTTAAACAATTTGCAAATCTTCTTAATAAAATTAATAATAATCAAAATATTAAACAACTCTCATAAAATGTTGGTCATACTTTTAATCAAAGAGGTGAAATATTTATATATTTACACATTTTGAATATAAAAATTACAATTATAAATAAACCAAGTCCATTTTTAAATCTCAGCCGAAGCAAAAAATTTTTTGTTACCTGCTATCTAAGAAATACACACACATATTACCAATAACATATCGCTCA
Organism: Eustalomyia histrio; assembly: GCA_949748255.1. NCBI lineage: Eukaryota > Metazoa > Arthropoda > Insecta > Diptera > Anthomyiidae > Eustalomyia > Eustalomyia histrio. The sequence continues at coordinate 112,613,501 of OX456527.1, read as the reverse complement.
TTTACTTCAAGTTTGTCGTAAGTCAAAATACGTGATTTTTGGGTTAATGATGCAGAAGAAAATGGGCCACACTATTATGTAAAACATATCAAAAAATGGTATTGATATCACTTTCTATTATTGTTTTGTAACAGGTCAATTGAAAAGTCCCCGGCCTACCATACAACAATTTTTTTTTTTTTTGCCAAAATTCGTTTTTTTATTCAACATAGTTCCCCTCTTCACACTGATTATAGCGACCCTCCAACTTTTCGATAACATTTTTGTAGTACGATTTGTCCTTAGACCTTAGTTTCGGCGATCACCTCTTCATTCGACGAAAATTTCTTTCCAGCGAGCATTCTTTTGAAATCTGAAAACAGGAAATAGTCGCTGGGGGCCAGATCTGAAGGATACGGTGGATGCGGAAGCAATTCGAAGCCCAAATCATGGATTTTCGCCTTCGTTTTCACTGACTTGTTTTTGGTCAAAAGTGAGCTCGTGCGGCACCCACTTTGCACAGAGCTTTCTTATACCCAAATATTCGTGAATGATATGATGTACACGTTCAGTTGATATCTTTAGAGTACCTGCTATTTCATTCAATTTCAATTTAGGGTCATTTGAAATCATTTTGTGGATTTTTTTGATGTTTTCGTCTGTAACAACCTCCACTGCGTTCACCGTTTTCGGTGCTCATTTCACCACGTCTATCAAATCCTTGATGATTGATTTTCCTGGGGCAGTGTCCGGAAACTCGTCATCAAGCCAACTTTTTGCTTCAACTGCATTTTTCCCCTTCAAAAAGCAATATTTTATCAACACGCGGAATTCCTTTTTATCCATTTTTTTCACAATAACAAAAGTTGCTTCACTCAAAATGCTATAATTCAAAAACTAATGATCCGACAGCTGTCAAATTTATACACATGTCTTTTGAAGGTTAGGGCTAACTAAAAATTATATCGATTTAAGTCTATGTGTCAGGCCGGGGGACTTCTCAACTTTAGCCTAACTACTACTTTTCTCAGTAGTAGTTAGGCTTAATTGAAAATTTTTAACGCGTTTTCTGCAAAATCCATTTTTTTTTTTGAGTTATAACAGTCTTGAAGTAAATGAACAATATGTCAAAAAAGTTTTTGTTTACCATGTAATGATTTGCAGAATGAGATAGAAAAAAAACTCCATTTAAATTGTATGGTATACATTTTTTTTTGAATATCTATCTCTTTCTGTGTATAACTACAATTTTGACATTTCATTTTACTAATTTTCTAGTTGCCATATTGATTCAATCAGCTGATTTCTGTCTATATCGTCTATGCCCGGTATCTCCAAATGTAATAAAAAATGCAGTGTTGCGTTATGTGTGGATTTGTGTGGAATTTTCAAATCCCATATCGTACACAGATAGGAATCAGCTGATTGTGGTAATATGGCTGACAGAAAATGAATTAACAAAATTTAAGAAAAACTTAAAATAGAAAGTCTAAAAAGAGACAAATAACATATATGCAAAAAAAAAAATAAGCAATACTAAATTTAAATATAGAATTTTATTGCTTTCTCTTTCTTCACATTACATACCATGTAAACAAAATCATACGGTTTAACATTCCTTTTTTAACATCTGTCATCTCCTTTAAATTTCTTGGCATATTTTATTGAATTTAAAGACACTAACTAAAAAAAAATCGCACATCTATACTAAAAATCATTTGATTTTTTATTAAAAAGATTTGTAAATTGTTTACAATCAATTTTTAAACAATTCTTAAATGTTATGGTTTTTTTTTGTTTGTTTTGTTTGTTAAATATTAAGTTTGTTTTTTTTATTAGTTTTTTTTAGATTTGTTTGTCTATATTTATTAAAAGAAACCTTTTTCTGGATATTTTTGTTTAGCTTTTAAAGTATTTACGTGGTATTTTGTTTCCTTGTGTCAATCATTTTCTTTTTAAAAATCACATTAAAATAATTTGTTTTATACAATGTTTTTTTTTTTTTTTTTTTTTTTTTTGTTGGTTGTATTTAAAGTAGTGTTTGCATTTAACCACAACTTTGCTTAACCGCGGTTACGTTTAAAACTAGAGCGGTTAATTGCACTCACTGTGAAATTTTTTTTTGATGCAATTACTTAACAAAAAATTAATTTTAATGCAAAACTATTTAAAATTGTTAAAATTTAAAGCAAAAATTTAATTAGAAATATAAAATCCGATTAAATATAAACTTTGGAAAATTATTTGTAATAATTATTTCACATTTTATAACACAAAGTTAACAAAGATAAAGGACACGTAAAAAGACTAATTCTAATACTAAAATTCTAATTTCTTATACTAAAATATTTTTTTTTACAAAACAAATAATTTAAAAAAAAAATGTTTATCAAATTAGTGGGGTTTTTAATGCTAGACGCATCAATTCAAAACTATAGATAAAAAAATTGTAATTTTATAATTTTTGAGACGAGTTTTGTAAATGGGACTTCTTAATTTTTTAAGCTTAAGGTGGTTGCTTTATAAAAATATAACAATATTATTTATTTTCCGAAATATTATATACCAAAAACAAACCTTAAGCTTAAAAAATTAAAAATTTATAAATAAATTAAAGAAAAAGTTAAATAAAATTTAAATCGCTTTAAAATATAGTATATATATTTTTTAATTGTAAATTAAACTATAGAAAAATTTGGTTCTAAATGTAAAATAAATAGTGCAATCAACCGCGGTTTCGATATGGTTAAAACCGAAATGCAAACACTAATTTATAGAATTTTTATTTTATGATTTTGAAAATCTAGTTTATTTTAAAGCTTGTTAAATTAGATGCAATGTTATATTAATATTTCTATGTGAATGCCTTTTTAAAAACCAACAATATTTGTTTGAAATTCTTTATAAATAAATAAATTTAATTGATTTCACAATAAAAAATTAATAAAAAAAAAAAATGTTTGTTGGTTGATTTAGGTCCCAACTACAATTGGCTTAAGTGACTTAAGCCAATAGAAATATTTAATTTTAAAAAATTTTTCATTTTCGTTTCATACCGATACCTAGCTTAAATCACTTAAGCCAATTGTAGTCGGGCCTTTATATTTTATATATATATATATATATATTTTTTTTTTTTTGTTGATTTTGTTTTTTAATAATTGTTTAAAAAACTAAAGCTAATAAATATGTGTAGTATAATGTTAAGTTTTTAAAACTAAATGTATTTTTTGTTTTTGATAAATTGTTTAAATATAGATTTTTTATATTTAAGTATTTTTTTTTATTTATAAAATCTAAATATTAAATTAGGTTAGGTTATATTTTTTTTTTTTAATTATAAAATCTAAATATTAAATTAAATCCCTTGTGTAGTGTTTTTTTTTTTTAGAAAATTATAAAAACAATTAAATAGATTAGAAATTAAAATTAATCGAATTAAAGTATTGATTGGTTTTTTTTTGGCTAGATATTTTTAACACCATTTAAAAGAATAAAAAATCATGTTTTTTAATTGTGTTATTTTAAAATTTTTGTAATTACTTTTGACAATGGCATTTAAAATCATAACTTAAAATTGTAAATGGAAAATAATTTAAAAGCTCTGTTATGTTTTTTAGGATGGATGTGATATTTTTTATTTTATTATTTATTTTAATTGTATAATTTCTGTAGACGCAAAAAAAGTATCATTTACTGTGTGTCTTTTGAATATACTAAACAGAAATGAAAATTTCAATAATAATTGTCTTAAAAATTATTACCTAACGATCAGAAATTCTGCAAAATTTGAAATTGTTATAATAAATATTTTTTAATACAGGATTGGCTTAAAAAATATACAAGTTATTATAAGTTGTAATTAGTACAACGAAAATTTCTTTAATGTTAAAAAAAAACTAAACGAAATGTTAGGTGAAAAATGAGATCATTTATGTATGAAACAAAAGCCTAAAACGTGAAACTTGTGCCAACTTTTTTATTGTCTCTATGCTAACAGGAAATACTTACTAGAAATGAGATTATTTTTCGAGTCTTGTAAGATTCTTTGATATTTTGATGGGAACCTATAATAAGAGATATGTCGCTTAAAACAGTTGTTAGGACCTGAATTTAATCAATTGCAAATATTTTTCAATTACATTTGACCAACTTTTGGAGTCACTTTGAAATGCTGAGCATTATCTAGATCTTAGAAAAATTTTTTTATAAGAAATACCTTATATAAAAAAAGAACCTTTGATTAAAAAGTATTTTTTTTATCAAAATAAGTAAATTTTTTTTATCAAAAAAGTACCTTTTTGGCTTATTGTATTGCAAATAAATAAATGAAGTACCTTTTATCAAATAAGTAACTTGTATCAAAAAATTAACTTTTATCAAAAAAGTAACTTTTATCAAAAAAGTACGTTTTATCCTAAAAGTACCTTTTATCCTAAAAGTACCTTTTATCCTAAAAGTACCTTTTATCCTAAAAGTACCTTTTATCCTAAAAGTACCTTTTATCCAAAAAGTACCTTTTATCCAAAAAGTACCTTTTATCAAAAAAGTACCTTTTATCAAAAAAGTACCTTTTATCAAAAAAGTACCTTTTATAAAAATAGTACCTTTTATCAAAAAAGTACCTTTTATCAAAAAAGTACCTTTTATCAAAAAAGTAGCTTATCAAAAAAATGCCTTTTATCAAAAAAAAATACATTTTATCAAAAAAGTACCTTTTATCAAAAAATTGCCTTTTATCATAAAATTGCCTTTATCAAAAAAGTAACTTTAATCAAATAATACATTTTTTTTATCAAAAAAGTACCTTTTATCTAAAAAGTAGATTTTATAACAAAAGTACATTTTATCAAAAAAAAGTACTTTTTATCAAAAAAGTACCTTTTATCAAAAAAGTACATTTCATCAAAAAATTGCATTTTATCAAAAAATTGCCTTTTATCAAAAAAGTAACATGAAAAAATTCACTTTTATCAAAAAAGGAGCTTTTATAAAAAAAGTACTTTTTATCAAAAATTACATTTTATAATAAAAGTACATTTTATCAAAAAAGTGCCTTTTATAAAAAAAGTACCTTTTATAAAAAAAAAGAATTTTTTTATCCAAAAAGTACCTTTTATCAAAAAAAAGCACCTTTTATCAAAAAAGCACCTTTTGTTAAAAAAGTACCTTTTTTTGTGTCAAAAACTATGGAATTTATTTTCTTTAATTTATCAAAAAAGTACCTTTTATTAAAAATATCTGTTAAAAAAAGTACCCCCTGCAAAAAAAATACATTTTATCAAAATGTACCTGCTAAATTAAAAAGTTATAACATGTAACTTTTTGGAAGAATATTGTTTTATAATAAAAGTACGTTGTAGATAGGTGGCGCAAAAAATATCACACTCTCAATTTTTTTTTAAATTTACGAAGTAAACAGATACAGAATACAAATTGACACGCCATGGAACGCTACATCCTTAAGACCACGGAAAACTAGTGACTATTTTTAACGGAATAATTCGCACGCGATTTTGTGTTAAATTATAGGAGTGAATATCCATAACACATACTTTATATATGTTTTTGTTTTAAAAACATTTTAATTTAATTATTAATTCATTTTAATAATAGTTATTATTTATAAATAAAATTATCTTTACTCTTTGTCAAACTTTTAAACTAACATTTTGGCGCAACGTTTTAGGACAGCCTGTGCACAACGATTTTGGTAACTAGGAGAGCAGTGGGTAAAAAAAATTAGGATAATGTGGTATATCGCAAGACACAAAACAAATTCCTTTCATAAATATTTCACGTCTACAGTTTACTTTTTAATTGATTTATTTAGTTTGGTGTAAATAATTAAATTATGAACGTAATTAAATTTAATATAACTGATTTTTACATTTGTTAAATTGCTTCTTGTTGTCTCTTTGTGTATTTTGTATATTAAATTATAAAAAAAAATCAAATGTTAACTTGAACTGTGTCCTTTTTTGTATCATTTATATAATAGTAAGAATAATTGTTTCTTTTTTGTTAAAAGATTTATAAAACTAAGTTAAATAATAATAAAAACCCGTACACCATTTTAAAAATATGTATTTTTTGATTTTTGACAAAAAAAAGAAAACAAAATTAAATTTACTTAAAAATTTACATAAATAACTTTTAATGTAATTATTTTGGTAAAACTTATAAACTAAAAGTCAAGCTATTTGATAATTTAAATTAAAATTGGTTATGTTGGTGTTTGATTAGACAGAAGGGGGTGGGAATATAGAAATATATATTTTAAATCTTGCCTTTTTCTAGAAAAAAAATCTAAGAAAAAACTAAGTTCATTGAATTGAATTCAAATTGAAAATAAAATTGTTTTGTGGTATTTAAAATTAGGCAGGGGTGGGAAATATACATATAATTTTATATATTTGTTTAAAATGTATTTTTGTTTGAGTTGTAATTGTAGACTTTTTAATTTTGCATTACTTTGTTGTATTTTTTTAATACATCTCCGTATCGTTTTGTTTTGTTTAAGGATTTTTTCTACATTAATTTAATTGCATTTTTTCTCGTAATAATTTTGGTAAATATAAATTAAAAATAATTTGTATTATTTTTTATAAAAACTGCTTTAAATCTTAAGTTTTAACAATTACATAATTAGTTTGAATAATTTATTGGTAAAAAAAAATATTATAGAAAATTAAAGCTTTATTTTGTTTTTTTTTCATAAGTTTACATTATATGAGTTGTGCTTATGCGGCATGCTATCAAAGTTGGTTTATGTCATTCCCATATAAATTTGACATAAGCCAAAGTTTAGTGTTAACGTTAATTATGTCAAATTTGTATAGGAATGACACAAGCCAACGTTGATAGCTTGCCGCATAAGCACAGCAATTATAAGCCATATAAAAACTATCAAACTTTTAGGAATAAAAAACATTTTTTTTAAAGAACAATAAATTCTCAGATTTTAAGGATATTTCTATATGAATGAATAAGTCTCCGAGTATGATTTTTTATGGGAAAATGTCCTCTGAATCTGTTGATTTTTTTTAAAGGAAAAAAGACCTTAAAAATGAGGATTTTTTTTAAAGAAAACGTCCTTAGTATCTGTGAATTGTTTTAAAGGTTAATTTCCCATAATCAAGATTTTTCTATAAAAAAAAGTCCTTCTCTAATTTAGGATTTCCCTATAGGAAAAATTTATCCAAATCTGAAAATATTTTTATAGGAAAATTTCATACGAATTTGAGGATTTTTCTATAGGACACAGTCCTCAAAATCTGACGATTTTTCTATAAGAAAAAGTTCTCAAAATCTAAAAACTTTTCCATAAGAAAAAGTTTTCAAAATCTAAAAACTTTTCTATAAGAAAAAGCCCCCAAAATCTGAGAATTTTCTATGGAAAAAAGACCTCAGAATCTGAGGAAAAGCTATTTAGAACCTAAATGATTTTGAAATTTTTTGAAAGTTGATAATTGTCTAAAAATGCTGACTTAACAAGTCAGTCTAAAACTTCTGAAAAAAAAAGCAAAACAAAGCAAATCATATTTAAATTATAGATGCAGACAGCTGTTTTTTTTTTTTGTTAAAAAAAAAATTTAAATAAAAACTTTGGTTTTGAAATAAAATTAAAAATACACTGAAAAAAACATTTTACGAAAAAAACATCCAATTTATTTTTTCGTAATATAAACGAGGCAAGAATTGAATAATTTTACGAAACAAACGAAAATCTTCCGCAATTTCATTTCGTATACTATACAATAATTTATTATTTGACGCAATAAAAATATTGTTATATTTTCAAAAGCAACAAAACTTTTTATAATTTCTTTTATACCCAAAAAAATCAGCAATTGCTTTTTGATATCAATACAAAGGTTTAAAGTTCTATTATCAAACCGCAGATTCACAGAAGCTTTCAAGATACCAAAAAGTTAATGAATCAGGAGGAAATAGTTCGATCTGTGTTACTGAAGTACAGAGTTACCCCTTTAACGGACGTGGATTCCATTGTTGAATCCTTACAAAGACATTTTCTCCGGTCAACTTCCTTTAAAGCGTTAATAGAGATCTACTGTCTGTGCTTCATTCACCTAGAGTCTACTACCAACAAGTGTATTGGTCGAGCTTACCTTGAGCAGATTAAGACCAGAACAAGAAAGTATTAACTGATTATTTAAGACTCAATCAAGTAGTAGTGCTAGTGAAAGCACCGTTGAAAACCTAGCAGACTCCCAACCTAGCACAAGTAAATCTGATATGTCAGCTGACATTAAAATAACGGCTAAAGTTATTTTAGCCTTAGATAACGAGTCTTTAAGACTAGCAATCAACAACATGAGCACTAACTTTGATTGGTTAAAGCCTGATGATGCAGAGAGTGCCAGTGTTATGTTCACATTGTAAGAGAATTACAAGGCTAAGGAGGTTGCCTTAATCAACACCACTTTGACAGACGACATAATCCAGGACTACACGTTATACTTGCATATACTGGCTGTAATGCCACTGCACAATAAGAACCTACATGCAATCCCGAGAAGCAGATAGCATCCAACTGTCGAAGAATATAGCTCAAATATCAATGAAAGTTCTATCGAGAGGCACTGTAGTGTCTCAATCAGGGAAGGAAAAGATGTCCACAAAGGCTGCTGAAGCACTGCTCTCCTTCATGAGAAAATACTCGATCAAAACCGGAAAGGTGAACAAACGAGATCTCAAAATGACTGATGTGGCCTTATCACGTGTTGTGGCCTCTCATCCTGAGATAGCTTATCGCTTAATATTGAACAGCTTTTTAAATAGACCTGTGACCATAGATTTCACGGTTAACGTCGGATTCGAGTCCTTCCAACCAGGTCTCAGAGGAAGCTATGTCTTCTCTGTGTTGCCACTTGCGACTCGAGATTTTAAAATTGTTCATGTTGGAGCGCAGCTGCTGCTGCCCTTGCTTACATGACTCATAAAATCCACATCCTTCGAGCAAAAACGGGTGAGTCACCAGAGCTGAAGGGTGACCCAACAAAGTGCTTAGCATTTGCTCTAGCCACTCATCAAAATGCCAGACATACTGCTGCTTCCCGGGCTATTTGGTTTGGTAAAATGTGTATTAATGGTGCTACAGCTAGAGCTAATTACAGGAGTGAATCTGTGCTTAGCTCCATGGGAATACCCATCAACCTTTAAATTGATGACAACATGGAACTCATATATTATGCTTTTTTAATAAAGTACAGTTTATTTGGTCCCCAAAAGTGATTTAGCCATAAATCATGGATCATGAAACAAAATGCATTTTTGAGATCCTTAGGAAATTTCCTTTTATTCCTTTTATACCCCCACTTATATGTTACTACACGTACCGGTTTTTGGAAAAATGGAAGATATACACAATTTTCTTATTGTATTAAATTCAAATATTAAAGGTACTTTTTAGTAAAAAAAAATTTATGAAAAATACTTTATAAAAGTACTTTATGAAACTAATGTTTTTTTTTTACAAAATATGCAATTTTATTAAATATATTTACAATTCCTAGATTTGAAGAGAAAATGTTTAAGTTTTGTAAAATTAGTCAATTCTAACTAAACAGAGTTTCAAAAAAGTCTATTTCATAAAATGTATGGATTTTTCAGTGTATATAAAAATAATATTTTACATGCGCTCTTTTACACAAACAAAAAAAAATCGTTTAAACAATTCAATTATATAATATTTGAATAAATGTTGTTTGTTCCCTATTTTACCACATGTATTTTCTGTATTTAGTTTAGTTATTTAATTTTTGAATTAATTAAGTGTGAAAATCTGTAATAATTTTCAATATTAAAATATTCAGCAAATCCATATCATTTTTGTTGTTGTTTAGATTGTGTTTGTGTGTTGCTTAAAATCCTAAGAGATTACAAAAATAATTTGTTACAAAGGAAACTCTCCTACCAAACATAAAAAGTTTTAGTTTGAAAAAAAAAGAGTATTTCTAATACGTCTCAAACAATTCTGTAAAACCCTATATATCATCATTATCATCATCATCATCATTTTAAACTTAAAACTAAAAAATTCTAAATGTTTGCTTGGATTTTGTTTTTGTTGAAAAAAATTTCCATTAAATTAATGGAAAATTTGTTTTTCTTATAAGAAAATTGTAGGTTATTTAAATTATATATTGTATATAATTGTCGCTTTTGTATGTTTTTTTTTTCTTTTTTTTTTTTTTGTATTTTTTAAAATGCTTTCATTTGTGTTTGTATTGTGTTATTCGAAGATATTCATTTAATGTTTTCATTCTCGTATTTTCTTTTTTTTTTGGCATTTTGTTCTTTCATAAGAGTGTGTGTGTTATGTGAGAGAGCGATATAGATTAATAATATAAAATCTATCATCTTTTGATAATTATTTAAGCAAAGTACATAACTTTTTTGGTGTCTCTATGTACTGTTATGGCACGTGCCATAGCTCCGGGGGTACGATCTTCGGAGCTGCCACTTTGATGTGAACCTTCACCAGAATCATGTTCTTTTTCTACTAAATGATATCTGTAAATTAAGGAGGAAACCATAGTTAGTATAATAGTTGTTGTATTTGTGTTTAGTACAGGTGTGTAAAGGAATAAAATATTTATATTTCATAAAGAAATATGTTTCAATCAAGAATTTTAACATCTTGTAATAAAATTCAAATAATAGCAATTAATTTCATAATATTATTTAGTTACAGTATTTTGAATATTTGTATTTTAAATAGTTTCAGTTATTTGAATTTTTTGTGTGGAACTCGCCTTAGACCACTTTTGTCTGTTTGCCAAAACAACAAACTTGATTAAACATCTATTTGGTATTAATATTTCATCATTTTCCGTAATAGTAAATCTTGGAAGGTTATTTTATTCCCATATAAAGCACTTCATCATGCTGTTACGAATTCATTTTAATTTGTACGAGTTCCACGTGCATTAAGCAGCAGTATAAACACGTTGACTCGTTAGGTTATTACTTGTTACCAGTTTTATGAAGAAACATCAATAATATTTCATACACTTGAGATTAAAAATTAAAAAAAAATATATATATATATTAAAATGTATAATATTAACATTATTTATCAGAATATCGTAAAATTAAAGGCTAAAACATAATTGGCTGAAGTGTATTAAGCTTAGTTTGAAATGAAATTTTAGAAATACGCTTAAGTCATTTTAGCTAATTCTGATTATGCCTTTATAATGGATAAAGTTATTGTTAATAATTTAACTTCTCAACAACTTGAAACTTTTTACGGAACCTATTTTTGTAATAACAGGTCAATTGAGACGTCCCCTGCCAGACAAATAAATGGCGCTACTGGACTTAACTCGACATGATTTATTTAGTTAGCCCTAACCTTCAAAAGACACGTGTATAAATTTGACAGCTGTCGGATCATTAGTTTGTGAATTATAGCATTTTGAGTGAAGCAACTTTTGTTATTGTGAAAAAAATGGATAAAAAGGAATTTCGCGTGTTGATAAAATATTGCTTTTTTGAAGGAAAAAATGCAGTTGAAGCAAAAACTTGGCTTGATGACCAGACCGGACACTGCCCCAGGAAAATCAATCATCAAGGATTGATATGCTAAGTTTAGACGTGGCGAAATGAGCACCGAAGACGGTGAACGCAGTGGACGCCCAAAAGAGGTTGTTACGGACGAAAACATACAAAAAATCCGCAAAATGATTTCGAATGACCGTAAATTGAAATTGAATGAAATAGCAGGTACTTTAAAGATATCAACTGAACGTGTACATCATATCATTCACGAATATTTGGGTATGAGAAAGCTGTGCAAAGTGAGTGCCGCGCGAGCTCACTTTTGACGAAAACTAAGTCAGTGAAAACGGAGGCGTAAATCCATGAATTGGGCTTCGAATTGCTTCCGCATCCACCGTATTCTCCAGATTTCGCCCCCAGCGACTATTTCCTCTTCTCAGATCTCAAAAGAATGATCGCTGGGAAGAAATTTTCGTCGAATGAAGAGGTGATCGCCGAAACTGAGGCCCATTTTGAAGCAAAGGACAAATCGTACTACAAAAATGGTATCGAAAAGTTGGAGATAGCTACCCTCCATCAGTGTATCAACCTTGAAGGGAACTATGTTGAATAAAAAAAAAAACAAATTTTGCAAAAAATGTGTTTTAGTATGATAGACCGGGGACATTTCAGTTGACCTGTTATGTACATCATTTGTAATAGTTTTAAACGCGCAGTATTCTAATATGGCAAAGAAAAATTGTTTTCTCAATGACAGAGAATTAATTTGCGATAATTTGCTGCCAACTTTCAAAAAAATACTCTGCTAACCCTGTCACAAATAAACAAATAAATGTAAAGTAATACCATTGGAGAAGCAACAATTAAGAACGCTTTGACAACGCTAGCAAAAATATAACTTTCCTTATGCATATTTTTATTCTTCAAACCCACAGTTTGGACGTCTTGAACAACACGTTTGTACAAAAGCTATTTGCCAATGTTTTTTATAGCAAATTTACAAACTGTTTTTTAATTAAAATTATTGAGAGAGCAACAATTTTAGTTTTTACTATTATTCAAAATTTTGTACATATTTCAATAAAATAAAAAAAAAAATACAGGAACTCACAAAATTTTAGTACTGTGGATTCCCTGGCACATTGGAATTCAAGGCAATGAAATGGCTGACTATTGCGCTAAAAGGGCACTGACTTTACCCCATATAACATAAACTCCCTGTTTCCCAAAAGCTATAACAAACCAGTTTAGGGCAATCCAAGGACTACGGAATTTATCTTTAACCAGACCTAAATATAACAGCAATTTAACCAGGTCTGAATGTATTATGTTAGCTCGCCCAAGGGTGGGTAAATGTGTATTTAACTCAAAACACTACTACGAAAAAACTGATCCGCCAAGATGTTTTAATTGTTATGTTACACTTGATATTCCTCACTTGTTAGAATCCTGTGCAGTCTCGGGTATAGAACAATCGCTGAAAGACATACTAAATTGTGCGACTACAAATAACATAACAAACATCAAAAGAAGTCGGCAACAACACAACATTCAGGATGTCTAGGTCAAAATTTCATACCAAGTTTATTTTTCTTTTCTAAATTTTGAAAAAAATATTTTTTATCACCGTTCTTTTTTTTACCCCTTTTTGAAATTAATTATATTTTAAATTTTAATCATTACACAATAAATTTAATTTCAAATCACTTTATTTTAATACGAGCGCATATGATCTTGTAACCGGCGCCCTTTTTGCTATATTTTATGAATTTATTTTGTAAATAAATAAATAAAATACAGTAACAAATTTTGAAATAAATATTAAAATTAGTTAAAAAAAAATTGAATTATTTATAAAGGGCGATTTTGATTTGGGTTTTGAAAATTAAAAAAAAAAAAACAGAAAATTTGCAAAAGTATATGCAATATTTATTTGAAGCGATAAATGAATGACTGCCATTTATTTTTTAAAGATTATTTCATGTAAATGTTGCAGCTACGCAGTAGGTGGCCCATCCGTGAGCTCAAATTTTGGCATACTATTTCCAGCATTTCGGCCGGTATCTCAATAATGGCTGCTGTAATGTTGTCTTCCAGGGCTAGCTTTGTGGCTGACTTGTCTCAGTACGCGAGAGACTTGACGTATCCCTACAAAAAATAGTCTATTGGGGTCAAACTGCATGATCTTGGCGGTCAATGAACTGCTTTAAAATGTGAGATTATTTTCTCAACAAACTCGCCTCTCAATAGGTTAATGGTATTGCGTGCTATGTGGCATTGTATTGTTGAAACCACATGTCAACCAAGTCCAATTCTTCCATTTTGGGAAAAAATAAAGTCGGTAATCATCGTACGGTACCTTGCTGCATTAACAAACCGCACCTAACAATGCATCTTTGGGGGTGCATTCGTAGCTCTTGAACTGCATCTCCCTGCTCTTCACAGCAAATTCGGCAATTCTGTTTGTTGACGTACCCATTGAGCCAAAAATGAGCTTCGTCGCTGGAGACAGTTTTTCGTTAGAACTTTCCTAAGACCCATTCACCAAACAAACGACGTTGTGGTACATAAACTGGCTTCAGTTCTTGCAGCAGCACTTACGTAAAAGCTACTAGGTAGTCGAATAACACAATCTTAATTGTTCACAACGTCCACGAATTGACATATCGCCTTCTTCATTGACACTGGCCGATACAGAAGCAATATTCTCCTCGGTACGCGCTCTTCGCATACTGGTTGGTGGATTAATGTCCAATAAATTGAAACTGGTGCGAAATTTGGTCACAACAGCTTTAATTGCTTGTATCGATTATGCGTGGTCGATTATGACGACCATAAAATGGACGTAATTTCTGAAACACATTTCTCATACAGCACAAATTTTAATAATAAAATTCAATGATTTGCAAGCGTTGTTCGTATGTCAGTTTATTCATGGTGAAATGGCAAACCTTACTGAGTATTTTTGGCATTGCCACATGTCACGAATTTTACACTAAAAACATTTACACTGAAAAACATTTACACTGAAAAACATTTACACTGAAAAAGCGAATAGCAAAAAATCACCCTTTATATATCTCTCTTTTTTTGATTGTTCAACCTTTTCCGGCGGACATTTTCTGTCCGCCTTATTGCAACAATCAATGCAAAATCTTTGATATAATGTATTATATTGTTATATTTAACAAATAAGGACTTACACTATTTTAGATCATTTCAATAACGGTCCTTTGGGTTTGTTTATTGTGTCTTTCTTATACAATAAAAAAAATGTTAGGATTCGCAATTTAAATTATTTAAAGGTCGCGTCAGTTTGTTTTCACGGGAAAGCAAAACAATTTACAGCGCTTTATTGTAAAAAAAACATAAATTTATATTTTTTTTTTGCTACAAACGAAAAAAAAAACCAATTTAATAACGGTACAATAATGGTATTACGGAAAACGGTTATGAAATACCGGTATTCTTGAAAGCAAGTATTTCGCTATTGTTATCAGTTATCAATTTGAAAGGGTTTTATAACGGATAACTGTATTAAAAAGGTATCGGCTGCAAACCCTGGTAAAAATACAGAATCACTTAAATGAAAAAATCGGTCTCCGGTAACGGATTCTGATGAAATTGAATTCGCTTTGAAAACGAAATGAACGTTTTTTGTAACCACAACTTCACTTCAGATGTCGTGACTAAGATTAACAATCTCGTGAGTAATTTTGCCAGTAGCTCATAATTGTTTACAGAAAAATGTTTGATTGTTCACACCTCAATTTTGAAGAATATTTTTGGTTAAATATTTGTATTCCATGATAAAGATATTTTTATTGCATTTTGAGGTGTAAAATTTAGGGCTCCATTGTTCGAAGTAGACATTAATTTTATAATTTCAAAATTAAATTAAAACAAATGACTTACCTGGCTCTAAAAGCAACTAAATGTGCATAATATGCTGGTGCTGGTATAGAAACAGATCTAGTACAACGTACATAAGTGTGGCATAGTTGATATGTTAAACATTGCAACTCATCTGAGTCAAATTGATTGTCATCCCATAAAACATGATAATGTGATGGACGACTTGTACCCTATGAACATAAAACGAGATACATTTTTTTTATTAAACATGATAGAAATTTAAATAAATATGATATAATAGAAGAACTCACCTGTATACCTTGATGACTGCACAAATAGAAATCAAACTCAGTGGGATGGGTTATGCCAACATCAACTGTAGTACCAGCTGGTATATTACCAGATTTACCACTTTGTTCTTTTTTTTCTGCACAAAATAGTCTTGTGTGATGTCTTTTTTGTACCACAATAAATGTGATACCCGGACGATATGTAGGCTCTATTTTAATGCAAGCTTCACGTATAGCAATTAATTCATGTTGTAAAACATGTGGAAATTGACCTTCAGATACACCGTCACGATAAAGTATAATACGATGAGGTTTAAAACCACCAGTTGATTTATAAAACATAAGCAATAATTCACGAACCATTGAAGATAATTCTTGGATAATCTCTTGACGATGTTGTTGTACACGTACTGTAGCCGCATAACGTGAAGGATGTCCATCCATTGAGCCTACAACAGCTGCAATGGAGGGTTTCTTATTATCACCAGCAGGGGGATGTGTAACATCAGCGCCCAAGAATATAATAGGTTGCAGGAAAACTTTTGGACGTATGGAGGGTACAAGAATTGAGTTAATACCACCTAATTTAACATTAATTTTGAGACATAAATTGGACAATGTTTGTGGTGATGTCTTATTAACATTTTTAGCTTGTACACATTGTGTAGCCATGCCCAAGACTGTATCACCAACACGTTTAACTTCAGCTGAGAAAGAAAATGAAATATTTATAACTTTAATTTAAACTTTAAAAAAAAAATACTTTTCCACACTTACCATAGACTGGTGTTTTGCCAGGTAATACCACTACCACCAATTGTAAACTAGCAAATGTCTGCTTTAAATATTTAAACATTGGCTCTACTTGATCGGGTCCAGTGGCATATTTACAGAAACAAGGTTGACCAATTATGGGCATACCAGCATCATTTGAGATCTTTTGTAATTGTTGGGTAAAATTACGTAGTGCATCTTCTCTCACGGTACGTTGTGGAGCAAAGCAGGCTATGGCCCATACTCTTATTTCCACACCAGTAAAAAATTGTTTGCCACGCATATCCCAAACACCTTGATTAGGTGAAGCCAATGACACTTTATTTTGTGGTGGGAATAATTGCTATTTTAACAAAAAAAAAAAAGAAAAATAGAAATACATTTTTAATTTTATTAAGTGACTTAAAAAAATTTTAAAATTTTCTACTTACTTGTCCAGTCATACTGGAAACACGACCACCATATTGCAGCTTTGGTGGGGGTAAAACACGTCCTCTAACTTCCATCATAGAATTGGAAATGGTTAAACCAAATTCTTGTACATAAGAATCATTGTTGAAATCAGCTCTTTTAACTAAATTATTAATTTCACGTTCACGATCTGGTGCTGAACGTGCTGTGGCCTTAATCATGGTAGATGTTTGCATATCTGTCAACTTTTTAATACATCTCTGGCCGGCCACAATATTACAAACTTCTAATGGTAAATATGTGTGTTTATGTTCTTGACCTACTTGTAGGCAAGGTAGATGGGGGAAACGCAATTTCATGCGGTACTTATCAAGAAAATATTTTGCAACTGTACATTCTACAGTCTGACCATTTTCAAGTTGTAAAGGGAATCTTTAAAAAAAGGCAGGATTTTATTAGAGAAATATTTTTATTTAAAGTCTCTATTTGAAGATGTTTGTTAAATTAATATAAAAGGTACCTCTTTATAAAAAGAAATTTTTTCTAAAATGTTCCATTTCAAAAAAGATACTTTTTTTATAAACTGTCCTTTTTATGAAATATACTTATTTATAAAAGGCATTTTTTAAAAATTATACCTTTTTATAAAAGGTAATTTATTATAAAAGGTAATTTCTTATAAAAGTTAGTTTCTTTAAAAGTTACTTTTTATTAAAGGTAATTTTATATAAAAGGTACTTTTATATAAAAGGTACTTTTATATAAAAAGTCCTTTTATATAAAAAGTCCTTTTATATAAAAGGTACTTTTATATAAAAGACACTTTTTTAAAAATCACTTTATAAAAGATACTTTGTTATAAGTTTTTTTTAGAAAAGGTACTTTTTTATAAAAGGTGCTTTTTTATAAAAGGTACTTTTTTAGAAAAAAAACTTTTATATAAAAGGTGCTTTTTTAGAAAAGATACTTTTATATAAAAGGTACTTTTTTATAAAAGTCACTTTTTATAAAAGATACTTTGTTGTAAAAGTTAAAAAAGGTACTTTTCTTAAAAAGGTACTTTATTAAAAAAGGTAATTTTTTATAAAAGGTACTTTTTTAAAAAAGGTACTTTTTTATAAAAGGTACTTTTTTATAAAAGGTAATTTTTTATAAAAGGTGCTGTTTTAAAAAAGGTACTATTTTATAAAAGGTACTTTTTTATAAAAGGTACTTTTTTATAAAAGTTAGTACTTTTTTATAAAAGGTACTTTAATATAAAAGGTACTTTTTTATAAAAAGGTACTCTTTTATAAAAAGTACTTTTTTTATAAAAGGTACTATTTTATAAAAAGTACTTTTTTATAAAAGGTACTATTTTATAAAAAGTACTTTTTTATAAAAGGTACTATTTTATAAAAAGTACTTTTTTATAAAAGGTACTCTTTTATAAAAAGTAGTTTTTTATAAAAGGTACTATTTTATAAAAGGTACTATTTTATAAAAAGTAGTTTTTTATAAAAGGTACTATTTTATAAAAGGTACTATTTTATAAAAGTACTATTTTATAAAAGGTACTATTTAATAAAAGGTTCTTTTTTTGAAGATACTTCTTTCCATAACTATAAACAATTTAAAATTTTATTTTTGATAATGAAAAAAATACTTACGATTGCATTTGTGCTGGTCTCCGAGTTACATTACAAACACGATATTTACGTCTCATTTGACCACAATGAGTAATTTCTATTTTAAGACCTTTAATTTCTTTAGTAAATTTGACACGTTGAGAATCTGTCAAAGGTTTGCGCTGTTCATTAATATCTCGAATATCCAAGACTTCACACATAAAATCAATAACAGCCTGGGCTTTATAAAATGCCGTAGCCGAGACTAAAAAAAAAACAAATTATAAATTTATTTAAATAATTACAACATTTTTTCTATTTTCTATTTTAAATTACCATCAATATTTAACATCATTTTCCATTGTGAAGGACGTACACTTTGATGAAAACCAAACCATACCTCACGACCACCACCCAAAGGATGATAATAACCTTCGGGTGAACTAAAGAAACTCCGACCCACCGGCGTATAAGTCATACTGGGTAAATGACGCATAACAACATCTAAGGCTAATATAGCATCGTAGGGTATTTGCCGTGTACGTCCCTCTAGAGCCTCTTCCAAATTGAATAGAGAAACTTGAGCCATCCATTTAATGGTAACACGAAAAATACGATCTTTACCCTCACCGGGTAAAGTTACCTCCAATTCCAAACGATCATTACCAATTGGTAAAGGATCACGAGTATACAAATTATTACGACCATCGAAAACCGGTTTTAAAACACCGAAAATTTTACTATAAGCATGAACCATAGTCTCGATAATTTCTCGATTTACTTTGCGGGGACATTTATCCGGTTGTATATTGATATCGTAGTGATGTACATAGCCGCGTGGCATGCTAACTTGGAAATGATTTGCGCGCAGCGCTATAGGACGACCTTCGTGCCCTAGATTCGGTCGACGGGGACATGTAAATATTGGCAGTTCAGGTTGGTTGGTGGGTGTGACAGCCGCTGCTGCTGTGGCGGTGGTAACAGTTGATGAAGCACCTAAAGCAGACGCTACAGCAGCTTGGGTGGATGAAGCACCACCCACGGCACCACCTACAGCAACACTAGAAGCACTTGGGCTGGTTACAGCGGTGGGATTCACAGATGAACCAGGTGCTGGCGGTGCTAAAAAAAATATATAAAATGGAACAATAGTACATATTTATAAAATAAAATTTGTTAAAACAAATAAGACAAATGAAAACATTTTTTTTAAATCGTCATACAACAAAATTCATGCCTCTTAACAAAACAAATCAACTTTTAAACAATTACAATCAAATTTTCTAAGACCTAAGCTAAGCTAAAGATCTAGAGATAACTTGATAACTTGATAAATTACAATTGATAGTTTGAAAAAAATGAATGTATCCCTAAAAATCTATTACCCCAAAGTAAAATAAAGAAACAATGAAATCATTTCGAATTTTGCCGATTTCTCCTCATAATAATAAAAAAACAATTGAAGCTAATAATATTTCATTTGACTAAATAAAATTTTAACTGAGGAAGGGTGCGAACTGGATAAATAAAATCTAAACTTAATTCAGGTTTCTGAATTTCTTTGAAATTTGAAAATACTTTCATAGATTTTTCAAAGAAATTTTAAACTTTGCTTCCTGTCAATTTGTATTTAGTTTGGAAATTAATTAGTTACTTCGCACAGGGCTTAAATACATAGTTGACTATTTGGGTTTCATGTGATGTGGTTTACACACAGCAAGTTTTTCTTTCAGCAATTTTCTTAAATTGACTTTTGAATTTGAATTCGTGTCTACACTGCGAATGTCCCTTTTTACAATTTTAGTATCGTTTACATATAAAAAAAATCGAAAAAATATATATAGAATTGCGAGTACAAGCAAGTCTGTACCCCTTTCCGTTATTGTTTCCTCGCTCAGAATTGCTGTGTGTAAACCGGGACTAAAACTGTTATACTTTATATAAAAAAAAGGATTTTTCACGATAATGAACTTCACGTGAAAATTATGTACACTTTGTGACATTTTGGATTTATTTAAATTATGTCTTCCTAAGAAAAAAAAAGTACACCCAATTCTGCTTTTTTACAGTCCTTTTTTACCAAGTTTTAATTAAACACGGTCTAGAAAAAAATTGATTCCGTTTTTACACGTTTGAATTCTATTTAGCACGATTAAAAAATTTTAAAGAAAAATATTTTTATTAGTCATAATCTTTTAAAAACAGGGCAGCAAATACTTACCAGGCTATTTACTCGCTTAATTACTTTTGTTCGCGATGTCCCAAAAAGTAATAAGTGGTTATTATCTTCTCGCTTACAAAAAACACTAAGTAATGGGTGGTCATTACCCTCTTGCTTACGAACAGCCAAAAAAATAACGAGTACCCATTACTTTTTGGACATCACGAACAAAAGTAATTAAGCGAGTAAATAACCTGGTGAGTATTTGATACCATGTTTTTGCTGGGTCACAATTGGAACGTGATAATGACGTACAAAATATTTCGAGTGATGGGCGATTTTGTAGTGTTTTTTAAGTCATTAACCTTTCGACCCCAAACCCTTTCGGTTTTCGAAATATAACGTCATCAAAATTGGCAAAAACTTCAAAATATCAAAAAAGTGTACATACAAAGTCTCCCATAATTTCTAAACTATACAACCTAAAATTTACCATTTTAAAGGTGAAAACACTACAGTTGAATTTTGTTCAACTGCAAATTATGTTTTTTGAATTTCATAGCAAAACAATAACAGGTAAAGTCATTAGATAGAATTTTTGTTTTTAGTTTTACATTCTAGGGGGGTTTTTCTGGTTTACTTTTTATATGAATTTTTAAAATTTTTTTTGTAGTAATCGAGAGAGCATATTTCTATTGTGTCTACCAGGTACTGTTATGCAATGTGTTATGTAAAGTTTAAATTCCCGGCTAATATAATTCAGATAACAATTGTAATTGTAGTAAATTGTGTAAAACTTCAATTCAAACTATCAAACTATTTAAAAATGCCCACAGATTTTCAATATTAATGATTAAATTTTGGTTTGTTTACCAATTAATTGAAAGTAAGTAGCTGATATTAAATGTTTATCAATTAAATTTAAAATGATATGAATTTTTAAAGTGTGTGTGATTAGTTTTTTAAATTTGTTTTCTGTTAATAAAAAGTAAATTAATAAATTAAAAGAAAATCTATAAAATATGGGAAAATAAAAAAAAAATAAAACACGTGTTGGTTGAAAAGTTCCTGCGCTCGAATTGAAAGAATACTGTTTTTGTTACGAAATATATTTTCTTATTCAATATAACCTCCTAGAAGCTCAATACACTTGTTCCAATGATCTTCCAATAATTTTATCCCATCCTTATAATGGTTTTCCGGAAGCTCTGCAAAGAAATTGTTTGAGATTTCTGAAGAGATAGTAGTCACTGGGAGCCAAATCTGGTGAATATGGTGGATGTTCAAGCAATTCGTACTTTGTCTTGATGAAAAATTATTTTTTTCTTCTTTAAACCAGGTCTTTTTTCACGAATTTTTTCATCCAGCTGATCCAAAAGGCTGCAATAATATTCAGAGTTGATTGTTTTACTTTTCTGAAGATAATCAATCAACAAAATTCCTTTTGCATCCCAAAAAAACTGATGCCATAACCTTCTTTGCTGATAGCTGTGACTTCACCTGCTTTGGAGCTGCACAACCAGCTTCAGTCCACTGTAAACGTTCTTGTTTCAATTTAGGATCATGGTGGTACATCCAAGTCTCATCCATAGTTATAAAACGACGCAAGAAGTCGGTTTTATTCGGCTTAAAACGCTCCAATTACGCTGAGAAATTTGTTTTCGATCCAGTTTTTGTTGAATTGTTAATGTGTGCGGCACTAACTTTCCAAACAGTCTTTTCACACATAATTCTTCATGTAAAATATGGAGTACTCGTTCGTCTGAGATGCCTATGGCATTAGCAATTTCACGCTTAGTCAAACTTGGATCTTCACTAACCACATTAGTTACCTGTTCAATGATTTCTGCTGTGGTTCCAGTTTTTGGTCTTCAAGGCTGGTACGACCACGTTTAAATTCACCAGCCCAAAATTCAACCGTGCGTTTTGAAGGTGAGGACTCCTTATACACTTCTAACAATTGTTCATAAATTTCCTTTGCTTTTGAACCCTTCAAAACAAAGAATCTAATGACTGCACGATATTCAATTTTTTCCATATTAAAAAAAATCAATGACACGTCAACTTCAAATGGCTTGTAAACAAAGAAAGAATTGACAGAATGACTTGCAACTTTGCATGTGTTCTCAGGACAGTTATACCAACTTGAGAAAAAAAAAGTTTGGAGCTAGCAGTGCCATCTGGTGGTGAGCGCAGGAACTTTTCAACCAACCTGTAATCACTACAAAGGTAGTTTTAAAATACTAAATTTAAATTGTTTATTGAATGGAATATTTTGATTAATGTAAATTTCATTTATATTTATCTAAGAACATTGAAAGTGTATATGCAAAAAAAAAATTAAATCAATTATATTGACCATCTACGCTCGGCTTAACAATTATCTACAAACTTTTTATACTACTGGTGCACACAAAACTACACAAATTTTATAAATATATATATTGTTAGTAGATGGGTTAGTTTTTCAGAGATAAACATTTTGTAACCTCTTTCCATAATTTAAATTTAAAGATATAAAATTAAAAGAAAAATGTTATTAGTTGGTTAATAAAATAAAAAGTAAAATAAATTAAAATGGGGACAATAACAAATTTCAATCAAACAATTAGTTTTGTTTTAAAGAATTTAGAATTTCATTTTTAATTTACATGTGTGTCTATCGAAGCCAGCCTGCTGTTGAGAAGGGCTTTCTGGCCTTGGGGGCGAAGGGGTCCATTGTGATTCTATAATTAAAAAAAAAATAAATTTAAAAAATAAAAAAATAAACAAAAAATAAATAAATAGAAACATATAAAACAAACAAAAAAATTAAAATGAAAAAAATAAAACCAGGAAAAAGGGAGAAGGTAAATAAATATTAAAAACACCAATTATTTATAATGAATAAGAAATTAAGTGCATTTTTATAAATAAATTGATTATATAAAATTTATATTTTATAATACGTTCATAATGAACTCTTAAAATCAAATTTTTTGTTTTTTTTTCAAGTTTTCGAATTAAAATTTTTATGGAATTTGAAAGTCGAAAAGTTGAAGGAACGAAAATACAAAATTTGGGGTTCATTAAGAACGTATAATTATTTGCCTTATTATTAATAGTTTATTTGATTATTTATTCAGTTTCGTAATATAAAGCCAATAAGGCCAAAAAAACTATATTACACAGTAATAATAATTAAACCTAAGTTATTAATATTTTCAATTTGAATCGACTTAACTAAAAAGTTTTTATAGTACTTTTAATTACAGCAATGTCAATAAATACCCCAATTTAGTTCTGAAATTCTCTTTTGATGTTTATATAAAATGAGAACAATAAATACATTTTAATCTTTGTCTACCTACTAAAAAAATATTACAATTATAAATAAATTTTGAAATATTTTAAATTTTTTTTGGTATCCAAAAATTTGAAAAGTATATTCGTAAAATTGGACAATTCTTGACTAAACTAAATTACGAAAATTCCGATTTGGTTAATCGATTCCTCTATAAACTCATATCGTCCCAAAGATTTTTTACTTTTTTATAACTTGATTTGTGGAAAAAAACACGAATCTGAAGTCAAAATTTTTTTTCAGGTTTTGTTGTTTCAGGGAAAATGTTCGATTTCTCGAACACTGTATTTTGAAGGCATATTACAACAATAAAAATGAAAAAAAAAACATTTGCTTTCTATTGTTGAAAGTTTAATCGTTTGTTAATGGAACTACATTTTAATTTTTTTATACACAGTTTTTTTGTTATAAAAGGGGGAGTAAAGTGGGTAAGGACTTTTTTATTTACTATTTTTATTTACTTTTTAATTTGCTATCTAATTGCATACAAGAAATAGTTCAGAGTCATATTTAAAAAAAGATAAAAATTATAAAAACGAGTGTTCGAATAATCGAACACTGGGACGATATGGGTTAATCGCCTCTATTTCGGTTAATTTCGAAACAAATAATTTAAAACTCAAATAATTATTCGACCAGAATAATTGATTAAAATAGGCCGATTAACCGGTCAAAATATTTAATATAATATAATATAAATTTTTCTGTTATTTTCTAATCTTTGCCAGGAAAATCTTAGAAAAAAAACATTAAATAAAATACAATCAAATTCTAGTCAAATCGTCTGAATCAAATCAAATGTTATTATATAGGCTTTAGGAAGTATAAAAGACAATTTTTATTTTTGTGTCAATTCCTTTAAAAAAAATTTTTAGTATTATGAAATAATATTTTCATGTCCAAAAAAATTAAAATAGAGCTTTCATCCTTCGTTTACATGTATTTCAATCTGACAAATGATCTCATCAGAACGCGAAGTTTAAGAAAAGCCAGAGCCTCTAAGCATAGCTTTAACAAAAAACCTATTAAAATTTATATTATTCTTCTATATTCCTAACAAGCACTACGACGTTACTTATGTTATAAAATAATATTATAAAATTGCTTTAAATTTGAAAATTATATTTTCTAGAAAACATTTTAATTTAAAATTCTATGAAAAAATTTATAGAAACTAAAAAATAACATGAAATTTTGTTTCTAATTTGATTTATCAACAAATTTTGATGAAGTAGAAACATCAGTAGAATTAAGTTTTTTTATTAAAAAAAAATTAAAAATTCACTTACTTGAATTCTTAGTTACACAAACTCAGAAAAATTGGTAAGGACTTGTCAGGAAAATGCGTGATTTTATATCTTTTCTGATAACCTCATTAACTCTACAGTTTAAACCAGGAAGTGAAAGAGTCAGGGAACAGTGACAGTTCTATCAAACTTTGTTTGTGAATTTCGCAAAAACTATTTATACTATATTTTTAAGAATTTGTTATTGAATTTTTTTGAAGGCAGCTCTTTAGACTTTAGGCAATTTTTTATTCTGGACAGTGTCATATAAAGAAAATTAAAACCAACTTAATGTATTGCAAATAAATGAAATATTTCACTACCTTTTGAAGGTTTTACTTCCACTGAACACGTCTAACATTTTCTTTCTAAAGAATCTTAAGATTCCTCTGGAAAAAACCAGGGCATGATACTTTAAAAAAATTTCAGGATGCTTTAAATTGTCCTAAACAAATATTATAGATTCCAAAGCAATAGACTTGGCTTGATATTTAAACAGAAAGCAGCTCATTGTCATCTGATTGATGATTGAAAAACATTTGTTTTTCATTAAACGATTATTTGGTTTATCGGCTATTTGTCCGATTAATCGACCCGAATAACAGATTAATTAATTTTGTTAATTTTTGAAATAATGGCATAACCGATTAACTGGCAGGGTCGGATAATTGGAAACACTACTCATAATATATCGCACTAGACCTGCGTTTAGCTTAATGTATTTTAGGCCTAAGATTGAGTTTACTAATAAGAAGAGAGTTTATTTATAATAATTCGTCAGATTAAGGTCAATATTATGATTAAAAATCGAAGGCCTTTTTTTTATTTTGAATAGGATCTTTTGTTTTTGGGGTTTATTAGTCATGGAACTTTAGAATTAACAAAAATATTCTAAATAAAAACCATGTTAATGCTATGCTAAATTTTCATTATGAATAAGGGTAACAATATTTAGTAACATTATATAACATAGCATTTATTAATTAATTAATCCAATCTTTCTACATAAATTAATATTTAATTGGGTATGTTTGCTGTGCAGTGCTGCCAAGGTTTTCATTCATTTTAATGATTTCTTGTCTGGGCAGAGCAGCCAGCGTTTAAATTTACAAAATGCAACGAATTAGAACACCAAAAGAGATTTTACACACCACAGACCATACACACATTTTTTTATCAGGCTTGCCAGATACTATAAAAAATAAAAAGTAGACTACAACATCATGGTCATTATACATAAATGGAAGAGTTCCACAATGGAGATGAATGCAACACATGCTTAAGTCACACCGTTGCTGCAACTTTTATATGAAATAACCCACACAAAAGCGATATTATAGAACTAGTCTTAGGACGCTTTCTTTTACACATCCACCTTTGTGGATTTGATATAAAAATTTACAAGGATAGCGCCTACTTTTTATCAATCTAATATTATGTCTAGTGGGATAAATGAGGATGTAAAAACGTAGATTATATATGGGAACACATCTAAAATACGATGTACAAATTTATTTTTAAATAGAATTTAACTAATCAAAAATAAAAAACATTAATATACTAATAAACTTAAGTTTCCTAGTTCGTTATGGTAACCTTTATTTCTAGGTCAATATTTTGTATTCTTTATTCTTTTTCAATCACTCACTTTAAAAATTTCGTTCAATCTTTTTTAAAACTGTTCTGAATTTTTAGTTTGGTCAACTATCAATTGTTTTAATAATATTCACTGCTTTTAGTTAATAAATATAAAAATTTTCATAAAATTAGATTACTACAAATAAATAAATTTTCAGAAATACTTCCTGATCAAAAAATGTAATAAACGATTGAACTAAAGAAGCTTTTTGTTGCGAATTATATCTATTAATCTTAACAAGTGTCAAAAATTCACTCGTAACTTTCAATTGTTAAGGTTGTTTATAATAATCTTGTACATTTGGTCCTTCGAAACAAATACTTACATAGAGGCGAACAGAAACATATTTGGCTTTAGGGAAAAATAGGAAAAGGTTCCTTGGATTCAAAGAAGATCCAAGAAGTAATAAAATATAGAAAAAATATTTGATTTTAAGTAAGTCAGCAGCTACAATACCTGATAATGAAAAATATTTTAGGAGGAAAAATAATATTTATTTTTGTAAAAAATGTTAGTGCTGTACAAGCAATCAAATTACGGTTGGATGGAGTTGGTAATAGTTTTACCAATGTGCCAAATGGCGACTAGTTATAAAATTCGGTATGATAGTATCGATTAAAACCTTATTTACCTTAATGTATTCACGGATTTTAAGGACCTCATGGATTGATTAGGGTTAGAGATTAGACTTTGAACAGAAGAGGCTGCAGGTAATTTTATGTATTATTGGTATTCCCACAAACAAATGACCTCTTATGAAACTTACTGCTATCTTCATCAACTAATATAAAACCTTGTCCTTAATTTTTAGAACACATTAAAAATTTCCATATGATCTAAAAATTGAAAGCATTCAGAAAAAATCGAACTATTTTTTTAATCAATGAAGAGTTACATATGGACGCCACATATCACATATCATGAAACAAAATGAATTTTTAAGATCCTGAGGAAATTTACCTAAATTTGGGTACCTACACTTATACGTTACTACGCGTACTAGTTTTTAGGTCTTGGGGACTCCACAGACTTTTGCCCCGAAAACCGAAGATAGAAAATAATTTTATTTTTTATTCCAGAGGAACGATTCGTTCAAAAAAAAATTTCATATTCACATGCATTTTTGCAATTGATTTTCACAAGACCAAAAATACATGGAAGTAGTAAGGACTCATTTTTATGACGCAAACCAGAATAACAAAACTGTAATTTTCAAAATCAATGGAAGCCGAAATAAAGGACTAAAATTTGAATTATTTGGCGTCATTAAAATTTTTTAAAAACATGAATAAAGATATTTTAATCCAAATTGAAATTTCGTTCAACATTGTTTGATTTAAATATGAATTTTAAAAATATTCTGCTATTTTGTAAAACAAAATGTTATAGTTTGAATTCAAGGCATACAAAGAAAGAAGTTATCTTTTCTTTTGAAAATTCGTAAATATTATTGTTCTGATATTTGTCACACCATTTTTGCTTTTCGTGTATATTTTTTTATATTTCTCTTTGCACACATACTTATTCTTTTTTTTTGTTGATTCATTCACATTCGGGTTTAGAAACAAAAAAAAGAGAAAATGTGGAGCAACAAAAAAATTACCGTATAAATAGACATGACTATAGGAAACAAATTTAAAAATGGAATTGAGAAAAGTGTGCAATCAGTTTCATTGGGTAAATTGGCGTTCTTAGTAATTCCTCCCAGCAAAAAACTATAAATTTGGTGACAAAACCCAAACCTTAAGTCTGGCAAGCCTGTTTCTTATGAACAAAAGAAATACGTAAAAATTTTAGAAATAAAATTTTCATTCTATTATATATTAAAAAAACTTACGTTGTCCAACGGGATACATTTTACAAACTTTTTTAAACTATTACTTATTTAAAGACTTTATTTCTCTTATATATTTTTGTATGATTAATTTATTGGATTATTTCAGCCTTTTTTGTATCACTTTGTGGTAGAGAACTTTTTTTGTTGTTGTATTCGTTTGGTTTCGTTTACACAAATGGCATATATAATTTTTATTTTGCTTAGGAATTAATAATTTCTTTCTATATTTCTTTGTATTTGAAACACACAGCAAATTAAGAACACAATATTAGGCACAAGTTTAACACTTATTTGCTTGATAATTTTTTATTTATTATTTTTTAAACTAAGAATCACTTCCACTAAATGCTTGCTTTTTTTTTTTGGTCGAGAATCGCTTTTTTCTGTTTGATATATTGGAGTCTTTTGTACTAACGAGATGGAGACTTTTTGGCCTTTTGTTTTTTATTTATTTTTTTGTGATTAACATGAGCATATACAACACGGTGGGTACTGACTACACAAAAGCCACGGGCAACGATAAAGAAGTACGTATATTTAAATGGCAATGTAATGTTGTATGTGTGTTGAACTGCTGCTGCAAAAGCCCGTTTTTCACAAATTTTTCAATCGATTTTTTAAGCTTTAAATTTAAAATTATCCTCATAAATTTATAAACACTTTATTGAGGAGATATTACATTTCATTTTTAATGTAAAATTATTATGTTTAGTTTGCATGCATTATGCAAAAATTCAATTGAAAATTTGCAAATTTTATTTTTTCACTTTCACGATTCTCGACGTTCGTTCTTTCACAATATAAAAAACAATACTGGCAACTTTGAAGTGTTAAAGAAAATGGCGTTTTTGCTTTATATACACAAGCTCTGAACTATGAATTTATCTTCATGAAAACTTGGTAGCACTATTAAAATCAAGTGGTATAAATAATGGTTACTTCTACTACTTGAAAGTTTGTATTCCTATAGTGCAATTTATTTATTTATTTGCTTCATTTGTAATATAAGGCCTTCATGGCCCATTTAATAATATTACATAGTTATTAACATGAGATTAAAATTAAACTAAAATTATATAATATATCTACTAATATAATAAACACTGTATTTGTATGATGTGCAATCGTACATAAGTAAAAAAAAATAAATAAAATGTAAAAAACTTGCTTACAGATTTACTTTATAGGTTTGCTAACAGGCTCCCCAGCCAGACGATAGAAAAAAAAAACAAGAGTTAAATAAAAGAATGGTCCCAGACAGTGGCAAAAGGGTTTATTGAAGTTAAGTTAATTTTTATGACGTTAATTGATCTGAAAAATATCGAAACAGTTTTAGTCGAAACACATTATTAGAGTGTGAGAAAAGACGTAATTCCAGTGGAAGAGAATTCCACCATCGAGCAATTCTTATAGTAAAAGATCTCTCAAAAGAAGACGTTGCAATTTTGGGAATAATAATTTTAGGGTTTCTGGTAGATCTTGTGTATGTGAACAAGCTTAGCAAAGGCTGCGGTACGTATTTATATTTAAAATAATACGTAACAAAACATATTGAGTTGTTGTTTTTACGTGAGTACCCTAAAAATAAACATTTATAAATAAAGAAGCAAAAAAATGCATGTCAGGTATGATACGAGATATCGGAATGAAAAAGAGGATATTTACATTATATTTAATACATTCCCCACTCAATTTTATCAAAAATAGTCAGTGGGCCAAACAAATAATAAGCGAAAGAAGCATATCAGATACAAAACAAACTTTTTCCATACAGTTCCTTTCGGACTATTTTCCCCCAAATAATAGTTTCAGGGTTGCTTTGGTTGTAGTTTCCAAAAAATGTTCGTAAAAAGGCAAATATTAGCGCTGACCTTGTGTCTTCGCTGATATATCATGTGGTTATGAATGCCCGAGTTAGTATCAAGTACCAATTACCTAACTACTCCTTACTTTTGCAGTACTATCATCACTTTGACATTTGAGTTCTTGATTTGGATAGGAAAGCACTTAAAAAGATTACAACATTGAAGAAGATTTATTAAAAATTTACAAATTTAAATAAAACAAAATGTCTATATATTATAGTGGTGCTATAAGACGTTCCAAAGGCATTATTTCAGCCATCGTTAAACAAATAAAACTAGTAAATTTAAAGGGAGTTAAACGCGTAACTATCTCATTTGATCCATTTGCCGAAAATGCTAGAGCAACGAGGTGAGAGTAAAAAAGGTGGTAGAAAATAGTGAAACACAGATAATCGATAAAAGGGAGCAAAAGAAAATCACAGAGTTGGCTGGCAAAACTGCTAAAATACCATCATCGACTATACCATTTGATATTGAAATAACCAAAATTCCGTTATGCTTAAAATACCGATACCAAAATATATCAAATAACGTTATGCTTCTTTGCTTTTGTTCCACATAAAAATATACTGGCCAACGTGAATTTTATCGGGCTTTCTTCAAAAAAAGTGCATTTTGTTTCATGATCCATAATATGCGGCTTTCTCTAGATCCACTTAAGTCTCCTTGGGGTCTATATAATAATTAGTTCATTGACTCACTGTTAAGTGTGGGCTACTCAAAACAACAGAAATTTGCTCACAATGACATGTGTGAACATTGATTTAAAATGCCAGGGCGCTGAAAAAACTACAATTCCCATTAAAGTACCGCTACCGAAATGACTGAAATATCATTAACTTTAAAATTCATCGTTTCTGTTACCAATGATGGAAATAAGAACATTTTGTTCACATATATAAACAGTAATTTAAAAGAATTTATTCTTTCGATTTATAAATTCTTTAGAAGAGCCAAATATATGGCCTTATAATTTGACATTAATTTTTCTCTTAACGTTCATGTTTTAGAATCCATGTTAACACAGGTCTTTATAGAAATGAAAAATATTAAAGCACAGGCTTTTATATGTTAAAGATCTATTACATTTTTTTTTGAAGCTTTTAGAAAAATGTATTGCAAGTAAAAAAATATCCCCGGCGTCACTCACGGACTAAACATGCATTTTTTAGCCGCACAATTTCATGTTTAAGGGTTAAAGGGCGAGGTAAACGATTTAGAGTTTTGTTCTAAGGAATTTTAACGCCCAAATTATCGTTTTGCAAAATTTTAGAGGTTTATAGTATTGAAAACGTGCTTGAACATGTCAAAAAAGTTATATATAGATAAAGGTAGCTTATTAACTAACAATTTAATAATCTGTTAAAATAGAGTTAAGTCTTAAATAAGCATTTTGGAAAACGTGAGCTCAAACTATAAAAACTGTTTACAGTTATTTAATCATTTTTCAATTCATCTACCAAAGAATAAATTTGTTTTAACTCTATAAATTCTTTTAAGAATAACAGTTTTAAAAAAGAAGTAATTCCTTTGAATTCTGTTCGATTTCGATAAAACTCACAGACTAATGGAAGAACGCCTGCGCGAAAAAAAATGACATAAGGGAAAAAATAAATATTCTTGTTCTACGTTTTTTTAAAACTGTCAAAATTTTCTAGCAAGGCATATATAAATATATACTGGTACATGGTGGTCATAAGAAAACTAAATAGTATAGACACATCTATATTACAAAAATACCTGAAAACTAAACAACATAAAATCTAAAAAAAAAACTTTAAAAACAAATTAAAATTTACTTACGATAAACTTTTCCAATAATACCCACTGCCATCGTCGCTCCTAGATCGGGAAACGTCATAGGTAAGGTATGGAGCTGAGCTGGCCCACCCGGAGCCAGCTCACGCTCCGTTGACATTTTTGTTGGCGTTGGCGTCAGTCTGAAGCTTTTATTTTAAACGCCAATTTGAGAGAGTGTTCTAGAAATAGCTAAAAAGAAATTGAAAATTATAATAATGAGTTAAATACATAATATAATTTGCTTTTTTTCTATATTTTTTTTTCTAGAGAATTCCTATTCCATTTGTCTAACCCCAAAGTGGTGCAAACAAATCCCAAGTGTGTGGTAAAAACTGATGTTGTATGTAATCGCCAACCAGCCGAAATTAAATTTTCCTTAATCGAAGAGGCTCAAGGTAAGTTTTGAAAATTATTTTTTGTGACTTTTTAAAGTTGAAAAATATGAATTCTAAATAAGCACTTTAGTTTTACTAATTTAAATAAAGAGTGCGTGCG
Organism: Eustalomyia histrio; assembly: GCA_949748255.1. Taxonomy (NCBI): domain Eukaryota; kingdom Metazoa; phylum Arthropoda; class Insecta; order Diptera; family Anthomyiidae; genus Eustalomyia; species Eustalomyia histrio. Next base: position 112,580,630 of record OX456527.1, on the reverse strand, counting down.
AAATAAATAGTGCATCCATTTGCACTTACACCTGTTTTAAATTTTGTAATTTACAAAATCACGTACGAGGCGTGTACTAAATTTGGGATTTTTTTCCTTTTTTTTTGAGCGTTAATAAATTTGGAAAATATTTGGTTTCTAAATAAATGTTGAAATGAATTACAGAAAGGCAATATTGAATTTAAAATTAAAATTATAAAACCTATGTTCACAGGATTAATGATTATTTAAAATTATATCTCTTATTAAAGATAAATTTATTTATTTATTTATTTATTTGCTTCATTTGTAATATAAGGCCTTCATGGCCCATTTAATAATATTACATAGTTATTAACATGAGATTAAAATTAAACTAAAATTATATAATATATCTACTAATATAATAATTGAATTCATTAAACTAACCGAGCCCATAGGGCCATATATGGTCAGTAAGCTAACACAAATATAAATATCTTAAAAAAAAAACTAAAAGATAAAATTAAGCTTAACAAAATAAGTAAACACTTAAATTTATATAAAGGCTGTTATGTTGTACAAAAAAAATTGTAAAATTCAAAAATATATAAGTCACAAAAATTAGGAAATCGTCAATTGAGCATGTTCCAAAAATTTGCGTCTAAAACAATTTACAGAAAAAGAAAAAGATTTAAGTTCATCAGGCAAATGGTTCCAAATTCTCGAAGCTCTCACTTGAAAAGAGAGTTCATGACAAGTAAGTCTCATAAGAGGATACACTATCTGTTGGTTTCTTAAAAAAGGAGAAAACAAAAATTGACTACGTAAATACTCGGGGCAATTAAATTTCATAATTTTATAAAAATGCAACATAATTCGAGTATCAAGAAAGCTTTTAAAATCACACCCTAAAAAGTCAACAACATAATTTGAAATAGGCGTTCGAATCCTCACACAATACACAAAACGAACTACTTTATTAAGAAGAAGTTTAAGTTTCCTTAGTTCTCCATCTGAAGTTCCAGTAAAAACTTCAGCACAATACAACATGTTCGACATTAGCAAAGCATGTGCAATACGTTTCCTAACAGACAAAGGGAGATAAAGATTTAAGGAGTATAATCGTCTTAATGTAAAATTTATCTTGGAGGATAACAAGTTTATATGTTAAATGTAAGGAAAGGAAAAAGTTGGTCAACTACATGAGCTCCGGCCCTGTGGTTCCCATGATTTGGGAGGGTTTGAACGTTTGTAAAAACCTTGTCGCCAAATGTTGGGTGTCACCAACCCTGCTGACTCATTACCAGGCACCATTCTTGGTAATTTCTGCATCCAAGTTGGCCGCAACATTCTTCACGATTCTGATGCTGTCGAATCAGCGCAAAAGGAAATTTTCTTGTGGTTCAATGAGAAAGAACTCGTTGACTGGAAACCCGCAGCAATTGACTGGATTTATAAATAATCTGTGAAGCTGTCTTCATTTTTATATCTTTGAAAATATGCTATATAGCAAGCATTTCTCATATAGCAAGCAAGCAGTTCTCAACTATTCAATAATCCTTTCTCAACTTGACAGTGAATAATGGATCGGCAACCTTTTTGAAATCATTAAAGGACACCACTATTACAATTCCCGAAGTGTCAATTTATAGTGCATGTTTACAATCCAATCATCTAATTTCCATGATCTATCCAAATGCTGTGATTAGATTCATCGCGAAGAATAAACTTCTTTCATCTCTTGGCAATATTGATATGTGCAAGAGATTGGTTGTCTTCAGAGATGAAATAAAGAGGGCTACTTATGTAGTCAAGGACAACAGGACTTCTAAACTTTGGTGTCACGATGGCTTGAGGATTGTCTTTGCATGAAGGAAATGCAATAGATAACCAACACCTTATAATTTTGAATTGGAAATTTGCTGTTGCAGATGTCAATTGAGAAGTCCCCGGCCTGACACATAGATGGCGCTACTAGACATAAATATATATGATTTTTAGTTAGTCCTAACCTTCAAAAGACGCGTGTATAAATTTGACAGATCATTAGTTTTTGAATTATAACATTTTGAGTGAAGCAACTTTTGTTATTGTAAAAAAAAAAATGGATAAAAAGGAATTTCGCGTGTTGATAAAATATTGCTTTTTGAAGGGAAAAAATACAGTTTAAGCAAAAACTTGGCTTGATGACGACTTTCCGGACACTGCCCCAGGAAAATCTACCATCAACGATTAGTATGCTAATTTGAGACGTGGTGAAATGAGCACCGAAGAAGGTGAACGCAGTGGACGCCCAAAAGAGGTTGTTACGGATGAAAACATCAAAAAAATCCGCAAAATGATTTCGAATGACTGTAAATTAAAATTGAATTAAATAGCAGGTACTCTAAAGATATCAACTAAACGTGTACATCTTATCATTCACGAATATTTGGGTATGAGAAAGCTCTGTGCAAAGTGGGTGCCGGGCGAGCTCACTTTTGACCAAAAACAAGTCAGTAAAAACGAAGGCGAAAATCCATGAATTGGACTTCGAATTGCTTCTGCATCCACCGTATTCTCCAGATCTGGCCCCCAGCGACTATTTCCTGTTCTTAGATCTCAAAAGAATGCTCGCTGGGAAATTTTCGTCGAATGAAGAGGTGATCGCCGAAACTGGGGCCTATTTTGAAGCAAAGGACAAAGGGTACTACAAAAATGGTATCGAAAAGTTGGAGGGTCGCTATAATCAGTGTATCACCCTTAAAGGGAACTATGTTGAATAAAAAAAACGAATTTTGCCAAAAAAAAAAACTGTGTTTTAGTATGGTAGGCCGGGGACTTTTCAATTGAACTGGTATGTTTTTTGACTGAAAATCCCAGTGCCAAAGATGGCTGGAATTTTATGAAAAATTTGAAGAAGGGATGTAAAGAATCGAACAGAACCCTCTGGGATGATGAAAATAATACTAATTGTCTTATGTATTTCCGGGACAAGTTGCTATTGGTAATGATGATAATGTTGAAACAGTTTGAAAATTGCCTGACAGAGAAGATCTTCTGCTGTGGTTTGCGATGTCATTACGTATGAAATGATCAATTTCTCTAAATGTCTTGTCGAAAAGGTCTCTTTTTGACTGCCCTGAACAATGCAGTTCTGAATAACATTATATTATAGATGAATGGCGGTTAATTAAGGTAGTTTCCGTTCCAAATCCGAATCAAGATTTAACTGATTTTTAATATTTTTCATCAGATCTCTCTCTCTTATATCAGTATTTTTTAATTAATTAACTTGATGGTCAAGAAACACATGAACGAGTTACAAAATCAATGCGTATATCTTTCTGAAATATGTTTTGTGTATAGGAAAAATAAATCTAAATCAATGTGCATCAAAGGACTCCTACATAGAATTGCGGTTTTAAACAAAAATGCTCACAAAGTACTGATTATGGCTCTGAATATCACAAAAATGCTTATAATTAATAAAAAAAAAAAAAAAGTCAACATCTTAAGGACCATTTTGAAGAAGATCGATTTAAGCAATATCTTTTATGATTAAATAGGCGATTAAAATAAATATAGGATATTTATTAAAAAAAAATATTCACATTTATTTGGAAATTATTTATTTCGCGCGCACTCTTTATTTTGTCAAATAAACTTCAAATGGCAAAAAAATTAAAAAAAAAAACATTTTAAAGAAATAAATATACTGCCAAAACTAAAATATTATTTAAATATCGAGGTATAAAGAAAAATATTATGAATACAAATTTTTTGTTAATTACTACGAAACTGGCGAATTAAATTTTTTATTGCAATAATTAATAAAAATGTTCGGTTTTCAATGTTCAAGAAAATAAGTATACTGCCAACAACTAAAATTTACTAATTTTGAACAAGTGGAACATTTTTTTATAATATTGTAAATTTGTATTTTAGTAGTGGTAAGGATATTTCATTCATTGAAAAATAGAGAAAATAAATAGAAAAAAAATATATTTTATTTATTTACAATAAAATGCCGCAAGCCCATAGGGCCAAAGTTGGCAGTACTACAATACAATTACAACAATTCATAAAATAACTTTAATTATTATAAAGAAACACATGTACGAAGTCCCTGATATTTGCACAAATCAAACCCTAATATCGCAAAAAGAAAGAATTGAATGATACCAGCCTGCAATAGCAAATCTACAAACTCGACAAGAAAATGGCTTTAAAACTCGATAGTGTGAAAATTTACGATCCTGGTAAGGTATCGTAGAATTCCACAATCTAGTGGTATAAACACAAAATGACTGTCTCATAATGAGTGAATGTCTGAGGAAAATTAAAGTATGCGTTCTAGTAGAAGCACTAAAATGAAGTATGGCGGATTACTATATTTTACAGCTTTATAGAAAAAGTAAATTTGCCTTAAGTCTATATATTGACTAAATTCACATCCCAAAACCTGTCTTCGATATTCAGCAACATGATCTCTAACATGAAGTCCATATATGTAACGAATAACTCTATTGAAGCATTTTTCCAATCGATCAATATTTCTAGCAGATGTTCACGAGTAAACCTCAATACAATAAAGAAAATGTGGAAGATACAACGTTAGGGCAACAGGATATCGTTCAGCGAACGACAAGTAACAAGCAGCTTTATAAAGTCTACGCAGTGTCCAACAGACTATATACATGTTGATCAAAAAAAAGACTATTGTCCAAAATAAGATCCAATGATTTATATTGTGAGACAATTTCCAAAGACTCTTTATTATCCAGCAAAATATTTAAATTTATATCAGAATATTTTGAAAAAAAAATCATGATTTTATACTTTAATGGGTTAAGTTTTAGAAAATTTGCCTTATACCATTCCACTTTACGACCAATATCACTATTAACACGATTCTCAAACCGATGTAAATTAGAAAACTCCGAAGTTGCTAAAAGTTGAATATCATCAGCATACGTATAACACGTCAAAAAAAAGATAAATTCTGAAAAATGTCATTAATATACAATCTAAATAGCAAGGGCCCAAGTATAGACCCATAAGGAATGCCTCTATAAACTACAATTAGAATTAGACAATTAGAAAATTTGTTTTTTTAGAATAAACATGTGCCTTTTATCCAGGGGACAGCTAATAAACCCATTTGGGATTTTAATAATCGTATGATGAACAAATTTGTTTGTCTCTTATTCAAACATGTCCTTATAAGTTATAAGTTTTTGAACTTAAAATTTAAAATTTCATTTAATGGAATATAGAATCTTTCATAGACATGCCAATATTAAATTTTCTTTAATTTGTCTATTATTTGAAGAAAAGAAGCTCTGACTTCATTTACAAGGAAAATGTTTGTTATCCCATTTACAACACCCACATGGAACCTTTCTAATCACGTTTCATTTTCCATAATTCCATCCCTGAAAATCGTGCCTTTTAATTTTTTTTCTTTTGAGTCTTTCGAAATTTTTCACTAATAAATATCGAATTGGAATTGGAAAGCCTATTCGTTCAAAATAATTAATTTGATTGTTTGGCAGTATGATTTTTTTTCCTTCAAGTTAAATATATTAATCGTTTTTTATTTAGTTATAGCAATGACAAATTAATTTTGCATTTGATACAATGGATGCTTTCGTGATTATTTTTTAGTGGAATATACGAAACTTTTTAATATTTAACGAAATTCACTTTTGATAATTAACTAATTTTAGCAACCAAACAAAAACTTTTCGTATTTTTTATTTATGGTTTGTTTAACGAAATTAATGTTTTTTTTTAGGTTTTGCGAAACCAACAAAAAAGTTTTATTTCAACAGCAGAAAAAGTTAATATCTTTAATAAAATGGCACATTTTGTGAGAAAAGAAACCCAGGTTTATGGAGTACTTTTTTAAAGTAATTTTTCATAAAAAATATCTTCATAATTAAATTTATTATCACGTAAATTGAAGATATCGTATATTTTACAAAAGATTTTCGTGGTGCAAAATTACGAAATATTTTGTACAATATACGAAAAGATTCGAAAATTTATTTTCAGTGTACTAAAATAAATACATTTTTTTTTTGTTTAACACTTTGCAATTTATATTAAATTTTAGTAAAGTCGTCGTTAATGAGAAAAAAATTAGGAACTCTGTTTTTTAATACGACGTTAAAACAATATAATACTAAGTACACTTTAAAGAATATTTTAGTGATTTTAAAAACTATTCAAAAGATATAACATTATTAGCTTTAAACTAAATAAATACCTTTACATTTTCATTTCATTTATTCAAATTAACCGAGCCCCTTAGGGCCATATATAGTTAATAGTATATAAGGTGCAAATATACATTCAAATACTTAAAACTATCAATCTTACATAGTTATACTGATAAGTTTGCACCAATAAATTGTATTTAATAAAAAAATTTTATAACAGGGAACAATAGTTGGATTATAGATTAGCAAAATTTTCAGAAAATAATAATTTGGCTTGAGTATATGTAAAGGAACATTTTTTTAAATTATTGGGAAGTGCATTCCATACTCGCAAAAGAAAGGAACGTTCATATGTCGAATTACAAATTCTTGGCATAATGATTTGAGGAGAGCGTAACGATCGTGAAAAAGTAAACTTGTCGTACAGATAAGGTGGGAGTTTTGTAGTTATAATCTTTTAAAAATTAATAAGTAATCTTAGCTGAACATACATTGTAAAAGAAAAACCAAAAAATAAGATTACATGCGAAGAGATGTGCTCTCTCACTCTTAAGCCATACATGAATCTAACAATCCTATTAACAGTTTTAATAACGTTTTTAAAATTAGTACGATTAGTTGCTGAATAAACTTCAATGCCATAATTCACTATTGATTAAATAAGTGCATGTGCCACCATAATCCTGACTCTTTTAGGGAGGTTATATTTTAAACTATATAGTCTTCTCAAAACAAAACATACTTTCGATGTAATTGAACTTGTGTGTTTGTTAAATACAAATTTATCATCTAGGACTATACCCAAGCAACGCATATTATTCACTATTTCAATTAAACGATTATTGATTTTAATTGCCAAAGAAGATTTATCTATTGAACCAAAAGACATAGCTTTAGTCTTATTTGCATTTATATGAAAGAAGTTGTTATCCATCCATGACCCAACAATATCCTGTGTATAATTAATTCGTGCATTCAAAGAGTCAGCAAATTGCTTCTCTCCAAAGTAAACCAAATGAATATCATCTGCATATAAAAACATGTCTGAAATTGGAAGATTAACAGAATGAAATCATTGATATAGAGCATAAACAACAGGGGTCCTAGGACAGACCCCTGCGGAACGCCACTGAAACAAGACAACAAAGTAGAGCATCTATTGCCACAAGCTACAAATTGATGTCTATCACTGAGGTATGATAATAGCAAAGTACAAAGTTCTTTCCTGAAATTAAAATTCTTGAACAATTTATTAATAAGGTTGTTATGGTTGATGGTATCAAAAGCCTTAGATAATTTCCAAAGCAACTAAAACACCAACTCTGTTGTTATTTAAGTTCTGTCTTATTCTATCCGTTAATGAAAGTAGGAGATTTGTAGTGCTGAAACCCTTTCGGTACCCAGAGTGACAAACACTAAGAAGGTTATTTTCACACAAATTTATTTGATTAACCAGTAGATGCTCAAAGACAAGAAAGAATGCTAATAGGCCGAAATGAATTAATACCCTGCCCACCTGGTTTCTTTAACGGAACAACTCTAGCAGTCTTCCATACTAGCCGAAAAAGTTGATGTCATAATAATGGTATTAAAAATATGTAAAACGTGCTTTTCAATAGATGGGTATAAAATTTTCAAACATTTAATTGGTAGTTCATCAACACCCAAAGAATTGGATTTTATACTAAAGAAAGCCTCTTGCAGTTCATTTTCATAAAATCTGCTACAAGAAAAAACACCTGAGTCGTTCATTGTAACCAACTGGCAAAAGTTATTATTTTGATTAGATGAAAAAATATTGTTTAAAACATCTGGATCTTCCGAAGTAACTGCGTCGTTTTGCGTACGACAACCTATATTATTTAGTGCTCTATATGTAGAGCTCTTTGAACATTCCTTATGCTTTAAATTTCTTAGTATTCTCTTGACTCGATTTTTATATTTACAATTTACATTTTTAGTCTCTAATCTTTTTCATTTATTCTCTTTTCCAGAACAATTAAAAGTTAAAGACGTACGTTTTATAAGCCACAATTTAAATGTTTTGGAAATCTTAAAACTGTGTAATAAACACGTATCAGTTTTAGCACCCAAAGAGGAAGAATCAACTATAGCATTAACAAAAGCTGAAAAGCAAAAGTTAGCCAAGGGTGGTGCTGGTGGCAAAAAAGCACAAAAGAAGAAGTAAATCATTTGTCATTTACAATATATTTTCTTAATACTTTGTTGCACATTAATAACAACAACAAAAAAATGGCTCGCAAACTTAGGGGTACTTTAGCTGTTATTGATCAAATGTATAATGATATTCCCGCCTTTACTGACATCTTTACGGAGGAATCATTTTATACATTTGCATTTTGTTTTGTTTGTGCCACTGTATTAGTGGCATTTATTTTATCTAGATATATCACCATTAAAGCTGTAGAACTTTAATTTTTTTTTTACTAGCTTGTAATTATGTTCATTATGTTAAAAACAAAAAAGAACTAAAATGCATCAATTCGTTTTAATGTTAATAAAAAAAAAAATAATAATAATATTTACCAAGTAAAAAAAAAAATTGCCTACAATTTGTTCTTTAATGTTCTGTGTATAGTACATTTATTTTTTTTCAGGATTACCTTTGCTGGAGTCTGCTTAAACTACAAACTTGTTTTTTGTTGTTTTATATTTATTTTAATGGATCTTGTTTTTATAACATTTGAACTTGTTTAAGTTATCTTACTTTAATTTTCATGCACTTGAAAAATCTTTAGGGCGGGTATTCCAACATTTTTTATAAAAAAAAGTATTAAAAACCAGTTTTTAGAATACTGTAAAAAGCCACATTTTTAAAAAAATATTTATTGAGTATTTAAAATAATTTTTCTTAGTAAAAACTTTTAAATTACCAAACATTTTAAGAACTTAAACATATTAAACTAAACGATGTCCTTTTAACCCTTTGACTGTCCAATGTATTACATATGATGCACAGGCGTCATGATTGATACGCTTGCGAATCATATGATGCACAATTTGTCTTATTTCCTTGAACACCTTTATGGACGTGGACGTACGGTATAAAAAATTTTTTTGTTTGGGGACATTCAAAGGGTTAAGAGCATCCTTTTTGTGTTATTTTTTTATAATAGGAGTTTTGTGAAAATCTAAAAATTGCCTTAATTATAATTAAATAAATAACATAAAAAATAATACGACGCCTTGTGTTGCATTGAGTGCTATAAAATCAAACTTAAGACATTTCCGTCTAAACTGATTCTATACAAATTTATATTAGTAAAAAGATCTTTTACTGAGTTACCCTAGAATGTGGAAATTCAGAAAAAAATGTTAGGTATTTTTACAGTTAAAAATAACTTCATTTTTAGTTATTTTAAATGTTTATTTTGTCGTCTTTTAAGCTGCATATACCTTTGTTTTAATTGTCATTTTCAGTAGATGATTCTATCGCCACATACATTTTGTAGTTTTAGATTTTTGTCAAGTTTAATATCAGTACATTACCCAACATACCAAATGACTTGAGAAAAATATAATTATAAGCTTACAAACACAAGCCTTAAGCTTGAAAAAGACTTGAGAATATATAGAAAAAGGCTATCGTAACAATTGTAGAAAAATCAAAACGGAACCCTCGTGAAAATATTATGTGTGTATGATTACTATAAGCTTATTCTTGCAATTGTAGAATAAGCTTACAAAAATAATATATTATTAATAGTTGAAAAAGAGAAATCATAATTATTTTCTTAAATTTAATTTATTTTTTATTTTAATTTTAAAAATAAATAATAACTCATTTTAAATATAAAAAGTAATAATTCATTTTATATATAAATAATAATAATTAATTTTAACCATTAATAAAAATAATTAAATTTAATATGCAATTGCACGTTCACTATATAAAATTTACAACTAAATGTACACGCAAAACACGTTTGACAAATTTAAAGAAAAAGTAATGGCACTTATTGTATGCATTATAAGCGTAGAACAAAGACAACAAGACTAGAATGTATTGAAAAATATTTCTATTTCAATCGTAATATTGCGTTGTTCAATAGGCATACTTTAGAAAAAGTTATGTATAATAATCTTTTCTCAAGCATTGTTAAATACTGATTGTGTATTCAAATTTTATAAACATAATAATAAGCGAAATTAAGAAAAGCTTAAAACACACTATTTAAATAAGCTTATTCTCAAGTTGTATTGCAGTTTGATTGCTATATGGTATATTGGGTATATATTTTATTTACAAAGTAAGTTTGTGTGTAATTGTATGAACATAAGAAAACTTTTTTAGGAAGTATATAAAAAAAAAGACGAACAAACGCTTTGTATGTACAGAATAAAATATACATTTTTTTTAGCGTATCTGGGCTAATGGTACATGCATCCACATTTACACAAGTAACTATGTATATCTACTTTATATAAACTTTACAAAAAAAAAACTTCTTAAACATCTTATAAAAAGTTTTTGAAATTAAAAAAAAAATGGTATTTCAAAGAATTTTTAGACTTTTTACTTCATAGTCGTTGTTTAAGTTAATTCGTTTTACTTTATCTATACATACTTTTGTTTGTAATACCAATTTTATACAGAGAATATAAAACTGATTCTGGTCTTCTTAATATATTTACCCACACCATAAGGTTCCGAAATACTTGGCCAGCCAATGGAGATTTTGTGGACTCGCGATTTGCTTTCTGACAAATTAGTCAAACACATGTAATATTGATCAAATTTAATTTTCCAAACATTGTCATCCAATGGGTATACAAGTTAATAATGTCGATTTTTTGCTTGAAAACGCATTTATTATAACAAAATGAATTAATCAAAGTATTGTTCATCGTTAGCCACTACTTTCTCCCTTTTGAGGTAAAGAATGAATCAAGCCAATTTCTGATACCCTGTTCTAAAGTGAAACGTATTCCAGTAGGGGCGTTCTGAATCGATCGAAACAAATTGTAGTCAAAAAGGGCAAGGTCTGGGCTATAAGGCGGGTGAGCCAAAACTTCCCATCCACTGTTTTATTTATTTATTTATTTATTTAATCAATGTTACACAAAAACCGAGCCCAGAGGGCCATATATGGTTTAAAAATACAACTCAAACATACTACTTAACAAACAATTAGAAGAATATACATATATAATAAATATCTAAAAATATATTAAGTAGATAAAAAAAATAATTTTAATCCAAAATAAAATGGCAATTGAAATAATTTAAATGTATAAAAAGCTAAAGGGTACCGGGTAGAAATTTGAACAATAATATAAACAATCTCAATAACATATGTGGTCTAAGCCATAATAAAGGAGTCCAAGAAATAAACTTACATCTCATTCCGCTGAATGTGCTTCAAAAATTTATGTTTGTAAGTAGAACTAGAAAGCTCGAAGGATTTTAGATTTTCTGGTAATTTATTGAAAATTCGTGCAACTCTTACATGAAAAGATCTTTCCACTAGGGAAGTTAGCTTAGGAATCAAAATTTGACAATTACGTGTAGATCGACTAAATGAAAAAAAATGAAAGCAAATATTCAATAGTTCCCCTTTTAAACATATTGTAAAAGCAAAGCAAAAGCCTTATTTTCACATAGTTATCAAATGAACAGCCCAAAAACTTCGCAACATACGTTTTTTTTTCAAATAGTTGGAAGATTATGGCCTCGTGTCTGGTCGTTTTTCTTTGATTGCTCTCTGCAAACGAATCAATTGTGTTTGGTACAGGTCCCCTGGGATCGTCTGACCTGATTTCAACAGCTCGTAATACAAAACATACTTCTGATCCCACAAAATACAGAGCATTACCTTGGCGCCATGGATATTCGGCTTCGGCATTGATTTGTCTGGTAGGCCAGGCTGTACATATGACTTTTTGCGCTTGGGGTTATCGTAATGTATCCATTTTTCATCACCAGTAACAATACGATGCAAAAATTACTTCTTTTTGTAGCCTTTAAGCAGCATTTCAGACATGCAAAATCGCCTTTCAACGTCTCTCGGCTTCAATTCATATGGGACCCAATGTCCTTGCTTTTGAATGAATACCAATGCTTTTAAACGTAGGGAAATGGCTTGTTGTGTGACTCCCAATGATAATGCAAGTTCTTCTTGCGTTTGACGACAATCTTCGTCGAGTAATGCTTCCAATTCCTCATCTTCAAACTTTTTCGGCTAACTAGGCCTCTCCTTGTCTTCTGTGTCGAAATCACCACTTTTGAATCGCACAAAACCATCGTTCACAAGTTTTTTTAGAGTTGGTGCATGTTGACCGTAAGCTTCTACCAACAATAACGATAACTTTCGGCAGCCGTTTTCTTCAAATGAAAGATTATCAGACTTCCCCGCAAAACATCTTTTTTAAGCACAAAATTCGACATTATTATAGCGATTGAAAAAAATGTGTATTTACACTTTGGCGTCTATCGAATACTGAATTATAATGACATATGTTTTCCCCTTCAAAATACCATATTTTTTATTATTGACACAAACCATATGTGATAGTTATGCCATCTGTTGTCAAAATCGACATTATACCCATTTTACATAGAAGACGACTCTGCTTCAGTCTCAATACATTTATCGAATAGAAAAAAAAGTGAAAAATTCTCCACTGCAATTTCATTTAAAATTAACAAACATTACAGTTATTTTTAACTGTTAATAGAGTTAAAACAAATGCATTATCAGTTAATTAAAACTCCAATTGCACATGTACACTTTTTTAATTGCAATTGAAGTTTATTTTACCGACATATTTCTTTTACTATACCAACAAATTTGTATTCCAAAAAGTCCTTCATTCGTATGTTAAGCATAATTGAAATCTCTAACTAATTATAAATATATTAAAATACTCATTTAAAAATATAAGTTATAAGTATAGATACTCTCCTATACTCCTTTTAATATTGCTAATGTTTGTCCTGTATATAATTACACTGTAATATCCTGTGGCATTTTTACGGTAGAACATTTAAAAGAAATTGAATTTAAGCTATAATTGGTATTCAATTACGAGTTCCAATAACATTTTATGCCTTCAGACATAACAAAAACATGAATATTACAGACACAGAATAGAAGGTGTTGCAACATGGTATATGGATGATAAAAATGAACGAATATCTTGATTTAAAAAATGGAAAAACGATACTTTAAATAAATATGCATCGAACAAAAAATTAAGTTAAATATTCTATTTAAAGGAAATTGACCTTCATTCATGTCTAAAGAGATTAGCAAACTATACAATGTTGTTGAAATTGCAACATTGTTGCCAAATGTGGCAATAACTTTCACCAATCACTACGAAGAGCAGGATTAATAAAATGCAATAAACTGTAAAATGTAAGTAAATAATAAGCCGGTACAAATAGTTGAAAATTCTGCAGAGATAATGGAAAATACAATGTTTCTACCAGAGCTTCGATGGTTGAATTCTATTTTGAATGAATTTCAAAAAAAAACAAAATGGAATTCGATTTATTCTTTTATGGAATGGATTCCCTTTAAAACATTCGCAGAGAATTCATTAATTTGATCAAATTCACGTCTCAAGAAATTCAATAAATTTATCTCACTCGATTTTATCAAATATTAGGAATTCATTCAATTTACAATTTGGGAATTCAATCAATCATTGAATTCACAGATAAAAATTATTAGTTTGTAAAAGTAAATCGTCAAAAGTGAATTTAAAAAAATTGCCAATATTAGAAAAATTAAATCGCTAAAATTGGTAAAAAAAATCGTTCAAAATAAAAAAAAACCCAAAATCCAAAAAAACGTTAAAATTAAAAAAAAACTTTTAAATTAAATGAAAAAACGTCAGAATCGAAAAATTGCCAAAATAAAAAAATTGGTAAAATAAATAGCAAAAGTGAATTAAAAAAAAAATTACAAAATTCAAAATTAAAAAAAAAATCGCTAAAATTGGTAAAAAAAATTTTTCAAAATAATAAAAAAAAAAACAAAATTAAAAAACGCCGAAATCGAAAAATGGCCAAAATTTAAAAATCATTGGTTTCTGAAATAAATAGCCAAAATTAGAAAAAAAAATCGCCAAAATTAAAAAAAAAATCGCTAAAATTGGTTAAAAAACATTGTTTAAATTGAAAAACAAAATCATTCAAAATAAAAAAAACAAAAACCTAAAAAATCTCCACACATTTAAAATAAAAAAATATCCACAATTAAAAAAAAATGTAAAAAAAAAAATATACCGCCAAATATATTATTAAATTAAAGAAAAAACGACGAAATTGAAAAATTGCCAAAATTTTTAAACAAAAAATTAAAAATTGGCTAAATTGAAAAATAGACAAAATTAAGAAAAAATTTTTATTAAATTAAAAACAAAAAAAATTAAAAATATCTTTCTGCAATGAGTAATACTCGAGATAAACGAGATTTTTATCTAGGCAAGTAACGCCAAACTTGAGACCTTTGGTGCAAAAAGCTTTTCTTTAGGGGCCATTCCATGTCAAACCGCACAGAAAACTGTCATTTTCGGATTTGTCATCTCCGATTTAAATAAACTTCGCCACAAATATTGCAAATGGGAAGTGTTTATCAAATCATTAACCTTTTGACCCAAACCCTTAATCTTCAAAGACCCATATCTCAAAACCCAATTTGTTTAAAATTCTGAAAAAAATATATGTTAAAAACTAAGGCCTTTCTACATTTGTTACAAAATTTTGAGATGGAGACTTTTGTGGTTCCCGAGTTATTAAGGAAAACATTCATCTCGACGGGTTCATTCGCAAAATCTTTTACATGCTTTCGTCGACGTAAATTTGCTTATAACCACGTTTTCCTTTATTACTCAGGAACCAAATGAGTTTCCACAAATGTAGAGAGGCCTCAATTTTTAACATATATTTTTTTCAGAATTATATTATTCTTCTGATTTAGTTGTTAAAGGAAATAATTCTTTATAGACCCTGTATATGGTGGAAAATTTATACATTATCGATTGCATTTACTGTAGTAACAACTTTCAAAAAACTTACATGGCATAAATGTATATAAGTTTATGTGTAATACTCTTTCTATCATATAAAATTTGAAATAAGAGTGTTCATGCTCTTATTGTTACTTTTTACTGTAGAAGGTGTTATTGTTTCTTTTTTTTTTTACAGGGTATCCATTGTTGGCGCATACATACTACTTGTTGTGTATATGGTGGGTGTCAAGAAATTACGACAGACTATAACGGATGAACGAACACACAATATTCTGTGGCGCGCATTTTACAGTTTGTTGACAAACTAAATATTGCATTTTGAAGTATTAAATATATGTATGTAACTACAGTGTAATTGTCTGAGCTGTTTTTGTGATTATATACATATGTATATATGTATATACATACTGCACTTTTATATTATGTATGTACATATGTATGTATTTGGTCTTAGAAGAATATCCATGGTCATGTAAACTTAAGATTTTCTAACAATGTAAGGGCATTACAAATTATTATTCTTTCTGAATTGAATGTATGGAAGTATTTGCAGAGCTTAAACTATCTTCTTTTGCACATACTGTTATCTGAAAACGTTTTCGTTTTTAAATGTTGTTTCCTTAAGACGTTCGCCGCAAGACGAATGAGCTACTACATGTATTTTGTTCTTATTTTACATGTATTTTGTTGTTGTATATTATTTTGTCTGAAGCAAAACGTCATCTGGAAATAATACTTAAAATTCTATAAATTCGAAAACGAAATTGTATTATATTTTTATAGTTTATTAGATTTGTAGTATATATCTTGACCCGTTTAAAGTCTGGAAGATTGGTTACATTAGGAATTGTATGCATGTTTACCGGCATAGGCTAAATTGAAGAAATTACACTTGGATTGCAATTCCGCTTAGTTCTCCTTCACACCCCACAAAGACTACAGTACAAAACCAAACGAATATTTATCAAAAATATGCAAGGCATTTAAAGAGCAAAAACTGTTCTGTCTCCTTCTCAACCCAAAGCTACTGAAGTTATTCTAAAGTCATGTCTATTAAGCCTATCAAAGATATTATATAATATTAAATAAGCGTACTATTGAAGACATCGGTTTATCACGTTCCCAAACTACTTACTAGTCATTTCTAGTACATTTGACAGCAAGCACGTTTGCCATGATATGTGTTTTGGAATATGGCTTAGAGTCCCCATACTATACTTTGTACACTTTATTAGTTACAACCTGATATTTTGTGCCATAGATAAGAAGTCTAAACCATTGCAAAAGGAATATTAAAAAATGCATACAGAAAGTAAACAAAAACCCTAGAATATGAAAGAAAAACTCTAAATCTTTCTAATGACGTACGTCTTCTACGAATCTTAAAACCTAACAGATTTGGAACCATGATTGTTCCATGAATTTCTAAAGAAACTACGTTCCTTATACTGCAGATACACGTGTTGTAGTTTCGTCCTTATACAGACACAACCAAGAAAAAGTTAAACCACCAACACGCAAAGATACTAATGGATAATCAATGTACATTCAATCACACGTAAATCAAAATTTCTCTGTATAGACTACCAAACGTGTTCATAATCCATGCTTCCAGAGGTCCGTAAAAACTGAGATCACATTTCTCTAAATAATGTAAATACCGGCTAGTTCGGCATTTTCATCTCAAATGTTCATAAAAGGTTCGCATTTCTCTTAATCTAAGAGGTGCCATAGCTGTCGTACACTTGTTGTATTTATTAGCACTTCCAAACCCGCTTGGGGTACCGAACGGGTGGTCCTGCGACACCTATTCGTTGTTCCTTAATTAGATTGGAGACGTATGTTTTTTTTTACAGAGCTTTCCACCTTTTACCACGATAGAACACCTCAAGTTTGAATCAGCCTAATAGTCGCAGCTTACGTCCAAGGTATAATATCCGACAGTAGACTGCCTACTTCAAAAAATTCTCTTGCAGGTAACGGAAATCACATAGCACAAGTATCTTTCTGTTTTCAATTTTCCTTTTTCTGGAAAGGCAATAGTCCATAATGAAAATCATACCTCCTTTAAAAGTATAAAAATGTCTGAAAGTAAGACTGCGATACTATACTCCTGCAGAATGGTTTTCATATACTCCTAGACCATTATCCTTTGCCCATGTTGACCATTAAGAGTATTCCTCTGATCATCTCATAGGGAACTACTTTCATCAATGTTCTATCCAATGAATTGGAAGACCTTGTTGATCACAAGGTTCCAAAAAAGAAAACAAATAACTACCTACATCGCTTCATCAGCCCTTCAGAATTTTTTCTAGCGTAAAAAAATCTGTGCATCCATGTCTGTGGTCTCATGGCTTTAATGATCGATGAAATATTAAAGTTGTTAAATGGTCCTTCCAATGAGGTATTCGTAGACATCAATCAATAGTTATCCGTTGTTCCGATGAACGGATTTCGTAGAAGCTAATCTACGGAAAAAAGACTGGTTCATGTATAAAGTAAAAAAAAAATATCCTACTCAATTAAAATTTTTCCATTTTGCTTTAAAAAAATTGTGTGGTTTCAGTATCAAATTTACACAAAACGTGAACTTTTAGAGATACACACTTTTTAATAAATACATATTTATATACATATATGTACATATATTGCAATTATTATTACAAATTATTTTAAAAGTTTTGTTAATAAAGTAGAATCATACATACTTGCACTTTTGATCAACTTTTGCCCAAAATGTTTTCAATGTCAATGTCATGGATGGAGGATATGTTATACCAAAGATTTTATGTGCGAATGTTGTTATTTTACATAGGTACATAAGAAAATAAAAACAACTGCTGCTTTATATACATCTAATACATGGTATATATTACGAAATAATTGAATTATATACATACAATGTACCAACCACACAATAAGTATCTGAACAATATGAAACTACTGCAAACCAGACAGCATAGAGACATTACTGTCAAATTATTATGACAGTGTAAAAGAGAGTTCGAAGAGAGAACATACTAGTACATTTAAATAATAATTAATGATTTGTGTATATTTAATAAATTATTTATAAAAAAAATAATTGTTTGACCTTTTGACAATGTTAATAAAAAAGATGCCATATTTAGCGAAACAAAACATAAATATAGCTTTTTCTCTTTCTGTCATCATGTTAACGGCGTTTTTGGAATCTATTAATGTATATAGGTACAATTTGTTATGGTTTGAGGTAGGTTTTTAAAATGTCTACACTAGGGATGATAAAAAAAAGAGATTTTTTGTAGTACTTTAAAAAAGTACTTTTTTGAAGCAGGCGCTTTTAAAAAAATACACATATTTTTAAAACTACATCGACTTTATTCAAAACTATATGTACGAGTAATATCTCTGGAAGCTTTGATCTCAGGTACCAGCGGTGGAAAAAAAAAGATCAATTGGACACTATTGTCAAGCGGTTTTTTGAGTTGTGATCTAAGATGTCGAAACATGTTCTCTACGAATATCCTAGGTTTTGTGATAGGAGACTTAGGTGTCCGGGTGATCGCTTTAAGTCGCCTTCCGACATTTAGTATATTATGCCTAACTTTTTTAAAGGATTCGACGGTAGCTTTTAGTTCTTTAGAAAAACTAGGCGGCACAAGTGCCATTTTGATCAAATCTACTTTACTCCATCTTATCTGGATGAAATATAACTCCTATATTTATTACAAATGAAGCAAATAAATAAAAATATCGCCAAGGGCTTCAGAGTCTATATTAGAGCTTCTGTGCCTTGTAAAAACATAGGCATCGGCGCTTTTAAGAAGAGCTTCTGAAGATAAAAAATACTTTTCATGAAACTATCATGGTAGGTATACAAAAATCATACATTTCAGATTGTAAACTCAGAACTGATTTTCTTAAAAACTACCAGACTTAAGCCCTTGTGTCAGCCGTAATAGTACCAATATATTATTGAGTTTCAAAATGTACCATAACTTTTATCATTCCTGATTTATTTGTTTTATTTATACTCTTGATATATATATATATTTTTTACTCTCTTCAAAAGTATATAACTTTCTCTTTTTTATGATATTCCAAAGTCCTTGTTGCGTCTGTTCATACCATCATTACCTGCCTAATATATAACTTTTATTATATATCTCCTCTTTTGGTAAATTCCAGCTGTTTTAATGTACTCACAAATTTTTCAAAACATTTTATAAAAAACAAACCTACGTACATATGTTTAAAGGATAATTGTTGTTGTTGGCTGATGTTAGTTGGCACGCCATTTATTTGTTGTTTTTTTTTTTTGCCACTCCAAACTTGCCAAAAAATAAAAACAAAATTATCTATATGTACGTTTGCATGACCGGTAAAAAGGGAGAGTTTTAAATGTCATTTTGTAACGTTTTTATTACTTATTTTAATTTTTTTTAATCCTTCAACTCTTTTTAAATGTGATGTCTGTGAGTCTTATTAATTTGTTGCTGGTGAGTTTGAGGATTTTGGTGTCAGTTATTTGAGTTTACTGTCAATGTTGTCCTTGTAATTTACTTGTATTACTTCAATTTGGAACTGTTTAACCAAGTTAATTAAATTAACATTAGTTATGAATGTTAACATTTATTGTAAATAACTGTGACTGGTTATTTTTTATGGATTTTTATTTTGTTAAAATATAATGTTAAATATTGCTAGTAAATTAAAGAAACCGTCGTGGTTTGAGACTAGTAAACCAAACATTTCCCTAAGAAATCTTGATTGAAGTCAGCCAAGCAAAATTGCGAGTATTCGAGGTAAAGGAGTGATCCAATCCTCAGTAAAATTCAAACATACATGAAACATACTTAAAGAGTTTGTCCTTTGTAAGAGTTGGCTGTGAAGAACATCTTCACTTCCGATACCTTTTTCTCAACCTAACCTACAACTACACATTGACCGATATGTACAATAATAAGATGTAACTATATATGACATGATATTAAAATTTATCGATAAAAAATATTTGATATATGAATTTATATAATTATAATTAAATTTAAAGTAAAACCCCGATAGTATTTCAACCTATGTGACACTTGAGTAGTTTGAGTATTAGTGATCCAAATTAGAAGAGTTCAAACTTATGTGAAAAATAAAATAAATATGAAGAGTTCCACTATATAGAAAAATTATCAATTTGTCAAATCGAGGTCGGTAAGTATTAAGAAACTAGCAAGTGTCATATAGGCTTTACTTAAATCGACGCCCCCCCCCCCCCCCCCCCCCCCAATATTTATACAGATTTTAAAAACTTACCTTATTTTTTGCAAAAATAAATAAATTACGTTGCCAGAATTGATGACACAATTCCAGTTAGTAGCAGCTAATCCAAATTTTCGTCTATATATTCCTTTAGTTTTTGAAAATTAAGAATGCAAAGTTATACTGTTGATGTATAATTAAGAAAACATTGTTGCCATCCATAATATTTTTTTGAAATGTTATTAAATTGCAATTTTTTCGTAAAAATATTTGTAGTTGTTGATGACGATAAAAAGTTTTTCAAAAGGGCTTACAGGCATTAAATAAGTTGCGCAGTAACGAGCTGTCGATTATTTTTTTATTTTTTGATGGTTGGTTGGTTTTTGGTTTGTTGACTTTGCTTTTCAACTCGTTTTTTCCAGCGATTTATGATAATATTGTTGTTGTACTATGGAAAAATCAAAATGACTTGTACGAGTAGTTGTTGATACATGCACATATATAACGCGTATATTTTAAACGATATTGAATTCTTTTTTAAATTTCTTTTATTTTTATTTTGTTTTATTTTATAGTAAACACTGCCATAACATTACAATTTTTGCGGTTATAATATAGTTCGAGGTTTTTTCCAACCTCAACTATTGTTATCACTTCTTCACTTATACTTTGTTATAAAATTCTGTTGATTTGTAAATAAAAAAAAAAAAAAGAATACAAATTTGCATTAATACTGCACCATATGATAATTTTATTTTTTTTTATTATTAAACGATATCTTTATAACAAGAGTACGATTACGAGAGTGCAATGTATACACAAACATAACATGCCATTAAACAGTTTAGATACGGCGCTCAGAATTTCAGATATATTTGTGTATATATAGAATATAATAATACCAGCAAAAAAAAAAACAGTAAAAATAATAATTTGTTATTTAGTTGTATGTACTGATAAAGTAAATGCATGTTGTGGTGTATGTTTGCACTATTGGTATTATTATTGTAACAGTGGTTTGATTTAGGAACTTGGCAATTTAAATTTAAAATCTTTATACATGAAAAAAATATCAGAAGAAACTATATAAGTTTAGATTCTTTTGGATATATACTTTTTTTTAAATTCGATTCTATCAAAATCCAATGTAAGGTATAGAAATCATAAACAGATGGAGATCGGATGGATTGAAAGAGTTTCTTTTCAGTTTAAGAAGCAAAAAGGAAAAAAGGAAGGCCTGCGCATTTTCATATGTTGCTGAACATTGATATTTTTAGCGACTCAATTTTATAGTAAGTGGGTAAAAAGGGCGTGATGAAAAGAGTGTTTTCTAAGATTTTTACATATAGCTTCAAAAGCAATTTTTTCTATATTAGGTATAAAGTGAAAGGAATTAAAACATATTTAATATTTTCTGCTAGGAGTAAAAACACAATTCTTTTTGGAAGTTTTATATGGAGATTTTGTATGAATATGCAGTCACCCAATTTTGACTTTTTTTCGTCATATGATTTAAGCGTGGGTGTGCCTCGCCATTTTCCGATGTTCGTAGTATTTCGCACTTTTCCCAAAGTGCAAAGTTGGAGCTCTTAGGCAAAATAATATGGAACATCGGTATCCAAAATTTTCGTATTACGTGTACTTTAGATCTAGATTCCAGACTTGCTTTTATAAAAACAAAATTTCCCTTTTACCTCTATGTTTCACCCAATAAATACAACATTGTGCCAACCAAAATATGTATTTCTTAACTTTTCTCTTCGCTACTTCTAAATTCCCTGCGGGAAAAGGAGCTATCCCAGGACACGTCAAGTGACCGATTTATTGTGATAGGGACTGGTCACGAAACCGGTTTTTTATGTGAAAAGGACGGGTCACTTTAACATGGGCTTGTTCTTGGAGGGAGTCAATTGCCATCTGTGACATGACACATGACTGGTCTAAAATAACATGTCACACAACAAGCCAACGCCAAAGAACATGTCGACCGGTCACGTGGTAGGTATTTTAGGAATCAGTTTTTTTTTCTTACCGGCCTCGTAATATGAATTTTTACAACCGTTCCAGTTTTCACATACCACGGGACAGGTCCCAATTCCCAACTGACACCTTTTTCCGGCAGGGTAGCTATAAGTGGAGATCGGTGAAGACTTTTTGACTAAAGGAAATTTAAATTCAATACAAGCCACATAAAAGAAAATGTAAAATTAAGTAGAATCATGTTAAAGTAAGGCAACAACTAAACTAAATAATAATAATTCTTCAAAATGTATCGATCTTATCGACATTGAGTAAATTAAGTTTCAAGACAGCCTTCAGTACTCATAATCTGAGTTAACATTCAGAAACCATATATTCAGAAGAATTTTCAAGGAAAAAGTTCTAAAAAACCCAAGGGATTTTTTATAGAAAAATATGCTTAGATGATGCAAAGATTTTTTTATAGGAAGAAGTCCCTATAATCTAAAGGTTTTCGTATCGGAAAAAATTCTCATAATCTGATGTTTTTTTCTAGTGAAAGCTGAGGGTTTTTCTGTTTCAAAAGAAACGATTTTTCTATGGGAAAAAGGTCTATAGAGTATGAGAATTGCTTTATACAAAAAAGTGCTCAGATTCCAAGGATTTTTCGATAATAAAAAGACCTAGGAAACTTAAGTCCCTACAGGAAAATGTCCTTAGAATCTAGAACGTTTTTAATAACAAAGAGTCCAAAGAATCTGAGAGTTTTTTTATAACAACAAGTAATTAAAATCTGATGATTTTTATATAGAAAAAATATACATAGAAACAGAGGGATTATCCTTTAAAAGGGTCTTAAAAATTCAATGCTTTTTTAATAGGAAAAAGGCTTCAAATTCTAAATCGAACCACTGTATAATGGATGTTTTTAAAGGTTTTTATTTACCGAACACAGAAAAAAAATATAACTAAAATGTTGTTGACAATTTTTTTTTTTTTAATGCACGAACATTCACATTCACAGTAACATACAATTATAAATATTTTGTTATATATTTTTTTTTTTTTCAAAATAAATGGAAAAGTAAATAGTACCCCACAACCCACTCCACCACAAAGTGGTGGAGAAGGAATGAAGGAAGAAAAGTGAGAGTATGTGGTTTTTGTAAGTAAAAACAAACAAGTATGAAGATGATGAACAAACCGACCGACGACCGACCGAACGTACTCTCTGCTAAATAAATTAATGGAAGCTTTATATTAGCAATAAAAAAATAAAAAAGCTTATTTCTATTTAACCACTGTGTTTGTTATGAATATTTTTTAGTTTTTTTTTTAATTAATTATTTTAACCAACTATTTTTTTATAAACAAAATTTAATTTTTGCAAATTTTTCACTTGCAACCAAAATAATTGTTTGAGTTCAAAATGAATTTCACCATCAGACAACAGATTTTATAATTACATATTGTATTTTATCACTTCTTATTTGTGTATATATTTTTTAATTTTATTTTTTTAATTTTTTAAACAACTTTTTACACCTTTTTTTTTGTTGTTTTGTATATTTTTTTTTTAATTTTTATTTTTAATTATACACGTTATTATTTATTTGCGTATGCTTCCTGTCAAGGTTTATTGCGTTTTAAAACAGAAAAGTCCAATGCATTGCGAACAAACACTATTGGCTTGTATCACACACTACCACCATATATATATGTCAGGGATGATATAATCTTTAACAGATGTACTATTGTTGGTACATGTAAACAAAAATGTATCAGTAGAGGTTATTAAATAAGTGATTTTTTTCTATATTGACTTTAGAACCAAATTTATAACACATTTAAAGAAAAGCGACGATTATCGTTTTCTTTTTTTGTAAAAATTCTATTTAGAAGATCTATACAATGGATTTTTTTCTTTTTTTTTAATTTTGAACAAATTTGAAACCAATTTGTTGAGCAATTTTTTAAAATTCTAACACTTGCAACAATTTTTTCAGTGCATTTGTCTTTTGGAAAAGGGAAACAAAAAGCAACTCTGTTAGAATAGGGTAGGTTGAATACGAGGAATCAAAAGAAAAGATACTCTACACCTTTGATTTACTTAAATATCAAGCAAAAATTTGATAGTGTAAAATTGGCTTAAAAATAGAACAATCCTAATTTTTTGTTGTTTAATTCTTTGATTGGATACTACAATTGAAAAGTACTTTTGTGCAAAACTATTTAGTAACCAACTTAAGAATTCCGTCATCTCTGATAACTTTGTTTTCCTATATTTTTATATACTCAAATATATAGGCATAGAGGAAGATATAGGCATGATATGAAAATAATAAAAACAATAATATTTTATACTCTCCCGGCAGAGTGTTGTTTATTTGAGGTTGTCTCTATTTTCTTACTGGAAATTTTGTTTATATCTCTCTTTCATCGTATATCTTTTGGATACATTTATAAAGTATCTTCTTTCGTTCGTTTGTTTTTCTTTTCATTTTCGCAAACTTATATGTATGTATGTATATGCATATCTTTTATTTATCCTATGTATTTGCTAGTACGTTGCCAAATTGGTAATTGTATATTATACATAAAGTGAGTAAAACAACTATCAATAATTCATAATTATTATTGAAGATAGATATTATTTTATAAAGCGGCTTTTTGTTGTTAAACAAGGATAGCTGCTTGTTAACATTGCGGTTTGAGATTTGCAAAATATTATTGTTATTCGGCTTCTCAAACACACTATCTCTTTTTCTTATTAGTGAAAGCTCTCTTGAAAGTGTTTAGTAGAGAACTTTTTAATGATTTAACGGTAGATAATTTCTTACAAGTTGGGGTGACCGGGGGACAATTTATGGTATTAAATATCCTAATCACATAGTGTAAAGCAAGAATTAGCCATACGCATCATGACGGATCAACTGATTGAATCAAAATAAATGAGTTAAAACGAGACAACCATATGCATATACGTCACGGTACGTATGGCTAATTCTAGCTTAAAGCTGAAATTACTAACGATTTTGTTAATAAAAAATTATATATATAAATTTTTTTAAAGTGTAAGAATATTTTAAGACGTTCGGACTTAAATTCAAAAATAGACTTACCTCTACCATTGGTGTTACAGCAGCTCTAGATTGGATGGTATTTATTGCCATCATAATGCATTTATGGATTATGGCCAAAGACTTCAGTTTTCCAATCAGATTCTTCAACTTTACAGTAGGTAGTAGGATCATCATAGGCCAAGTATATGGAGGCAATCTACCGGACTGTAGGCCCTAAAAAGTTTGTCGGTAGAATTTACTGAAATTAAAAGATTAAACAAAAGTATATTCATTTGAAAAGGCATTTGGTAAATAAACGACAAATATATTTAAAATAACTAAAAATACAATTATTTAAAAATCAACTAAAAATACAGTTAAAATAACTAACATTTTTTTTTTGCTAAAATTTTGTAATAAAGGTCAAAACTATGTTAAGGCACTGTGCGAGGTGGCTAAAAAAATTCTAAACTAAGTAATAATTGACAAAAGAGTTTAAAATTGCTTTGAAAAATATTTTAAACAATTTTTAAATTTCAAAGAAATTTAGAAACCTGAATTTAGTTTAAATTTTATTTAGGCAGTTCGCATACACCCTAAATTTAATTTTTATTTGGAAACTAAAAAAACTAACAAAAATTAACTGTTTTAATTTTGTAAAGTAAAATAACAATTATCTTAGCCCCAAGTGACTACTTCTTGTTTTCAAACCTGAAGAAATGGCTTGGTGGAAAGTGATTTGACTTTAAAAATAAAATCATCTCACTAACAAACCTATTTTGATGACCTCGACAAACAACATGCACTTAACAACGAAATATTTTTCTAAAGAAAAAACAATCCAGCAATGACTTTTATACATCATTTTAAAATAAAAATTGGGATGACATTACCTGGTAAAATTTGAAGGAATATATAGATAAATTTCCATTTGTTCATTGTGTATTGAGGAACTTGTACGACAGTGAACTTAAGCAGCTCCTTCCGTCTTTTTAAATAAGTTTGATTTTTATTTAGAACAGTGTACTTTGGATGTGGATTGGTATTATTTAGTAAAAATACAAAAAATAAATCACACTTTTAAAATTGTTTAAATAAAAAATTATTGAACTCTTTTAATAAAAGTTATAACAGCAGACAATTTACAAAGCTTTTTTCATTGGGTTTAAATTTATTTTTAGGTTATTTTTTGTGTCAGCTGTTGACCAGCTTTGCCACTTTTTTCATGTTAGAAGTCTTCACAAAAGGGAAGTGATGTATTCTGTAAAAGAAACCACATTTTTAAGGGGGGTTTTACGTTTGTCGTAAGGCTTCAAAAAACGCACCTTGATTTTTTAACGTTTTTTTTAATATTTAATGAGAACAAAACTTAATCATTTTTAATTTTAATCAAACGACCAAATCAGTATGTCGGCATTAGACGTGCGCCAAATTTGACAAAAAAAGAACATGATAAACAAAAATATGTATAATTTTATATATATTTAGAGCCAAAGTGAATCTTTTCGCATGTGTATGTTCTAGATATAGGATCTGTTTGTTTACATTTGTAGAAAAAAAAACTAACATACTTTGAAAAAGACGAAATACCAAAAATGAATTTATTTTCAAGTGGAATGAAAGTAAATGGTGTCAAAAGTAGTGAATAAAAGAAAATGAATTAAAAACGTCAAAAACAAATTCAAGACCAAAAAAACTCAATTTTTAAAGTATGAGGGGTTAGATATAACTCAAAAATATGTGTTAGACAAAAACAAAAAAAAAGAAAATTCGAAAACCCTGGCGCAGTTTTAGATTGTTAGGGATAATTTAATCATTATTTAAAACACAAGAAATAACTATTCCTTTTTCTCGGCTGATTTGTCTTCCTCATCCTTCATAACTTCATCCGTATTTTTGTTTGCCGAAGACATAGAAACACCGGGTGGTAAAAGTTTTTCCAAAGCGCTAACAAATTCTTCTAAATTACCACTATATGCCGCAGCCACTGCTTCGGGGTTAAGTTGAAATTGTGAAATAACTGGACCCAGTTCAGCTGTCTCCAACGCATTGAAAAATAGAGAAATAGCCTGTTGAAATTGAGGTGAAGACAAGGTGTCCTTAATTTGTTGTTGCTTATCCTCATCAGGATCTTCTGTTTCGGGCAGGTGCACGCAAAGATTATCGACACGTTCGGGATCTGAAATAATATCGTTGATAGCTTCTGCGCCTAACAAAGCAGCAGAGAGATCAATGTTAAGTGGACGACTAGTACCTGCTTCTTTTAAGAGGGATTACAAGATTGAATAAATGAATTGTGGAATGTTAAAAGCGATTGCTTACCATCAGTTGATTTTGAGCCTGAGCTGGTACCTCCACCACTAGTATCAGTGCTGGCACCAGTCGAGCTGCTACTCTTGTTGCCTCTAGCCCTAAGAGCTAAGGGAGCACGTAGTGCAGATGAAGTATTCTCAGGAGTTAAAAGACCAGCAGCTGCACTGTTGCGACTTGATGAAGTACGAGTACCATCAGAGGAGCGACTATAATACAAAGAATATAATATCATTTCAAAGATAAACATAAAGACTTACTTCATAGAACCCAACAAAGAGCTAAGACCGCCCATTTGTCCGACTCCGCCAAATAACTGCATTAATTGTTGTTGAGACATATTATTTAACATATACTGTAAATCGCCACCATCTTGACCACCACGAGAAGATGCCGAGGGAGGATTATTCATAAGTTCGTTAACACGACGACACAATTCTTCGTCTTTATCGGCTTTAGGTTCCTGCATCCAAAAGAACATACGACGTGTAGAGGTCTTAAATTTTAAAACATACACTCTGCCCGTTTTACATTGTTCAACACGTTTAAATTCAAAATCATCGGGAAAAACAATTAAATCATCTTCCACCTATAAAAAAAACCAATTGTATAACAAACAAATCTTTGCAAACAAACAATTTTATATCACACCTTTCCGGATGTACGATCTTTCCAACAGAAATGCATTAAACCATCTTCACTTTGTGTTAAATATACCAAACCTTTACGAGTATCGGGATGCACCATCTTGCCTATTAAATTCATTCTTCCGGCACGAAACTCCACCAAATTGGATCCACTGGCCCCACTGCTGCTAAGACCACTTTGTCGACCGAACATGTTTGTTTATTCTTGTTTCTTTGAAAATTTTACAAACTTATTGTTTTTCAATTTTTTCCTATCGTAATGACTAAGCTTTTTATAAGAGCAAATTACAATCAATTGAATTTTACACAAAGACCTGAGCCAAACAAATTAATATGACGCGGCAACTAAGGAAAAATTTGCAGCAGCGGCTTATAGCCGGCTACGAGCCGAAAACTGCTAGGCTAGTAAACTTTACATCGGCTTTAATTGAAAAACCAGCTTTTAGCGAATTTACATACAGTATATATTAAAAATAAATATCTTATCAAAAAGTAAAATACGTCGGCAGAATAACGGCACAAAACTGTTTTTCCTTTATCTTTGTATTTTTGGCTTTTGTGGCGTCAAACAAAAATGTCAGTTATTATGAGCCGATGAAAAGTAGGCTAGCCAATCAATTTTCTTCTCACATGCGGCTTAAAACCGTTCGGCACTGGTTTCTGATTTTGCATAGCGTTTGCAAAAAAATTTTACAATTTTAAATGACAGAGCAAGTTTTATAAAGTGATGCCACCTGAGAGAAAAATGTAAATATATATACTCACAACTATTTTTGTAACACGAAGCTTTTATATATGACGTAAAAAATAAAGTAGCCGCCGGCAGCAAAACCAGTTTTTATCAAATATTTTACATATTTACACAAGGTAATGGAATATAAACAGTTCTATTTGCTTTTGCAAAGCCTAGCACCATTAGTCTTTCCACCCTGCGGCTTGGCAGCAACTCACTCTTAGTGTAAAATATATGGGGAGAAATGGTTTTTATTCAGTACTTTTTGGGTAATCAAACGATCCTCAGCCAGTTATTTGCATTTTCTCAGCATATAGTAGTTATGACGTATATGGAATTCGCCGAAACGCGAAATATAATGGTTATCTGTATGCCCGCTCGACATAACTCATTTGTTATCCTTTCTGTGCCCTCTACACATAATTCATTTGTCAGCCTTTGTTGTTTTTAATATTTTTATGACAAATATTAATTTTTGCAGTTATAGCATATATTCCAAGAATTTTCAAGACTTGGTACATGAGTTTTAAGGAGCTTAATTTATACCTTCTTTAAATATATAAAAAAATCCTTTTGTCGGAGGAATTACGCATTACCAATTAAAAAATAAATTGTTGCTTTGCAAGTATTTTTCGTTTTTTATGATAAATTTTATATCTCATGTAGACGTCATTAAAATATTACAACCTTATTTTCATTTTTGTGTTGATGCCGTACAAAATTCTACACGTCTGGCATCACTTGTTTTTTACAAAACAAACAAATTTTTCAACGGACGCTTTGTTTACGCGCTTTTTGTCGAAATAAATTGTGACATTCTTTAATTTAATGTGTTTTCCAATTAAAATAAAACGAACACAACATGTATATTAAGTCCGTGATAATAGATGGCTTTAAATCGTACGGCAGACGAACTGAAATTCATGGATTTGATCCAGAATTTACAGCCATCACTGGTCTTAATGGTACGGGCAAGTCAAACATCTTGGATTCGATATGTTTTGTTTTGGGTATTATGAATTTGGGTCAAGTAAGAGCCACATCTCTACAAGATTTAGTTTATAAAAGCGGTCAGGCTGGCATAACCAAGGCTACTGTCACATTAATATTCGATAATTCCAATCCAAGTCAGTGTCCATTAGGCTATGATAAATGCAGGGAGATCTCCGTAACACGTCAAATTGTTGTTGGCGGCAAGAATAAGTATTTAATCAATGGAAAATTGGTGCAGAATAAAAAAGTTTCGGACTTTTTCTGTTCGGTGCAGTTAAATGTAAACAATCCAAATTTTCTTATAATGCAGGGACGCATTACAAAGGTTCTGAATATGAAACCTCAAGAGGTAAAATGAATACATAATAATTTTTTTTGGTTAAACTGTTACTGACTGGTTTAATTGCAATATTCTTTTATTCAATAGATATTGTCTATGATTGAAGAGGCTGCCGGTACCAGTATGTATGAGACAAAACGAGAAGCCACTACCAAACTTATAGAAAAGAAAGATGCCAAGGTGAGGGAGACCAATGTGTTACTGCAGGAGGAAGTTGAACCAAAATTGGAGAAACTAAGACGAGAAAGGGCCGCCCATTTGGAATTTCAAAAAATTTGCCGTGATATTGAATATTTAACCAGAATTCATATCTCTTATCGATGGCTTAAGCAAAGTGAGGCCCTGAAAACAATAGAGGCCAACATTGAAAAGTTAACGAAACGAATTGAGGCTGCCAAACAAAACATCATCGATAACGATACGGAACGAGAACAAATTAAGGATATAACCAAAGCTCTACATGATCAAATTCAGAAAGAAAGTGGGGGTGAGCTAAAAACAATTGAAGCCGAATTAGAAGCTGAGCTAAAGCAAGAGGGCAAATTGGCGGGTACTCTAAAGGCCAGTCAGAGTGCAATTGATCAAGAGGCGAAAAAATTAAAGGCGTTGATTCAAAATATTGCTGATGATGAAAAGACCTTAAAGACAAAAGAAGCGGAAATGAATAAAGGGAAAGATCTCTTCCAGGAGCTTAAAGAAGCCGAAAAACGAGATGCATTAGCCTATGAAGCGGCTCAAAAGAAATTCGAAGCTGTCACACAGGGTTTGTCCACAAACGAAGATGGCGAGGCATCTTCATTGCAGGATCAGTTAATGAGTAAGATTTAATAGATTTATAATATATATATATAGTCTCTGACCGAACTCTATTTTTTTTTGGGCTCAAGCCTTTTTTGACCAAAGCGGAACGTTTTTAATTTGCTTTTTAATTGAAAAAAAAAAGAAAAATTTATTTTGCAATTGATTTTAAAGAAGAAATTTGTTTAAAGTTAAAAATGTGTAAACATGATTTCAAAAACATTGAAACTATGATCTTAACTACTAGTTTAACGCTTAAAACTATTGTTTCCAATTTTTCGATCCTGCTGGTAAAACGATTAGACGATTATTTGAGTCGGTTAATCGTAAAATTTTTTATTAATCCTTTATTGCGAAATGAACGTAATTCTTTCACCAATAAGAACATAGAGCTGTTTTTTATGAAATATCAAGTTAGGTCTACTGCATTGGTTTAAGTCGGGGTAATTGAATTTCCTAAGACTTTTTGAAGAATCATGCCTTAGGATCTTGAGGTTTATTTTTGGAGTTTATTTGAGGGCTCTTTAAACATATTCAATGGAAGTAAACCCTCTTGAATTTTTAAAAGTGGATTATTTCTCAGAACCTGAAGCAAGTTGTATGGTTCAATGAATCACTTGTAGAACAGCATTGCTCCAAACATTAATTCCTAGAACGAAATCTGCAGCTAGTTGTATCTAACATGTAATTTTAGGGGAATATGTTGCTGGATTGATGTTGTTGGGAACCGATTGAGACGTAAGAAAAAACAAAAATATGAAATCTTTGTTTTTTAACATCGATTTAAAACATTTGCAACCTTGTCTTGAAGGACCTTTAAAATATAATTTACAGTAATTAGAATTTTTTAAAGCAACTAAAACAAAAATTGTCTTCGTAATTTTTAAAGCCTATATTTTATTTATTTATTCAGTTTCGCAATATAAAGCCAAAAAAAAACATATTTCACAATAATCCTAATAACACCGAAATTATGTATTTCAAAGAGCAACTTAAAAATACAGATTAATAAAGTTTATTCACAATACGAATCTCATTGGCTACCCAGCCATAATGCATTAATAAAGCAAATGGTAAGGTAATTTAAAAAAGAAATAGTAATAAAGTCTAATTATTCACATATTATTTCAATTAAGAATTTGTACTAGAAAAATATTCCATTAGCTTTAAACCAAAAACAATATTTGACTGTGAGAAAATTTGTAATAAGTAAATGCTAGATTAGCCAGACGTAACGTTAACGTATCTTTGTATTTTTATTTAACTCAGAAATTTTGTTATTCAGAGATACGTTTACTTACGTCTGCCTAATCCAGCCTTTAGGCAAACTGCTCCGATAATAATTCAGGCAACGAAAGACCTTTCAAATGCAGAGATCAAAAATCCTTTCATATAGCTAACGGTATAACATTCTTTATTACCCTTTGAAAACAAAAAAAAAAACATTACGATATTTAATAAAAATTTCAAAAGAATATCCAAGAAAACTCTTAATAGTTCCGTTTGTTTACCCATTAATTTGTACAAATTTTTACTGGATGTCGTTCGTTTACAAAAATACTCAGTAAACATAAGGAAAAAAAGAGTTTGATATTTAGAGCTCTTCTTCTTTCTGAAAATTTTTACTGTACAAATTATTGCCAGCAAGAATTTACAAGCAGTCAAAACATATGTTTGAAAAATATGTGATAAATTTTTGTAAATACAAATAAAAATGTTTTACAACTACGTTGTTTTATGCAAATGCAAAGCAACAAATATTAGGGGTGTACGAAGTAATTTCGGGTAAAGTCTGGTAAAATGAGAGTAAGCAAAAAATTCTCTCACAAAAATATAAAAACCGCGAACGAAAAACTCAGAACGCATAAAACCACATTACATACCCAAAAACAGCTATAATAATAAATTTATTTGAAATGGCAAATATCTATTTCCATTTTCAAATGTATTTTTCATTGTTAAGAAGGGAAAGTTCTTTATAGTAAATTTTTATTTAACTTTAGGTCTGTACGAGGTAATTTCGGGTAAAGTCTGGTAAAATGAGGGTAAGCAAAAAATTCTCTCTCAAAACCATAAAAATGCCCAAAATACTGCGAACGCATAAAACCACATTTTATACCTAAAAATAAACGTAAAATTTATTCATATTGAAAAACAGCTTAAATAATAAATATATTTGAAATGGCAAATATCTATTTACATTTTCAAATGTATTTTTTATTATTATGAAGGAAAAGTTCTTTATAGTAAAATTTTATTTAACTTTAATTTTTTTCAAAAATGCAAAACAGCTAATTTATTAGCAACAGCTGATGATTTAACAATTTTACCATTTTACCCAAACAAAATGTACGGGTAAGTTCTGGTAAAATAAGAAACACAATTACTCTCTCATGAACGCTCTCATTTACCCAATTTTTGTTACAAGAAACGCTTTCTGGTAAGATTGGGTTTTTTTTTAAAATGCAAAACAGCTTATTTATTAACAACAGCTGATGATTTGACAATTTTTCCATTTTACCCAAACAAAAAGTACAGGTAATTTCTGGTAAAATGAGAAACACAATTACTCTCTCATGAACGTTCTCATTTATTCAAGAAACGCTTTCTGGTAAGATTGGGTTCCCGCGGGCACCCGCGGTAACGTACGACGGAAACACCTATTGTTAAATGAGTTATAAAAAATAAGAAAACCTTCTTAAATGTTTCTACTTAAGATTTTACAACAAGAATCCTATTTTTTTTCATATCGACCAGTTATAATTTATTTCTGTTAAACAAACTTGTAAATTATTGGAAATTTTACGTTCGCGTACTTTTTTAGAAAATTTTTATTTTGAGAGCAAATTTGTTACTGAGTAATTCTTACTGGACTTGACTGAGAAAAGTAAACGAATGGACTTAATTTAAATTGCAATATGACTGAGAAAAGTAAACGAATGCACTTAATTTAAATTGAAATATGATCTCTACTGAAATATGATCTCAAAATCGCATATGCCAACCTCTGTTGGGTAGAAAAGAATAAAAAAATTTGTTATTTTTTTTTTTTTTTTTTTACGTTAGACTAACACTCAGGGGATGTCCCCTACTAATGCAGTGCATTGTGTTAGAATTAGGAAAATATGTAATGAGAGGGAGGAAAGAGGGAGTAGTGTTGAAGAGTACAGACAATATGCAATATATCTGCAATAGTACAACAACCGGGTACACACTTTGTTGCTGAATTGGTTACTCAGTGATCAGTGCTATGCCTTTATCACTAATTGGCCCAACAACAAAAGAATACAAGGCGGTTGTACCATGCAAAATAGAGAAAAAAATTAAAAAAGGGAGGGAAAAAAATCTAGCAACAATAACACAGGCAAATAGAGACATTAAAGCCCTTTGCCCCTTTCAGTTTTTTTTTTATTTTTTATTAATTGACTTATTGTATATGCGGACAAAATGCGTGTTGACAGTTTAAAATATAGAACACAGACAGACAGAAACCTATTTAAAAACTAAAATATAATAAACCTATTAAAAACTAAACCTATTTAAAAGACAGAACACTACTCCCATATAATAAACCTATTAAAAACTAAAATATAATAAACCTATTAAAAACTAAAATATAATAAACCTATTAAAAACTAAAATATAATAAACCTATTAAAAACTAAACCTATTACAAAACTTTTTTATAACTGATGTTGCGAGCGAAGATAAATCACGTCTGTACTCTTCAACTGACTATACGCGACTGTCGACATTGACCAAAATAAAGGCGATTTACTGAGGAATCTGTTAAACGATTCACTGAATCGGAAACACTACCCAAAACCTTTATATTTTTAATAAAAAAATAAAACAAATTTCTATTTGAAATTAAAGCATTTAGGGTGGGTGCGAACTGGCTCAATAAAATCTGAACTAAATTCAGGTTTTTATATTTTTTTTTTTTGAAACTTAAAAATATTTTCAAATATTATTTAAAACAGTTTTAAACACTTTTGTCGATTTGTATTAAGTTTAGAATTTATTTAGCCTTAATGTAAAAATATAGTAAATTTCTTTAAATACTAAGTGTTCGGTCAAGCTTGGTCGGTCATAATTTGAGGGAATACTCGGTCAGTTACTAATATTTTATAAATTAAATTTTAACACAAATCCTCTGTTGGACATTTTAGATGCTAAACAAAGCGCAAGTGAAGCGCAGACTACGATCAAAACGTCTGATATGGAACTGCGTCATTGCCGTAATGTTTTGCATCAAAAAGAGAGTGAGACGCAAACCAATGATGCTGCCTATAATAAAGACAAAAATTTGCATGATAATCTCACAGCCGATATACAGGGTATAACAAATAAATTGGAAAGCATTGAATATGAAGAAGGTGCCTTCGAGCGCCTACAAGAACGTAAAAATCAACTTCAACATGAAATCAGACAATTGCAACAACAGTTAGATCGCCGCAATGCCTATCGTTACGAACTGCAATATCGAGATCCAGAACCGGGCTTTGATCGTACCAAAGTACGAGGTATGGTGGGTAAATTATTCAATGTTTTGGACGAAGGCAACTGTTTAGCTTTGATGATGACAGCTGGCGGTAGTGTAAGTTGTTTTAATTATTCCCTTTTTGTTTGTTGTTAAAACACTTTCAATGCAATTCTCTAGCTTTATAGTTACGTTACGGACGACGATGTAACCAGTAAGAAAATTTTACAAAAAGGCCAATTACAACAACGTGTTACCATTATACCCATCAATAAGATTTCCTCACATCCGATTAATCAAAGTGCAGTTAATTTTGCCCAAAGTTTAGTTGGCAAAGAGAATGTACAATCTGCCCTTTCGCTAATAGAATACGATCCGTATTTCGATCCAGTAATGAAATTCGTATTTGGTCATACCTTAATCTGCAGAGATCTAAATGTCGCCAAACAGGTAGGTTCCTACAAAACTAATTTTTATATTTTATGAGTATTCAACAATGACATTAAAAACAACACTCACTAGGTGACATATCATCGTAACGTTCATTGCCGTTCTGTGACACTCGAGGGAGATGTAGTGGATCCAGAGGGCACACTATCGGGTGGTTCTAAACCCAAGGGCGGCAATATACTTCAGGAATTGGCTGAGATAAAGCGATTGGAAAGAGACATAAAAGAACGCAAAAATGAAATGATTCAGATCGATAAGCAGTTGGCTTCTTTAGAAAATAAGGCAAGAACTTTTAACAAACTCAAGGAGTCCTTAGAGTTGCGACAACACGAGTTGAATGCGTGCAATCAACGTCTAAGCCAGACCAGTTTCCAACAGCATCAGGAGGAAATATTGTCCCTCAAAGAACGCATAAAATCCTTGGAAGCTGACCTTAAAAATGCTCGAGAAACTCAAAAGACCGCCCAGGCTAAGGCTAAGGATATTGAAGCTAAACTGGCCGATGCCAAAGGTTACCGAGAGCGTGAACTTAAGGCAGCCAGTGATGCCATGAAACAGGCCAAAATCAAAGCTGAGAAATCGAGCAACAACTGGAAAAAGCACGAGCAAGAATACGAAACATTACAAATGGAAATTGAAACCCTACAAAAAGACATAACTAATTCCAAAGAGCAGGAGGCCAAAATTGAAGCACAAATTGCTGAAAATAAAGCCCAGTTGGAGGAAATGCGTTCCAATAGCAAGGCTGCTGCACAATTGGTTGCCGATTTAAGGAAACGAATGAAGGATCAAAAAGATAAGATAAGTTCCCAAAATAAGGAGCTTAAAAATTTGTATGTCAAACAGGACAAACTGTTAAAGCACAATGAAGAACTTACTCTGGAGATAAAGAAAAAAGAGAACGAGGTGAACAAGGTTCGTTCCGATAATAAAGATTCCCTAAAGAAGTTGGAAAATCTCGAAAAGAAATATGCCTGGATCAATGAAGACAAAGAATTCTTTGGCATCAAAAACACGCGATATGACTATTCGAAAGAGAACCCTATTGAGGCTGGACAAAAACTTAGCGGTATGATTGAACAGAAAGAAAAGATGGAGCGTCACATAAACCTCAAAGCCATGGTTCTACTTGAACGTGAAGAGGAACAGTATCACGAGACGATGAGACGTAAGAAAATCGTAGAGGAAGATAAATTAAAAATCAAGAACATCATATGCAAAATGGATGAAAAGAAACGTGAAAAGGTCGAAAAGGCCTGGAAAGTAGTTGATGAAAATTTTAGCAGCATTTTTACTACATTATTGCAAGGCGCTCAAGCTCGCCTCAATCCCGTTAAGCAAAACAATCATTTGTTCGGTCTGGAAATTAAAGTTGGTTTTAATGGTGTTTGGAAAGAATCTTTGGGCGAACTGTCGGGAGGTCAGCGTTCCCTGGTGGCATTATCACTGGTATTGGCCATGTTGAAATTTTCTCCAGCTCCACTTTACATTCTTGATGAAGTTGATGCTGCTCTTGATATGTCACATACACAGAATATTGGTAATATGTTGAAAGATCACTTTAACGCCTCGCAGTTCATAATTGTTTCCCTTAAAGATGGTATGTTTAATAATGCCAACGTTTTGTTCCGCACCAAATTTGAGGAAGGCGTTTCTGCCGTTACTCGCACTGTTAGTCGTAGATGAATAGTTTGTAATGATTTCCTTTATATTTTTACCAATAAATGCCAAAACTGTTGCACGTACTTTGACATTTAACAACATTGAATTCACTGTTAATTTTACTATTAAAAATCCTTAGATTCTGAAAAAATTTTCCATTTCAGTGCCCAGAGAAGACATCTTTAACAACAAACCCAAAATGTCAAATCGTGTTTCTAAAACGTAGTTACAGTTGTCAAAATGGATTCCGAAGTATTCGATAAACGAATTTTTTAAACCTAGTTTTTAAATAGGGCGGTTTTTGAATTAATCGAATAACCTGTCGATTGAAATACTTCATATATTTTAAGTGTTGAAAATTTCAAAATTAAAAACTAGTAGTTTTTGAAAATTTTTTGTATTTATTTGTCAAATACCATTCTAGTTTATGCCATGGTTTTTGGTTGTAGTAGGGAGGGAGGGTATATAAATTACTACTTTGAAAGTTTGGAAAAAACAAATTATTTTTCGAAAAAAAACACACTTCGAAATTCAACATGTTAAAAATTTCTTATAGATTAAAATAATTTCATTTTTTAAAACCTATTTGGTTTGTTTGCAAAATGTATTTTTAGCCATTCTATTTATTTCAATTTTTAAATCTCAAAAATATGTGTTATTTAAATCGTTTTAGCTTCTTATAAATAAGAAACTTAAAAGAAACCCCTATTCCAGTCTGTTACAAATCATGATTTTTAAGCGTTCCAAAATTTTAAGGCTGAGTAACCCACTTTTTCTTAAAAATTGTGTTTTTGTTAAAAATTTATTAAAAACAGACTGGGGTACGAATTAAGAAATTCAACAATTTCTTTTTGGATGTTTTTGTAGCTTTCATCTTGCAAAATGGGACATGAAGAAAAAGGCTTCTTGGCAACACTGCAATTTACCAAAGTTCTCTTTACACCAACATTCTTAGCATTTTTTTAGTTATCGCGCAAATTTCTAACGTTTCGGTTGCTCAGTAGTAGTTGTTCTTTAAAAAAATTAAATTTTGTGTGAAAATATTGCATTGAAATTAATCAATTGTATATTTAATTATACTTAAAGTGTCAATAGTTAGATTTTCTAAAGAAATTATTTAGAATTTTGTGAATAAGTGCGTGTTTGTGTCCGTTTATTTTTGTAGTAGTTTAATTTGGTGCAATTGCTCGTATAGAGGCATACAAAGGTGTGATAATGAAAATGAATAAAGCTCTTATTATAAAAGAGAAAAATGCATAATGCATTATTAAAATATATTTAGAAAAAATAAAGTGCTGCCCACAAAATCTACAAATACAATAAAATGGACAACGAGTTAATTAAATGGTAAGTAGTGAATTGCATATTTTTCTTTTTTTCTATGCATACATTTTTGCGAACAGAAGACAAAATACATAAAAGCAGTATTGCCACTTAATGGATAATTTTTGAATAATTCCAATTTGAATTTTAACAGAAATGATCGTAAATTTCGGTCTAATATTTTTATTTACACATCAAACATAAAATATATAATACAGAACGTTCCGGAATAGAGGAATCAGTCCTAGAACATTTAAAAAAATATATATATTTGTTGATATATATAAAATTGATCAAATAGTATGTACTATTTTCTTATGAATTATGCCACGGAACAGTTAAAAAGAACTATCATATATCATAATTAAACATTCTTATTGCTTTGCAAATGTTTAAGTTTTTAAAAAATATTTGATTAGCACTTTTTAATACTATTATTACTATTTTTCATTCTATTTCATTTTTAAATCTAAAAAATCAATATTTTCGAAGCGTTGAGCAACCCACTTTTTCTTAAAAAATGTGTTTTTGTTAATATTTTTATTTCAGATTTGGGTAAAAATTTGGGAATTCAATAAAATTTTTGGGGGATTTTTGTTGCTTTCATTTTAGAAAATGGGATATGAACTCAAATATTTCTGGTAACACTGCAATTTAGTGAAGTTCTCTTTACACCAACATTCTTGCTTACCATTTTTTTTAGTTATGGCGCAATTTTCTAACGGCTGTGGTGGTCAATAGAATTTTTCTTTAAAAGTTTATATTTTGTGTTAAAATATTGCAATGAAATAAAAAAATTGTAATGTTAACTTATACTAAAAGCGTTAATAATTAGATTTCCTAAAAAAATTATTAGTAATTTTATTAATAAATTCGTTCGGTTCAAAGTTCGAACTTCGGCTTGTTTAAATATCCGTCATTTAAAGTGAATTTACACGTTGACTTCCTCAATACTATTTACCCAGTATTGAAGACATAAAAATTAAAATTTTTATAAATTCTCTCTTGAAAATGACATTTCGTGTCCCCAATTCTGAAACTCATAGAAAATACTGAAAATTTGTTGAAATTTTTTCATTTAAACGGTTCAAAAGAAAAAATCATTTTGAAATTTTTTTAATTTAAATGGTTCAAAAATAATAAAAATTATTTGAAACGCGCGTGTCATATCTTCAAATGGTAACCCTTTTTAATTTAATCACTTTTTTTACCGACTCATAAATGTAGCCGTTAATGTGTACAGCGACCGAAATAATATATCGGCGGCTTGCATCTCTGTTGTAATATAAAATTATGGTATGTGTGGTAACTCTAGTCGGTTTGGTCGCTTGCATTCGTGAGAAATTTTTCTCGTCTCCAATAGCACACACTTCTTTTGACATTTTTATGTGAAAAATAATTGTAATTTTTAATAGAAAATTTCAATTATTTATTAGCAGTTTTGTTGTATTTCAACTATTAAGCCGTATTTTAAAGAAATGCAGTAAAATTTTGTGAAAAATTCCAAGCAAATGTGCACAAAAACTTGCTGGAAAAATTTTTGGCCAATCGCTTGTGTTCGTCTACGACTACAACAATTTGAATAAAACGAAGTCTTTGCAAGACAATAAGAAAAAAGGTGAGTGAAGAAAAAAAGTAGCACAAGAATTTGGAAAATTGTGGAAAAAAACCATTAAAATACAAGTTTATTATAGAAAAAATTAAAACAAAAAACATGTATTTCTCCTATTGCAGGTTTAGTGCTTACAAAAAGTGTTATTTTTGTGTGAAAACATATATAACCCCAAATCTGAAAAAAATATTAATTTTACATCGTGTGTTTTTTCTTTTGTGCAAATTCTCCAACTAGAAAAAATTAAGAGAACTTTTATAAGAAAGAGAAAATTTCTATAAAAAAACGAAAAAGTGACAACGCAACAAAAAAAATAAAGAAGGCAAAAGAAAAAACGAAATAGAAATTTTTTTATTTCTTGTTCGTTGCTCCTCTTTCTCGGACACCCGTAATTAAAACGAGAAAGAAAGAAATAAACTACTACATATTACATTTTGTAGTATTACTACTATTTTGTAAAATTGATTTGAAGCTGAACAAAACGAAATTTCAACAACAAATTATTGGCCAACATCGACAACTTTCAAAAAGGAAAACAAAAAGGTGCGTAATATAAAAATATTTATAAGCTTTGCTTTAAACGCGAAAATGATGCTTCAAAATGGGTTTCAAATAAGCAAGTCAGCCTTTGTTGTGCTGTTTTATAACACTGAAAATTTCTCTAAAACTTAATATGTAGATTTTTTTTTTAATTTTAAGCCACGCCATTATTTAGTGTTTTAGTAGGTCTTATTTTTTTTTGGTGATACTGTGTGCTTGGAATTTTTAATTAATTTCAGTTTGTAGATGTTTTTAGGGTAGTGATTCTATTTTTTTCTTTTGATTTTTATTTAAATTATCACATTAAGTTGCATAAATTTATAAAATGTTTTTTTGAAAACTTTTCGTAGTATTGACAAGTTTTGATCGAATTTCCAAAATTGTTATATTTTTTATAATGTGTATATTAATTTTAAAATCCAGTTAAAACTGGATCTTAATCTTACAGTATTTTATTTCAATTTTATTTCACTCAGAAGATTTTTCCCGATTTAAATCCTAAGCGTAAAGCTTTCAAATTCTTGTGTCTTTTCTATAAAAAAAATCTAGAAAAATGAGTTTTACCAAAATGTTTTCAAAATTGATAAAATTGTGCATCGGCTAGTGGCCACGCTCATTTAATTTTATTTTGTCGGCCAACCGCCTTTCAAGTGAGTGGGATAAAAAATATACCACAAATAGCCTTTCCACTACTTAGGCTCTCAGAAGGTCCTAGAGGTTTTATACTCTGTTGTAGGTCCGCAGCCGGCTTCGCTCAGTTTTGCTTTCTTTAAATGTTCGCTCCATTAACCTTAGCATAGTCAGATCTTAAATTATAACAGATATAATTAGATATTAAAATTGGGAATATATTTGAAATTAACTTACACAGATTTGGCACACAGTTTATAATCACTTCCAATTTGATGCGGACATTTTATATGTCTTATCAGATTTAAACAAAAAAATAAGAATTTATAAAACTAATTCAAATGTCAATCTTTAACTACACCTTTTCCAATTTTTTTTCAGATTAGTCAATTATATTTCAGAAATTGTCAATTATATTTCAGAAATTGTCAATTGTATTTTAGAATTATCAATTATATTTTAGAGATAGTCAATTGTATTTCAGAAATAGTCAATTGTATTTCAGAAATAGTCAATTGTATTTCAGAAATAGTCAATTGTATATCAGAAATAGTCAATTGTATTTCAGAAATAGTCAATTGTATTTCAGAAATAGTCAATTGTATTTCAGAAATAGTCAATTGTTATTCAGAAATTGTCAATTATATTTCAGAAATTGTCAATTGTATTTCAGAATTATCAATTATATTTCAGAGATAGTCAATTGTATTTCAGAATAGTCAATTGTATTTCAGAAATAGTCAATTGTATTTCAGAATAGTCAATTGTATTTCAGAAATAGTCAATTGTATTTCAGAAATAGTCAATTATATTTCAGAAATAGTCAATTGTATTTCAGAAACATTTCAAAATACAAGGCAATAGCGAAACAAAATATAACAATCCCAAAATGTAGGTTGTACTGTTATTTCTGAAATACAATGAGAAAAAGATGCAGATCAGTTATTAAATATGAACACTTCTGTCACCAGATATGTCTCCATATGGCTAGATTTTTTCAAATTGGGCCACAAAATTTACTAAATTTTCAAGATTCCTTTAGTTGTGTAAATATCTGGCTATAGATCTGATCAGATCTGTTCATAAATCTATCACATAGGATATATCTTATCATATTAAAATTGTATTGTATCGTTATTCAACTGCATGTTTTTTATGACATTTTGTAAAGAATAAAGACAACGCAAAGGTGCCCGTTTTTTCCTTATAATTTTGACGTGAAGGACAAAACTAATTTTGCTTTCTCATTTTTCTTCTATTTCGGTAACAGTATTACAAGAAAGGGCTTTGAATTGATAACAGTATTATATCGTCCAAAAAGAATCATTTTTATTGGCGAAAAATTTACGATTCGTTAATATTTGTTGCCATGATTTAAATTTGTTTTCCCCTTGCACAGGTAGAAAAAAAACATACGAATATCAATACAGAGATTTGTACCATTTTACACATACAATATAAAATAATAATGTGTATAAACGGAAAAATATTCTGTAGCGCAATCTTAATTTTTCTCCCTCTCTTTCGCTTTAGACATTATTTGTTGGTCTTTTATTTTTACTCTTAATAATTGCAAAATTTCTTATAAGATTTTCCAAAATTTGTCCTTTATTTATAAAAATTTAATAAATTGAAATTAACGTCCTTTAACTGACCACCGATACCACCGTCACCAATACCGAATCTCTTGATTTCACAAAATACCAGTATCCAAAAATCTTTTCCCTTAAAACCGATGTTCGGGGTTCGAAATGGTGTTTCATAAAAATCAGTTTTTTTACCATTCGTTTATACCGATACGAATAAAATACCTTTAACGACACAAATACCGAAACTAACAAAAAATCAATAAGAAAAATACCGTTATTCATTTTGGTTGCCAACTTTAAAATGATAAAAACACTAAAGGCTAAACTACAATTAACTTCAGTGACTTAAGCTTTGTTTTGATATGAAACGAAAATTTAGAAATACAAATTTTTCTTTTTAAAAAACTGAATATTCGTTTCATACCGATACCAAGCTTAACCCAGTAATAAAATTATGCTTACCTGTAAGATGGTTTGTAATGGAAAAAATTAAAAAAATTACAAACCTGCTTACATATAGTTTGATTTTTATATGGCGAATTCCACTTGGATGCGGGTTTTAACACATATAAAAAGCTGTAATTTCATTTCTTACAGTAAGCACATTTTTCATGTCCCGTGGTAGTTGCATATATAATGGGTTATATTTATTTATATATATAATTTAGTTTACTTATTTATTTCTTTATTTAATTAATTAGTTATTTAGTTATTTATTTATTTTATTTATTTAGTTATAATTTCTTTATTTTTTTATTTATTTATTATTTATTTACTTTTTTATTTATTTATTATTTGTTTGTTTATTTATTTATTTATTTATTTATTTTTATATTTATTTTATATATTTATTTATTTATTTATTTATTTATATATTTATTTATTTATTCATTTATTTATTTATTTATTATATATTTATTACTTATTTATTTATTTTATTTATTTATTTACTTATTTATTTAATTATTTAATTATTTAGTTATATATTTTTTTTATTTATTTAGTTATAATTTATTTATTTTATTTACTTATTTACTTAATTATTTATTTATTTATTAATTTATTATATATTTATTTATTATTTATTTATTATTTATTTATTTTTTATTTAATTAATTATTTATTTATTTATTTATTTATTTAATTATTTATTTAGCTATTTATTTTAAATTTTTTCCTATTTATTTGTTTATTTAATAATTTA
The DNA here is from genome assembly GCA_949748255.1 of Eustalomyia histrio. Lineage (NCBI taxonomy): Eukaryota > Metazoa > Arthropoda > Insecta > Diptera > Anthomyiidae > Eustalomyia > Eustalomyia histrio. Next base: position 112,535,887 of record OX456527.1, on the reverse strand, counting down.
TTTAATTTATTTTTTTTTTTCTATTTATTTAGTTATATATTTATTTTAGTTATTTATTATTTATTTATTTATATATTTATTTTAGTTATTTATTATTTATTTTATTTATGTATTTACTAATTTATTTATTATTCATTTTTTTATTATTTATTAAGTATTTAATATATTTTTTTTTTTTTAATTATTTTATCTTTTTTTTTGTTTTTATTTATTTATTTTATTACTTACATTCACTTACATTCATTCATAAGCACATTTTACTTAAATTTATTATACCCTTCACCATAGGTGGAAGGGTATATATAAGTTTGTCATTCCGTTTGTAATTTCTACAATATTGATCTTAGACCCTATAAAGTATATATATTCTGGGTCCTTATGAAGAGCGAAGTTGATTTAACAATGTCTGTCCGTCTGTCCGTCTGTCCGTCTGTGTGTTGAAATGGGTTTTCCGAAGAACCCAGACAAGATGAGGACTTGATTCTTTTTTATTTCTGTTACATGTGATCCATTTCTGTTTGCTATTAAAAATCAGACAGATCGGTTAATAAATGGCTGAGATATTAGCAAAAAACCAGGACTACCTCTAATTTTTCCAGTAAAATCCCTTTGTTTAATATGTATGTAGAATTTTGAGCATAACAACACATCCATGTGTTAAAATTCAATACACAAACAACACACATACAAAGATTTTGATTTTCATCTCCACCTTTTATACACAAACAACACACATATAAAGATTTGTCATTTAAATAAAAACTAAACAAATCTCTAATGAACGAAGACTTTTATATATGTACCTCTATTGACGATGATTTTGTGTGAGCTTCAATAGCTCAGTTGTCTAGACGCTGTGTCACAGATACTTTTTTTTTTCTCTAAGGCCGTGGGGTTCGAGGTTCAAATCTCGGTGAGGTCAATTCACTTTTTTTTTACATTTTTTTTTTTATTATTTTCTTAAGACTTTTTTTTTGCTTATTTTTGGTTTTTTTTAACATTTAATAATTAATTTATATAAAATTTTATATTAATAATTAAATAATCCATAAATAGGCTAAAAACATCAACATTTTTATAAAAACCCTCTGATACAAACAAAATACAAACGTTTTTATATCTTTCACCACAGGTGGAAGGGTCGCGGTTTCGTTAAGATTTTTTTTTTGTTTATTTTTTGTTTTTTTTTTACATTTAATAATTAATTTAAATAAAATTTTATATTAATAATTAAATAATCCATAAATAGGCTAAAAACATAAAAATTTGTATAAAAACCCTCTGATACAAACAAAATACAAACGGTTTTATTTCTATTTTTTGCTCCGATTTAAAAGAATTTATAAAAACATTTTTAAACCATTTTATTTCTCACATATTAAGAAAATTTTATACATAATTTACCTTTGAGGGCAACTATTTTAGGTCATAACTTATAATAATTTATAAAAAAAATTATAAACAATTTTCCTTAAAATTTTTAAAATTAAGCTAAAGAAATTACAAATATTTCTAATAAAAAAGCTAAATAAAATCCTAAATGCAAATTTGCCAGCTAAATCAAACTATTTTGTAGAAATAAAACACATGCAGTTGTAGTGATTTCTTTTAACGATTTGTTGAAATTCTTTTCTTTCACCTCTTAACCTTTTATACACAAACAACAAACACTATTCTAGAGCTGTATTATGACCTATGGATACGTCTTATATAGCAAAAGTTCGAAAATCTTTAGTATAACATATTTGCTGAAAAACTCGGAAATATCGGTTCAGATACAAAAAAGTTATGCCCAAAACATAAATTTTTTTAAAATACATATTTTCTGGAACCATAAATCTTCCCGAGTCCAAGTTTTATCTCCAAACTAAATGGTTAATTTCCTCTTAAAGGCGTCCGTATATAAATCTGTCCATTTCATATATGTCCATATATAAACTTCAGTTTTTTCCCAACCATGGTGAAGGGTATATAAGATTCGGCATAGCCGAATTTAGCCGCTCTTACTTGTTTTTCCTTTAACATGTTTCTATATTTTGAGAGTTTCAACCAGTGTTTAACCGGCCAATGCTGTCCGGTTAAATAGCATCCGAAAAAACTAAATTTCATTGGCTAACAAACCAACCTGGTTAATAAAAATCCAAAAAACTAAGCCTTATCATTTTTCTTATTACTTAACTTAAACTTGTTTAGATCGTTACAAATCATTTTTGGCAATACAACCTGTATCCTTGTAAGGGAACTTGGGATAATCTGTTTACAACCTGCACCCTTGTAAGTACTTTAATTTTTTTGTGTTGCTATTTTACACGTAATAAATTTAAAATTTTTTCGTTAATATTGCTGATTCTTAGTATGATGTAATAATTTACAATTCAGCGCATTTGGTTTACCTGCTTCCAAAAACCAATACATATTTTTCGTGGGAAGTCATTTAAGGCAATTATATTTGGGTCTTAACCCTGAAGGAAATGTCGATAGTGAAACTGTACTGATTCACTATTGACTTTTTCACCAATACTGCTGACTTATTATGCCCCAGCCAAACGGTCTCTGCTGTAGACATTAAACATGTGCCTTTCATTGCGAATCTACACAACTATTGACCAGGCGTAGACATTAGAACCAAAGTTTCACAAGTACATTTAAGTAATTCTAGACTACACTTTTGGAACCTTTTACTTGATTTCCACAATAGGAAGGAACATAAGTTAAAACAGGGGCATTTATTTAAGAAAATTAGATATTTTATTAATACAAATTTTTATAAATTTCTTTAAACTTAATAAGTTTTTTAATCAATTTTAATTTTGGAGTAGACAAATCTTCAAAAAACTGTACAAAATCTTCCATAGATCGGTAAAATCTTCATCAGGCCCCACAAAATGTCTGGATGTATAACTTTCACTTAAAATTGTTGCCTCTTTCTTGTTGTTTTTATTTTTATACAAAATTGATTGTTTTTTTCACAAGTCCTTTGTAACTGCTTGTGCTCAATATATATTTAGTTCTTTATAAAGGGTGGTTAAATTTTAAGAGCCGATGTTGATTTTGAATAAAACACAAATTATTAAGGAAATTATTGTCATTTCTTTTTATTATGATAATATGGTATGGTTCAATTATGTATGGAACAAAATATCGGCCAAATGGCCGCCGCGACCTCGGCGGCACACCTCCATCCGATGGTCCAAAATTTTCGATGACGCTGAGGCATAATTAAGGTTCTATGCCGTTAATGTGCCGAATTATATCATCGTTTAGCTCTTGAATTGTTGTTGGCTTATCGACGTACAACTTTTCTTTCAAATAGCCATTGCTTCGTTAGCTGTGTAGCAAGTGGCACCGTCCTATTAAACCCACATATCGTGCACATCCATATTTTTCCAATTCGGGCCATAAAAATTTGTTATAATCTCACGATAGCGAACACCATTTACAGTAATTGTCTGACCGGCCTCATTTTGGAAAAAATTCGAAGCAGTCACTCTTTGTGGGTGCATTGGTTTTTTGACAATCACTCTCGGATTATCATTCGCCCAAATGCGGCAATTCTGCTAATTGACGAATCCACTGAGGTAAAAATGTGCCTCATCACTACAGATGATTTTCTTCGAAAATTGATCATCCACTGTTGCCATTTCTTGCCACCATTCTGACCATTGACGACGTTTGGAATGGTCAAGAGGCTTTGGTTCTTGAGTCAATTGCACCTTGTAAGCGTGTAAATGCAAGTCTTTATGCATAATGGTCATCAACGACGAGCGTGAGAAGTGCAATTGTTAGGCACGACGACGAGTTGAGGTGGACGGCTCATCAGTCACACTATCGCAAACAGCAGAAATATTTTCTGCAGTACGAGTTGTACGAGCATGCACTGGTGTTTTACATCTACAGATCCGGGTTGCTAAAATTTTTGCACGATTTTTTCGGTTGTACGCACATTTGGGCGATTAAATTGACCGAAAAAATCACGAAGTGCACGATATGCATTTTGATTTTGAACGCCCATTTTCATAATAAGCCTCAATAACTTTAACGCTTTGCTCTTGCTTGTTTATCTTTCCATGGTTTAAATTGAGTTAGTCTGAAATTGAGAAATATCAAATGAAATGCAGAAAAAATCTTGACGTTTAGGTGTGCTTCACATTCAACATCGGAAACTTATTTTGAATTGAAATGAAACAATAAAAAATCAAGAAAAAATCAAAAGAAAGGAATGTAAAAAGTGCAGTAGATAATTTGTTGACAATGTCACCAAAAATAGGAAATGTTGACTATGTCACCTAAACTTGACTTGGTGACACCCCTACAGGGAAGCCTCATTATGACAAATTCCCATTGGCTTTAACTCCACTTTTAGTGCAGTTATGCATATAAATTTTGAATTTAACTGGAGGTTAAATTTTAATAGGACATTCAGTAAAAAACATAACTATTTTTTTTGTTTCTTTTAAAATCAGTTTCTATTTTTCAGACACTTTAAGCAGGTAAAAATTGTACAATTTTTAGTATACAACAGAGAACTGCAAAATCAACTTTTTTCTTGATTTAATCATACACAAAAATTCTTGTTCACATTTAATAATTCAACAAAATTCACTGTAGAATAAAATCAGCATCATGTTACTGAACGCGTAATTGGGATCAGTGTGAATCATCTGTCGATTATGTTATATGCAAATGTAATCACTCAACAAAAAGTCAGCGTAGAATAAATCAAACAACGCGTATGAGTGAAATCATAATCAATACAAAATAGAAACACATTTCATAAATTATATTGTGTACATTAGGGTGGGACTTAAATCCGCTTTTTCGAATTTTTATTAGTAATACAATACTAAAAATATTCTTCTTTGTGAAATAAAAATATATTTTTTTTGGAAAAAAATTAGGTCGATATCTCAGACTTGCCTAATCCGGAAAAATTTAAATATTGTCAAAAATTTTTTTTCTTATATTTTGATTGGAAAATTAGGCAATATTTAACTTTAACCGGATTGGGAGAGAATGAGATATCGACCTAAATTTAAAAAAAAAAAGTTTCACAAAGTACAATTTTTTTGGTATTACTATTAAAAATTCTAAAAAAACGTATTTTAGACCCACCCTAATTTATGAAATGTGTTTTTACAAAACCCCCCCCCCCCCTTTTTTATAGATAAGAAACTATTTTGTTTTAATTATGAATACACACATACGCTTTATTTATTGCTTTTTCTGATTTATTCTACATCAAAATAATTATTGTTGACTCAAACGAACAAAATAAAATCAATGGTATAAAAACGACCGATGATTATAAATCAGTGATAACAATTTGCACGTCGTTTGATTGATTTAAAATCATCAACAAATATACTCCAATATTCAACGTTTGAACGCAAACACATATTTATTCTTGTGTTGATTGCGTATAAACGTTTTGCAATCAGCATTTGCAGTTCTCTGGTGTACAACAAAATTTGCCTTTCTTTTTTCTAAACGTCCAAAAATTCGACGGTCCTTTGCCGCTTAATTTAAATTAAAATATTAAAATTTTGCTGATGAATTAAAAAGATAAAATACTAAATTTTTAAACATCGGCCATGAGAAATCGGACCGAAATTAAATCTGCTAATTTTTGATAACCTTATTTTGACATTTTCGGTGATTTAAAGAAAAATTAATTGAATTATTTTTAGAAAACCCTCGAGTTTTTGTTACCCTTCTTGGGACAGTGTAAATTGGTGTAGGCGTAAAACGAATCCGGAGATCACAGGTTTTCTGTTTTTCAAACTTTGCTATAACATTCTATTTGGAATCAATACACTTAATTAATTTTTTTTTGCTAAATCAAATGAAACTGAACATAGAAATTAACCAGAGGAACATTGGATATAGGAAAACATTGAGTTGGAATAATATTATTAAACAAACACAGGAGTATTGAAAATTGCTTAAAGTTGTGTAAGTTTAAATTTTTAAAGGAATAATATGTATTATGTGAATTTGGCAATTATAACAAAAATTTTCTACATTCATATAAAGTACACAGAAATTACATACTGAAGCATCAAATTAAACAGCAAAATAAAAATCTCCAATGCTACGACTTTTCCATATGGTTGCTTTAATTGAAATGTGAAAAAACAAAAACACAAAATAATCATAAACTTTTTATCATCACAAATTTCATCAAAACCAGATTGTTTAGCTTGGCAGACTTTACCTTATCAGATAATATTAATTCAACTTTATCAACATATTTTTTCTTACAGTATTTTCCAGCTGATCAAATAAAGTCAATAACAAAAAAAAAAAAAAAAAACTACTACTAAAATGGAAATAACACCAGGTCGTGCCATGTATAGTCCCGATGAGGAATTAAAACCTTTAAGGACACCGAAAAATTATCGTCCAGATGTAGCAGCAGCAGGCCAATCTCATTCGAATTTATCGATTAATGCCGTAGAATTTGTGCCACGTTTTGCAAATACGGTGGGTCATAATAATGTACAAGAACGTTTACAAAGACATCAGCGACAGTATATACAACAAAACTATCAACAATACCAACAACCTCAACAACAGCAGCCGCAGCAGCAGCAGCAGCAGCAACAACAATATCATAATCAACAACAACAACACCCATCTTATTCCAATGGTTATGGTCAGCAGCAACAGCAGCTGCTGCAACAACAACAACAACCATCACAAAGTATAAATACTCAAATGAATTCTTTGAATATTAGTAACGTACAAGATCGTTTACGTTCATCGAATAATAGTGGTGGTGGTGGTGGTGGTGGTGGACGAGCTGGAGGAGGTGGTGGCTATCATCATTATCAAAATCAACAACGTGGCGGAGTTGCTGGTGGACAGGAATATCAACAAAATAATCATTATCGTTATAATAAAAATCATCACCATAATCAACAGCAACAATCACAACAACAGCACCACCAACAACACCATCACCAACAACATCGTTATAATAATCATAACAATCAGCAGCAACAACAACAACAATATCATCAACAGCAGCAGCATCAACAGCAACAACAAAAGCAGCAAACACAATCGTCAGCACAAGCTGGCGGCGGCGCGGCTGAAAGTGGCAATGAAATGGAAAATATTGCTTTGGATTATTTACAAACTGTGATTCAATGTCTCAATCAAAATCCTGGACAATTTGATAGCATTGCCACACGTTTCATCACCATTTTTGATGGCATGGAGAATAATAATTATGTGTTATCGATTGCCATGGAAGATATATTTAATGAATCTATTAAAAATCCCAATTTCCGTTATATGGGAGCTAAACTGTATAATCTCTTGCATATGTTAAATCACAGTAAAGATTCTCTATTTCATATATTGCTCAAATTAAAATTGGAATCCCATCAGCACGACGTACAACAATTTATGCAGAAGAAACAAGAGGCGAAGGTAAGAGAAACTGCTCTGTTTCTAGCTGAATTGTATATGCAACTAAGGGGCGATGATTCACGCATTTATTTAATTGCCGAGAATATTGTGTATTCTCTGAAGCAACTTTTATCCGTTGAAGATAATAAAGATAATATTCGTTGCATTTGTTTGACCTTAAAATTGGCCGGTTACGATTTAACCTCTGACTGTGCTGAAGATATGAAATTGATTATAGCAAAATTGGATGAAATAAACTGTAAAAATCCTGGCAAATATCCTTTGGCTACAAATGTCATTACACTGCAGAAGAACAATTGGGGTCGTAAGGCCTTTGGTTCTCATTCTTTGGGTGATCCTGAAAGTTCTAAGCCACCAGAGCCGCTACGCATGAGTGATGATCCCATATTCTATGGTCCCGATGGTCGTGAAATTACTGCTGAAGAATGTGATTTTCTAGCTAATGGTGGCACTGCCGGTTCTACCGATAACGAGGGCGACGATGATGAATTGAATCTAGATGATGAAATGGATGAGGAGACTGAAAGAGATTATAAACTGTTTCTTAAACAAGCTGCTGCTTCTAACAGATCATAGGTTATTTAATAAAACGAAAAACAATTAACATTAAAAAGAAAGATGAAAAAAAAAACAAAAAACAAAACATCTGAAAAAGAAAACATATTTTTAACAAGCAAAAAAGAAGGTTGAAATTACAGTTTGCTTTCAAAATGCACGCGAAAAATTGTGATGTAAAATGAGAAAAAAAAAATCTTAAATTTTAATGTGATATTTTTTTTCCTTCTTAACTTTTTTTCTTAATTTTTTTTTTAAATATATATACAAAAAAAATTGTAAATTAGCAGCCTCTTTATGAAACATTTTTAAATTAAAAAAAAATTATTATTGGCATGGAATTTCATAAACTAGCTGTGTTTTGTCATTTTGTTTATTTCTCCTATAATATTTCGTATGCTGTGCATGCTTAAACAATATATTAATATATATGTTTCATTTTAATCATTTTTTTTTATTAATAATATCCTTTCCTTTGTTTTTAACTTCCCATTATTATAAAGAAACCACTACACACACATTTTATATTATAGAGTTCCTCAAAAAACTTTTAAAACAAATATTTATTTATTAATATATATATATTTTTTTTGTTTTTTTTATAATTTATGATGTTGTCAGATTTTTTCTTATCTATTCTATGATGTATACATTTTTTTTTGTTTGTTTTATATATTTTCTAATTTTAGCTAAACTTATATTGAAGAAAAAATCAAACTGTAATTTCAGCATTTTATCGAATTCAGCTTAATTCAAGTAAAAATTATTAAATGTTAAACATTTTTGAAAATTAAAAAAAAAAACTATTATTTAAAAAAAATCTTGTTGTTTTTTAGTATACAAAACTGAAAATATGTTTTCCAAAACGAATTCAGCTTAAGAAAAAATGTACTAGCTTATATGTATTCTAATTAAGAAAAAGTGAGAAAAAATACTATTGACATTAAAAATATTCATATTCAGCTAAGCAAGTTTGATCCATACATTAAGAATTTTATTATTTAAATGAAAAACTTAATTCAGCTGCAGACATTATGGGTAAATACGTAAAAAATTGCAATGCAGTTAAAAAGAAAGAAGAAAAAATACAAAGATTTTAAAATTTTTATAATTCAGCAGGAGAATTTTTAAAGAATAGCAAATTTCAATAACTCTGAATTGGGCATTTTAACGAAAAAATATAATTTCATCAAAGAAAAATGTTGCTTAAATATAAAAATTGCTATTCTGCTAAGGAAATATTGAAATTACAGTGATAAAATGCAAAGATATGTAGAAACTTCATAATTCAGCTAAAAAATCTAAAGGAATATCAATTATTTAAATTTTGCACAAACAAAATTTGTTAAGATTATCATACAATCATATTCAGCTGAGAAAAGGAGTTTCAATATGTTGGCTAAATATAAAAATTGCTATTCAGCTAAGAAAAAAATTAAAATTACAGTGATAAAATGCAAAAATATGTAGAAACTTTACAATTCAGCTAAAGAAATTTACAGGAAAATCAATAATTTATATTTTGCACAAACAAAATTTGGTAAGAATATCATACAATCAAATTCAACTTAGAAAAAGAGTTTCAATGTGTTGGTTAAATATAAAATTTGGTATTCAGCTAAGGAAATATTGAAATTACAGTGATAAAATGCAAAAATATGTAGAAACTTTATAATTCAGCTAAAGAAATTTACAGGAGAATCAATAATTTAAATATTGCAAAAACGAAATTTGGTAAGATTATCATACAATGAAATTCAGCTGAGAAAAGGAGTTTCAATATGTTGGCTAAATATAAAAATTGCTATTCAGCTAAGAAAATATTAAAATTACAGTGATAAAATGCAAAAATATGTAGAAACTTTATAATTCAGCTAAAGAAATTTACAGGAGTATCAATAATTAAAATATTGCAAAAAACGAAATTTGGTAAGATTATCATACAATGAAATTCAGCTGAGAAAAGGAGTTTCAATATGCTGCTTAAATAATAAATTTGCTATTCAGCTAAGGAAATATTGAAATTACAGTGATAAAATGCAAAGATATGTATAATTTTTATAATTCAGCTAAAGAAATTTACAGGAGTATCAATAATTTAAATTTTGCACAAACAAAATTTGGTAAGATTATCATACAATGAAATTTAGCTGAGAAAAGGAGTTCCAATAATTTAAATTTTGCACAAACAAAATTTGAAAATCAGCTGAGAAAAAAGTTAGCAAATTTAAAAAAATGCTATTCAGCTATAAAAGTATTGAATTTGCAATGATCAAATGCAAGGAGTTTAATATTCAGCTAAAGTCATATTATATCAAGAATTAAAAGTTTTGCACAAACAAATTTTGGTATGACTGTCAAAAGAATTAATTCAGCTGGATTAATGTGGATTAATTGTGACAAAAGCCAAGATTCTAAGCAATTTTCTAATTCAGCTCTGGAAAAAAGCTAGTAAGCAAGCAATTAGGAAATTTTTAATAATAAAATGCAAAGATTTTCAACACTTCTAATTCAGCTTAAGAAATTAAAACATTTTATTTTGCATAATCAAAATTTGGTATGATTACAAAAAAATCTAGTTCAGATGAAATAATTGTTGCTGTTCAGCACAAGCATTATGCAATTTTTAAACAATTTTATAATTCAGCTAATGAAAGTAAAATGTATATAAAAACTTCTGCCGAAAAAGTTGTATGAAAAGCAGAAAAATTGCAATTCAACTTTGGAAATAGGAAAAGTTTATATCAAACTAAAGAAATTTAATGTGAATTAAGAAATAATAATAATATTCAGCCAAAAAAAATTCAAAGATATATCAAGAATTTTAATTTTGCTTAAAGAAAACTTTTCGGAAAAAGTGAAAATTGCTATTCAGCAACACAATAACTAAATTTACAATGATGAAACACAAAATTCAAAGGCACATCAAAACTTTTAATTTAGCAAAGTCAGATTTCGGCTAAAAAGGATTTAGCTAAAATATTTAAATATATATTCAGCAAAAAAACAATTTAAATCTACAATGATAAAATATTTGAACATAAAATTTTGCACAAACAAAATTTCATATACGCTGCTAATCAAAAATTGTATTTCAGTCTGAAAAATTGTCTGTAATATGGAAAAAAGCTATTCAGCTGATGAATTAACAAATTTTCAAAGATTTTAAAATTTAAATATTCAGCCAAAAAATATGATTTGAATATGGATCTTATTAAAAATAAAAAATATTCAGCTGGTATAAATTGGATGTGATTATTAAAAAAAGGATTTCAGCTGAAGAATTGAGTATGATTATCGAAAAATGTTCAAAATAGCTGAAAAATGTTTGATGAATTTTTGCATAAAAAAAAGTAAAATTTTCAAAAATTGTTATTTACTTAATTCAGCTTTATAAATTTCAAATTAGGAGAGTTAAAATGTTTGTAAAATGTGAAAACTGTTATTCAGGTAAATTCGAAAAAAATTGGCAAACAAAAATATCCTGCTTAAAGGTATGTAACAAAAAAATTTCATAAAATATGTTTAAAATTTAATATTAACAAAAATAATTTATTTTCAGGTAAATCATTTTAACAATTATAAGCTTTAAAACAAAAAAAAAGCTCATAAATTTTTAATTTAGCTAAAGAAAATTTAAAATTACAAACAGAAATGATAATTCAGCTTGCTAAGAAGAATGTACTTCCACTAAAAATTGGAAATTTAGTAAAATGAAATTTATAATATATAAAATTCCATGTAACTATTTTTATTGAAATTAAAAAAGAATTTATTAGCTGAATTGATTTTTACTTTAGCTGAATTTGATTAACAAATTTCCTACAATTTTGATCAGCTGATGTCAAAAAGAAACTTTTTCCTTAGCTGAGGATTGAAGCTGTAAATAATTATGAAGTGTTTGTCTTAGTTTTGGGATTCTTATATTAAAATCTCTACAATTTTAATAGCCACAACTGTTTTTTTTAGTTGGCTTAACTGATTATTTACAGCAGCTGAATTAAACACAGCTTAATTTTTGAGCATAATAACAATTTAGATTTTATTCAAGACATTTGAAATCAGCTGAATAAGATGTGATTACGGCTATATGAGTACTAAAACCATTGTTGAAAGACTACAAATAAAATCATTAACTTTTAAAGTTGTATCAAAATAGGAATTTAAAATATTTTTTAACTAAAACTTTGCAATTCAGCTGGAAAAAAGTTTCAAGTGATGAAAAATTTAAATTAGCTAATTAAAAAAAATTATTTGTTAATAAAATTTCAGTTAAAAATGTAATTTCATCTTTATCTAAGCTTTGTCTAATTTGTATTCTGTAAAAATTACAATCGGCCATATAAAATTTTAATTCAGCTAATGTAAAAATCAATTCAGCTAAGTCTATTACAATTTAGACACTCAAAATTTTAAATATTTCGAAAGCCGAATAAAGATGATTGCTTAAAAATTTGATTTAGCTTTAACAAACCCTTATTCAGCTATGATAAAGTCATATATATAGCTTTAAAATGGAAATTAAATTAGTTATTTTAAATTAAGTTCAGTTGAAGTATCTAAAGTCTCTTTTGTTAATTAGCAATAAAATTTAATTCAGCTGATGTAAAAAACAACTACCGATTAATTCAGCTAATGTAAAAATCCATACTATCGATTTAAATTGTATAAATTTTAATATAACAAGCCCAGAACTAAGACGGATACTTCAAAATTATATTCAGCTGCAATAAAACTATATTCAGCTAATGAATAATCTCTTCTGGATATTAGCTGATTAAATTGAACTCAGTTATGCTGCTGTACAAATAAATTCAGCTGATTAATATTTCAAAAGTTTCAATAAAAATAGTCTCAAAAAAAAAAAAAAAACGGTTGTTTAAAAATTATATTTACCAAATGAAACATTTAATTTAGCTGTATTCAAAAATAAAAAGTTTAAAATTATGTTTACATTACCTTTTAGCTAAAATTACAACGAATTTAGATATTTTAAAATTTAATGCAATTGTTGTTAATATAATTCAGCTAATTAAATTCGCATTAACGTGATTGCAATTGTTATAAGACTGACTTGACTACAGCATTAAGCTAAACAACTTATTTGCAACGTTTATTCAGCTGATGAAAGTTTTCAATAAAGTAGATTTATGATGTGTGTTGCCGAAAATTATTCAGCTGATGCACAACTCGGTTTTACTAACTAAAAGTTTAATTTAATTGCTTGTAATTGTAAATAGTATTAAATTATAAAGATTTCATATATGTAAATTTCAATTCAGCCGACAAAATATAATATCTAATTACTCGAAATAGTGTCAAATTATGTTAAAAAACGCCAAAAATTTAATTTAAGCTAGTACAAAAAAAAAAAAAAAAATAAATAAAAAAATACTGCTAATAATAATTTAGCTTGAATTAAGCCATTCACAAAATTTAGGCTGTTGTAAAATTTTTATTTTTTTTTAGTAATTATCATTTACAAATGCTTGTGTTCGTTTATTTTACTCTCTTTACACATTTCAGTTGATCTGCATGCTTTCTCTTCTTATATTCAGCTGATTGATTAAACTCTAAATTTCCCCCGCCTTCTGTTTTTGAAAGTATTTTTTTCAATAATTTTTTGTTTACAATTTATAATTTTTATTAAAATGCACGACTGTATTTTTTTTTTAATCTTAACAAAAAAATCTTAAATATTATTGCTAAAAAAATATGTATTTCTTAAATTCACTTGTTATTCGAAAATTTTGTGTTTTTCTTAATATTATTTTTCGTTTGTGTTTTTTTCTTTAATTTTTTGTTTCCTTTCGAAACATCTGTGTTTTGATTCTTGTGAAGACATTTATCATTAGATTGTAGTTTATAATATAAAATAACGATATAAAAATTATCCACTTGTTCTCTACTGCGTAACGTTTAATAATAAAACATATATATATATATTATTTTTTAAATTGTAATCATTAATTTTTTGTGAACTTCGTAATGTTCTGTGAATGATAAATTTAAAATTATATATTTAGAAATACATGTTACATTAAAAAAATTATAAACGTTTTGAATATTTTATTAGTTGGGAAAAGTAGTTGAAATTAAAATTCAGCAAATTAAACTACATATCAGATAATTAAAAATTTCGTTGATGTCATTCATCATTTCAATATTACTAATAATGAAATTGAAATTATTATCTAAAAACTTTATCCGACAGCAGTTATAACTAATTCAGCTGATTTCAATTTTAAATATATATTTTTTTAATTCGGAATTAGCTGATTTTAAAATTAAATTCAGCTAATTCAAAATTAAATTAAGCTTTAAAAAACTTTATTTTTAATTTTCCAAGTTAAAGTATTAAATTATTTGTATAAATAATATTTAATTGCAATTATATATAATCCGGCTGAAATAATTCAGCTGGTATAAATTTATTTAAAATTCGAATTAAAAAATTAAAATTACCCTACAAATGCAAAACATACGATCAAAAAACAAAATCGTTTATTTTAAACATTTTAAATTTAAAATTCTTCGAAATATAAAAAAATCGTTATGATGTTAGCAATACAACTCTATGCATGTCAAGTCGATAAAGCAGGGCGTATTATGAATAAAACCAGAGACCTGCGCCGTAAGGCTAAGCCGTGCCGCCGAAGAATTTTCGGCTTAATGCCGCTTATTTTTAATTTGTTACTTTTAACTTTGTTACCCCTTTCGATCTGGCATTAGAGATGTTTAAACCTTAAGTGGTACACAAATGTACCATCCGGATCGAAAGGGTTAAATTAACAATCATTTTTATAAGCTGGCTAAGCTGATGCTTGTATGAGCCAAAGAAAAGTTGGTTAGCCTATCACTGCCGGGTATAAGGAGCCGCCGCCGTTAATTCCTTTTATTGCCGCCTCCAATGAATTTCCTCGGCGCAGGTCTCTAGAAAAATCTCAGAAATACAACCACCTTGTGCTCAATTAAACAACAACAAAATTGACAACTGTACTAAAAAATAGTGTGTGTGCAGTTTGTGTGTGAATTAAAACTTTTTCTAGAAGTTTGTTATTAAGATAGTAGCTTTAATTAACCACATAAGGCCCTAATGGCTCGGTTATGTAAATGAAGATTTAATAAAAAAAAAAAAAAACAATGCAGAAAGTGGCCAAATAAAAAAATTAGAAATCAACAAATACCACAGAGTTGCCGGACTATGAAACACCGAATGAGTTTACAAGAGAGAAAAGAGTTATTGAATCTTATAGGGGAATAGTAAATTGTATTAAAATTCCAATTTGAATTTCAGGGTGGGCCAGCAAGAGAGCTTTATCATGCTCTCATTAATGAGTTAAAAGAGCATAAAAATTGATTGTTTTTTTTTTAACCAAGTAAATGGGGGACTTGACAAACATGACGAGTTTAGTAAATGAAACAGTTCGAGAGTCATAGTCGTGGCGTGCGTTTTGTTAAAAACATAAAGCGAATGTAAGAAAATATAAAAAAAAAGTATTTTTCAAGAATACAAAAAGGAATTAATTTTTTATATTTGTGTTTTAAGATACTACAAATTTTCAAAAAAATATAATATATAGTGAAAAGTGACTAGTATTTTTAAATAGTTTATTGATAAATTTTTATTCTATTAAAAAAAATTCTTTTTACAGAAGAAAAAAAAATCCACACAAATTGCTTTTTTCAAATCGTGAAAAGTACAAAAAAGTAAGAAAAAAAATTTATACACGCAAAAGAAAAAAGTTCTATAAAGAATTTGTGAAAATTAAAAAAAGTAAAATCTACATCAACAAAAGAAAAACGAACCCAATACGAAAAAACAACTTTCTTTGAAGAAAAATCATCGTCATCATCCTCATCATTAAGTATAAAAAAAATCAAAAGTATTTTTTTTTTTTCAAATTGGAATAAAACGAACATCAAAAAAAATAAAACTTGGAAAAAACCAATAAGGTAAATTAAATTTAACAAATAAAATACTATTAAAATAATTTTTTCCAAATTTTTGGGGCTGTGGCTGTTAAAAAAAAATATTCATTAAAAAACTTGTCTGTAGTAACATAATAACAAAAGTACAAAAAGCTTACGTAGAATGGTTAAAATCATCGACGACAATACACCAAAAACAACATATAAAAAAAGACAACATACAGAAGAAAACTTTATGAAATCAACATTAAAATGTATGACTTCATTGTCTAAAATTCACAAAAAAAAACACCAACAAACACTAATACACGCACACACACATATATTTCCATATGCAAGTTGTCAAAACAAATACATCCATAAAGAATTGTTGTTAGATTTTCAAGTAGTGTCGCTAATTTATCACTTTTCGGATTGTATGTTAAGCGCTATTTACAATTACAAAGTGCTTTTCTTAATGGAGAGAAGTTTCTTCCAATTCTGTTCCTTTCACATATTTTTTTTAATTATGGCATCTTATTTTTTTTAAATCTGATTGGAATTTTTTAAAATCGATTCTTTACCCCATTTATGTATGTTAAAACTGGTTCCTGGTTGAGTTAGTGCTGCCACCTTATGTGTTGGCAAATCTTCGCGCTGACCAAAGAACTTTTAATTTCTTCATGGATTCAAGATAGGCGAGGCAGTTAGTGCTGCGATTTTCTGTCGAAAGCTAGCAGTCGTAAAATTATCCGATTATTACAGCAATTTTCAGGCATAGTTTCTGGCGGCTTGTCTCCTAGACAATTGGTTATTATCTTAATTTCTCAATTCATATTCATGCGGCTATTAGGGCGATCTCCTCCGATATGACAAATTCATGGATTGTTCAAGGGTGCAAGGCCTCTTTAGGTAGATTTTATGCCAACAGAAGAGTGCACATCTATTGGTTTCGGCTGAAGCACATCGGTTGCGGTTCAGAAGTGGTGATTTTGACGCGAAGGACAAGGACCGCCCAAGTCAGGCAAAAAAGTTCGAAGATGATCAGTTAGATTTAGTAACCGATGGAGATTTTTGTCAAATTCATGAAGAACTTCCAAAACCATTGATAGTCATTCAAGTAGCAATTTTAATATGTTTACAGGATTCATCCAAGAGCAGGGAAATTGGGTAGCACACGAGTTGAAGCCGAGAGACGTTGAAAAACGATTTGGTATATCCGAAATGCTGCTGCTTAAAAATAAGTAATTTTTGCATCGAATTATTACTGGCAATGAAAAATGGATCTATTACGAAAAGCCGAAGCAACCAGCAAAATTAACGCCAGAGTCGAATTTTTTTTGTTATTGATACGACCAGAAAAGTACTGATTATTTTTTCAAATTTCTGTTTTTATTGGAACTTTATCATTGAACTTTATCATTTAAGAATGGAACACAATATCATTCATATGACTACATCGACTGGCTAGGCAGTACCTCATCCGATCAACCAAATTTTTCAGTACATTTTCGATTGTTTCGGCTTGAATCTTTTCAATGGCAACTTCGATTTCATGTTCAATTGTCTCTGGATGGTTTGCGTAACATTTATCCTTAATGGCTTCCCACATAAAATAATTCAATTGACTCAAATCACAGCCCCGAGGCGGCCAATTGACATCACAATTTCTGTTAATTATTCAATTGGCTGTGTGATATGTGGCCCCGTCTTATTAAAACCTAATGTCGTCCATGTCATTGTCTTGATTCATTTTCTTGCTCATTTTCACAGCAAAATGGCCCAATGATGCCGCCAGCCCAAAATCCATCGCAAACAATGTCTCGTTGTGCATGCATTGGCTTCTCAATAGTCAAATGTAGGTTCTCTGAACTCCATATGTGTCAATTTTGTTTATTGATATAGTCACCGAGTTGAAAATGAGCTTCATTTGAAAACACAATTTTTCGGCAAAATTCTTCATCTCCTGACAAACAATCTTCAGCCCATTGGACGAAGTGAAAACTCATCGAATATTCATGAGACTTCAGTTGTTGGACCAATTAAACTTTGTAAGCCTTGAAACCGAGGTCTTTGTGTAAAATTCTTCTCAATCGAATGGTCATGAGACTTCAGTTGTTGGACCAATTGAACTTTGTAAGGTCTTTGTGTAAAATTCTTCTCAAAGTGCGAGAAAGGTTGAGTTCCTGAGAACGATGACAAGTTGATGTTGATGGATGTTCTTGGACATTCTCAGCCACAGCAGCAATGTTTTCGATTGGACGCACTGGACGAGAACTTTCACGGGTTAGTTTGTCCAATAACGATCCATTTTCATGAACTCGCTTGACACACAAACTGAGCTGAAGGCCGATCTTACAGTTTGCGTTAAAGACTCACTACTTTGGAAGTAAGTTTTTAATATTTCCCAATTTTGTTCGAGCGTAAAGCGTCCCACTTATGCCGAAACATAAACCTTAAAATAAAAATGAATGTTATTTTACCTTTCAAAGTCAAAGTAAAAGGTAGTTCAAATTTAAAATTTTAAATGGCCCACCCTTTATAATTGGTTGTTTTTTTACATTGAACGAAACAATTATAATGCCAAAAAATTTCATTACCATTAAAAAATAATCTCAATGATTAATTATTATCCATTTAATTAACTAATCCCATGTCTGGTAGGAAGCAACTTAAAATGAAACTAATTCTAAAACTGTTAGGGAGAATATAAAAAACCGGTTGATAATATATTTTAGAGCATCGGGTTGATAACCGACCGGCGTTTTTGTTAGTTGTAAAAGATGACATCACTCTGCTTTGTGTAGAAAACTAGAAAGAGAACAGAATTGACTAAAGAGTGAGCGAGCGGTAGAGACAGAGAGTAGCCCCATCATCACAAAAATCATGTCTGACACTATTCGTACGTTCAGTCGATTGCTGTGTTCACACATATAAACCAAGTTAGTAAATTCTATAACTGATGGCTTATACTTCATTAATTTGTTGTTATTGTTGTTGTTGTTGTAGTTAGTGGTTGTTAGCTACACTTGTTTTTATTTTGCTGTTGCTCTTGTCGTTTGTTAACGCGTTTTTTCTTTTATTCTGTTTTAGTATGCCTGTTCTCTATATTTTGGCTGTAGAAATTACTTTTTTTTATTATCAGGTTTGGTAAACCGTTTTATAAGGTTAGTGTTATTGGATAACGGTATTTTAGAATTATTTCCCTTGGTTATTTAAAGGTTATAGATATTTTACGTTAGGTTATTTTTGGGGCTTTTTTACGTTTAATGGTATTTTATTTTGTTATTGGTATTTTCGGGTTAACGTGAAATATTTTTGACGGACCGTCACTATGTTAACTCTTATGTGTGAGTGTAAATGACAACTATAGTTGGTCAATAAAAGCTAAAATTTAAATTTTTATTTATATATTTTTTTAATTTTATCAAGCTCGAGATAATAATAAAATGTTACTAACGAATAGTAAACACTTTTTTTTATAAATGGAAAATAATGTGAGGATCAGCGCTAGAGAAATTTCGCATAGTAATTTTCCTTAGAGTGTGTGATATATAAGCCTGTTCTAAACCATGGGTTGTTTGTTGGTTGGTTGGTTCATAAGGAGGCTGACGATGACCTGGTCGCTCGGGTCAAAAGTGTGCATTTAATTATGATCTCGACCCTGATAAAATTTAAAAAATATATAATTAAAAACAGAAAGATCAAATAATACATACAAATTTTACATTCAAATTTTTATTTATGAATCTTAAAGATCTAGCCCCACGGCCGGCATTGCGACCCATATGGATCTTTTGTATCATGGATCATAAAACTAAACCAAATTCTGAATAATATTCCCTATGAACTTTAATACAGAAGGTGGAGAAGAGTTTCTAATGTCCTCTGGATCTAAAAATTCTCCATTGAAAACTTTTCTTCTGTTCCTATGCAATACAACACACTCGCACACAATGTGGATGATTGTTTCGTCTTCCTCAAGACATAGTCGACACAGAGGTTGGAATGGTAATTTAATCCACAAATGGTAATTTAATCCGAAATATCCGGCAAGAAACCCTGTTAGTAACCTAATGTGATTCCTAGCAAGGTCCAAAATGTTCCTATTGGAAAAGAGGTTGACCACTAGTTTCGTCTGTCTCATCCCCAAAGAATTGTTCCAAAGGTCCTTTGCTATTGGTAGTTATCCCTCCCTAATCAGGGCTGCTATGGTGGACCAGTTTACCCCACAGTACGACACAGAGGTTGGAATGGTAATTTAATCTACAAATGGTAATTTAATCCGAAATATCCGGCAAAAAACCCTGTTAGTAACCTAATGTCGTTCCTAGCAAAATTTTCCTATTGGAAAAGAGGTTGACCAGTAGTTTCGTCTGTCTCATCCCCAAAGAATTGTTCCAAAGGTCCTTTGCCATTGGTAGTTATACCTCCCTAACCAGGGCTGCTAAGGTGAATCAGTTTACCCCACAGACGGTTCTGGTCCTACTTAAGGTTTGGAAGAACCCATTCTAGCTACTGCGTCCGCTACCTCGTTACCAACATGTCCACAAGGATCAGGTATCCAGTAAAGAGTTACCCTGTTACGCGCGACCAACTGTTGAACACTCAAAACACTCTAGAACTATTTCTGTAGTGAATGTCCACGACGATAAAGCCTGGATTGCTGCTCGGCTATCAAAGAAGATCGAAATATATGCGCCCTTTAGACAATTATTAATATTCAGTCTAGTGCATATGAATATAGCCTGTAGTTGAGCTTGGAATACCGTTGGCCACATGCCCATTGGTTCCGACATCCTCGTGTTGGATCCAAAGACCCCCGCTCCTACGCCGGAGTACATTTTCGACTCGTCAGTATACCAGTTTAGACTGCGAGTGTCCACTACTGGACCACCCGCTGCTCATTCCGTCCGGCTTGAGATGAAAACCCAAAATCTCCTACCGAATCTCAATACAGTGCTAATACGGTCTGTTGGCATACCTTAGAAGTCCTTGTTCCCTTAAGAAATCAAGATATTCGTATGACATAAAAAGAACCCTCATGTTCAAAGTGTAATCTACGTGCAGCCAATGTTGCTAAAGTTCTAATGAAGATATTAAGAGAATAATGGTTTCCATGGACAATGTTGGGCAGGTCCTCATAGCCCTGTAACGGTATTTTAAGTTATTTTAAGTAATTTAATTATGGTATTTTAACGTTAGCGGTATTTTAAAGGGTTTTAATGTTTGCCAACCATGCTTTTTATTCAATATAAAATGTGTTTTTTTATAACGTTGTTGTTGTACATTGTGAGCTGTTGCTATTAACAACATTGGGCAACAATAACAATATACCCGTTTATACATGTATACAGATACATTTTATACACACACAGATGCATGACATACACTCTTATTATAACCGGGCAGCAGCTTGTAGCCCCTTTTTGCTTTTGTTATTTTACTTTTATAAAATTGTATTTTAAATATTGTTGTTCTTCTTCTTTCCTTTTGTATTCTTTTGCGTTAAGCTGGTTTGTTTTGTTTTCTGTATTCGTTTGTGATTTTGCTTAACATTTTGATTTTCCAAAATAAAGTTATAATGGTTACCGCGCAATATCTTGTTTGGAGAGTTAAAATACATTTTTAATTATAAATGTTTGTGTTTATTACACTGTAAATAATGTGGGTATTTAAATTTGCAAAATTCGTATAGTATCAAAAAATACATATAGAATATATAGACTACTCCTCAGTTAGCTTCTTCCCTTAACTTATTTTCCTGATATCATTTTCCTAAATCATATTATTTGGAGAACGTATAATCGATGCTATAGCAACGCAACTCCAGCTAGAAAATACATTCGTGCTGACAACCAAATACGTTGCCACCAATCTAGCTGGAGCCTACCACTTGCCACTTGTTTGGAGAGTATGTTTAGGTATCGTTACTGCGGCATAGTTATTTCAAAACCTTGTGTTTCTGTTCAATATCTGTAAAATGTTTTTAAGGTTTTTGTATAGTCAGACCGATGAAGACTTGAATTCACGGAAATTTGATCAACAACTGCGTAAACTCCATTCAGCAAAATTTGCTTTAAAAGAAGGAAATTTGTGTTGTTTCTATTTCATATACCTTTATTCGGATCATTGCACTATTTCCGCAACCTTTTCTTTCTCAGAACTTCACAACCCATCAACATCGGCTAAGAAACGTTCAAATTTTATATACGAAAAGGTACGTTGGGCCGAGCTTAATAAATTTGTTTGACATTTCAATTGGAAACTATATTTCTTAATAACAATATTGATGCTGCTGCGCAATTTGTAGAAAATGTTATATTGATTGTATCGAAGTTCTACATTTCTACAAAAAGAGTTTCGACTAAATCAAAGAACAATTGTTTGCAAGAACGCAGTCAAATCCAGAGAAGAAGCTTTAGGAAATTGGCGCGAAAATAGAAATCTGATTCTGAACTGCTACGTGAACAGTTGAGAGCCAAGTATTCCAAAGTTCTTACACGTAAAAAAAGGTTTTTTTCTTACGAACAGTGTGTTCGTGGTAAAGATCTTTCTGCTAGGGGCAGTAAAAGATTTTGGTCGTTCGTTAAAAGAGTAAGGAACAATGGTTGTTCAGTTATCCCAACTCCTTGAAAGTATGACCAAATATTCACTGACCTGGATGTTTTGAAAAAATTCATTCTTAGCGGAAAGCAATCAACCATTGACAGAACTCGAAAGGTCATTGTGTGCTATGCCTATGATATTCTTTCGAGCTCGCACAGTTAAATGGGTTCTTGCGAATCTCAACGTAAAAAAGTCACCGGCACCAGATGGTATACCAGCACTGGTGCTTAAATAATGCTCTTCGACTCTAGATCGCCCATTAGCTAACCTCTTAGGCTCTTTGTATCGTGAGGAAATCTCTTTAAGCTGGAAAGTTGTCAAAGTTCAGTCAATCCCTAAAAAGGGTGAGGCCAATAACCCTGAAAACTATTGCCCTATCGTTCTGCGCTCTTGAAGGTGATGAAGAGCATGGTTAAATACGATGTTGTTAATTATCTAGAGTCCAATTCACTTTTAAGCGATCGACAGTATTGCTTTCGTAGGGGTCGTTCTACGAGAAACCTGTTAGCGTTCCCTTTGGAGTGTAAGAATCGGTCTTGTCATCGGTTTGGTGAAAGTAAAGTAGTTGTTCTGGATATTTCCAAGACGTTCGATCACGTTTGGCACAGCGCACATTGCGTTTGATGTCGGTAATGACTTCTCTCGATTTATTTCGAGATTTCTCAGGGATCGCAATATACGTGTTGTTATAAATTTAGGAGTACCCTCTTTTATTAATAATCTTCTTGTCAAACTTTCAACCTTATCTGCTCTTTCGCTGATGACAGCAACGTTTGTCACTAATTTTCCTTCCCCTAAGGCTCTTTGATGTTGAGGGCAAAAGGCAGATCATGAATGACACACTCAATCGTAATCTCCGAGTGGTGTCTTGCTAATAGGGTAGATTTCAATATTTGTAAGACTCAATGTCGTATGTTGACCCATAGGGCTGTGGAGTCAATGTCATCAGTAAATATTTGTGGTTTCAATATCGAGGAATCGGATACTCTTGATGCTCTGGGCATTAGAATTTAGTGTGAAATAAGCATTCTCGTGTATTGGTTTTCTAAAACGGTGTAAGAAATATTACACTCCATTCGATCTTCTTACTATTTATACCACCTATATCCGACCGAAGATGGAATACAACTCCCATATATTGGCACGAGCTGCAAAGTATATTTTGAAACTTTCGGACTGTGTAAAAACAAGGACGTCGACACTCATCAATGAATAGAGTTGTATTACCTGGTGTAGTCGTATGTAGAATAGGCTCCTCAAGGAGGCCTATCCTGTTATCTAAAATATAGAGAAATTCACGTCAAAATTTCCATAAATACTACTCCCTTTTTCCTTTTTCTCTTTCTTCCTTTCCATAACCTATTTTCCTAATTCCAACACAATGCACTGCATTAGTGGGGGAATCCCCTGACTATTAGTCTATCCCCTTACTATTAGTCTAAAAAAAAGTGGTTGCAGAAGTAAAACCAGAGGAATTACTAACAGTGAAAAATTATGCCAGTTAAAAATCTGATAATCACTTGAGAATATGTTACATTACTAGTAAACTATACTCATCTAAAAGAAATAATTCGGTAAAGTGACCCAAGATGGCATAGATGGGGAAAATACACACATTGTAAAATGCCACAGAACTAACATAGGACAGGTCACTCAACACTCCCAAAAAACACCACTTGGTGTACTTGGCTTACTCTCCAAGGCTTGGTGTATGTGGCTTACTCTTAAAGCATGTCTTTATGCTTGGAGATTTTAAGAATATTTGTTTAAAGATTTTTAAACATTTTTGCAGGCAAATAATATTAGAAAAGTTCGATAAATGATAATACATATGAATTGTTTTAAATTTCATTTACTTTTTAATTAATTATATTTTTGTATATTTTTATTTTGGCCTCAAAAATTTATTTGACTTGAAATTCCGGTTTATTTTTTCAATCTCCATTAAATTTTGTGTGTTTTTGAGAATTTTAGTTTCCTAAATTTATTCTATTCAATTTCAGTTTATTGTATAGTTTGTAGAACATGACGTCAGATTTGATTTTTTGTATTTAGACGTTCAGGGTCAATAAGATATTTGAGTGTAGCAGCTTCAAGAGCGTATAGTTATTAGTTTAATTAAGTAGATAGAAACATTTATATTAGAAACTGTTGAATGTTTAGAAATAATTTATAGGAATATGAAGATTTAAAAATCTATTAACCTTAATAACAAAATGATTTAAGAAAAGTATTTCTATTCCCAATGAAATGTGGTTGCGACGTAAGCAATTACTTTAGCAATCCAATTTAGTTTCTGCTAAAAAAAAACTGATAAAAAATTCCTGAACTATAATTGAAAAAATAAACAATTTCTCAATGTCTAGTTTAGTTTTGTTTCAGTAACAACTTTAACCTGATAACTACAGTTTTTTACCTTGTCTGTCATACTCGTACATCCTCCCTGTTAATTTTTTATTTTAAACTTACATTTTTAGTACTTGACTTTTTTCCAACTGTAATTGTAAACATTGGAAAGCAAAATGCCATTGGCCTTATATGATCAATTGAAAACAAATATAAATATGTGTTACTTACAGCTACACCATTTCCAGTTTTATTTAAAAATTTCAGACTCTTGGTGTATTCACTATACCTTGGCGCATTCACTATACCGAATGCATTCATTGCTTTATAAACCTTGATAGAGAAACCAAATAATTTTTTTTTTTTTTTTGAAAATGCTATAAAAAAAACTACTGAATATTTTCTCAAATTTCTTTTTTTATTTGAAAGTACAATCCTTCCGGTTAATAATGGAAAATAATTTCATTCAATTGGCTGCTTCGGCTGGCCATGCAGTAGCCTTCACGATCGGTCCACTTTTTAAGCACATTATCGATTGTGTGCAGCTGTATTTCACTAATGGCTTCACGAATATTGTCCTTTAAAGCGTCAATTGTCTCTGGCTTGTCGGCGTAACACTTATCTTTGACGGCACCCCACAAATAATAGTCCAACGTTGTCAAATCGCAGCTGCGAGGTGGCCAAACGACATCAGCTCTGCGGCTGATAATGCGATCTTCAAAAACAGGGCGCAAAACATCGAGTGTAACTTTGGCTGTGTGGCACGTAGCGCCGTCCTGTTGAAACCAAATGTTGCCAATATCCTCCTCTTCAATTTTTGTGAACAAAAATTCGTCCAACATGGCCCGATAACGATCGCCATTGACTGTAACGGCCACTCCTTGCTCATTTTCGAAGAAAAATGGCCCAATTATGCCTCTGGACCAAAATCCGCACCAAACAGTGACTCGTTTTGGGTGCATCGGCTTTTCAATGTATGCGTGCGAGTTTTCTGTGCCCCAAATGCGACAATTTTGCTTGTTTACATACCCGCCAAGATCAAAATGAGCTTCATCTGAAAGATGACATTGAAAAGATGACATTCTGCAACATTACCATGATTTTCAAAGTAATGTCGCAATATTTCCCAGCGTTGTTCAAGCGTATACACAACATATTCGTTCAGCGGAAGGATACAATTAATTATCTGTCAAATCAGACATGAGCTAAGTGTTACCATTCACGAAATAAGCACTAGTTGAAAAAAAAACGTTAGATGGCGGACCCTATACTAAAAAAATACCTTTTCTCTTCAGTTGCTAACACAAATAAAATTTTTAAATTGCTGTTGATGATATTTACGATATATATTTTTATATCGTCAGCAAAAATATCTACCCTCCCCTTATTTTTAAAGCCTGTAAATCGAAATATTAATTTTTTTAATTTTTCCAGCATGTAATATTTTTGAGTAATTCGAAGTGTAAAAAATATCAGATCACATTGGGTCAGATTGTACCAGTTCTAATTTGATTTCAAAATTGAGGACAAATTTGAGATTTAATTGGATCTGATCAAATCTATACATATCCCATGCACCATGTAAAATCAGATGTAATCAGAAAATAAGAAATTAAAAATCAACTTTATTTGTACTATACACATTTTTATTTTGTTGCCTTTCAAGATGGCTCAAGTGGCTAAGATTTGGTATCAGATATGATCTTGCTTCAGATATGATATTGCTTCAGATATGAGCTTGCTTCAGATATGACCTTGCTTCACATATGATCTTGCTTTAGATATGATCTTGCTTCAGATATGATCTTGCTTGACGTATGATCTTAGTCCAGATCTGTATCACATAATTTTCAAGATCCCTTTGATATGAACAGTTCGGTCACTATATATGATCAGATCTGGCCATAAACTGCAGCACATATACCATATCTTATCATATATAATAAGATCTGGTGCTAGACTCAATCATATATAATTATTAATTCTAATCTTGAGCCCGAAGAAAGTTTTTAAATAAAAATTAAAATTTACAGATCGAAGCAATACATACCAAAATTAATATCTAATTATATCTAAACTGATCTGATCCAAACTTTATTACACAGGTATAACCTAACGTAAATACCTTTTTAGAACTTTTTAAACTCCAAAAATAGACCTATGAGTGGCTCCTATAGGCTATTACGATTATTCTGAGCTCTTCCTCACATTATTTTAAACGCCAACAACACAGAAAATTTCTTACTTAAGTAAAAATTGAGCAACAAATCGTACGATTTATTTACATACAAAGAAGGTTAGGTTGAATGGAAGCCCGGCGAGTACACTCAGAGGAGACTTTAAACCAGCAGGATTTCCATAAAAAAAGTCCATGTTGCCAGGCAAAGTTATATTTCACAGACTGTGCAATTCTTTGAAAAACGTGCTTTACAAAAATCTGAGTAAGATGCTTTAGTTCTGGTCATCATTTTCGTATTGACAGCTCCTCTAGTAATCCCCATGTAACAAACAATAGTTCGTGGTCATCTGGTCATTCGCACCGTTCCCAGTGAGCTGATTGACCGCTTGCCAAAACTTAGAACAATCCTTGTTATTCTTCAGATAAGTAACAGCCTTAGGATTTGAGATACCCTACAAGTAGTTAAGCTGGTTCACCTCGATCTTTTTCTCTATTTTTTTTTGCCATTTAGTCTAGGACATATACAGAGTATGTATCTCCAACATCTCAACATGTAATTCATAAAATATACAAACATTCGTAACGTACGTACTGCTATAGTCAAGTACCTTAAGTTATATTTGTCCAAAGAAAAAGTCTTCTAAAGCTCCCTTTGGGTAGAGTTATTTGTCCAAAGAAAAGTCTCCTAGATCTTTTTTTGGATAGAGAGCGATAGATGATGACACGTAAAATCGTGAAGCATTCCTTTGGATAGAGTTATTTGTCTAAAGAAAAAGTCTCCTAGATCATTTTTTGGACAGAGAGCGATAGATGATAACACGTTAAATCGTGAAGCATTCCTTTGGATAGAGTTATTTGTCTTAAGAAAAAGTCTCCTAGATATTTTTTTGGATAGAGAGCGATAGAGGATGTCACGTAAAATCGGGAAGCATTCCTTTGGATAGATTTATTTGTCCAAAGAAAAAGTATCTTAAAGCTCCCTTTGGATAGAGTTATGATAGATTAGCATGGTAGAGGCCATCAATCGTGAACACATTTTTGTCCTGCTTAACCTATTCAAATTTCAATAGAATCTGAGATTTCGCGCTAAGAAGTTTTCTTGTACATTCCGAACTTATAATTGTAAATTTTTAAAAACTAACAAAATAATGTTTTATTTTGAATCCTGATGTTGTAAAAAATTTCCTATGCTATAAAAACTTAAAATTAAATAATGGAAATCTTTCATCTTAAGTACTTTGAGTCTGCGGAGCGACCTTGTCAGAATTGGTAGTAATAATACATATTTAGATATAATTTTTGAAATGGTATTATTGTAGTCAATATGGCAGAAGAAGTCAATAAACAAGTTATAATCACGCTGAGCAAATGGCTAGAAAACATACAAACAATTTTACTACAATATACAGTTACTGAAAGAGTGTTAATCAAAAATGCCAACAGAGAATAAAAGATACTCCAGACAGTTATGAAGGATGGTTCAAAGAAAAAAAAAAAAAAAGGAAAAACATTATAAAAAATTGTCAGTCAACTTCAACATAACATAAATAGAAAAGAAAAACGACACTTTGACCTAAATATGAATATGGTTTTACTACGTACATAAAAACTTACACTTCAAACAACCTTTTTTTTCTTTTATTTTTCGTTCAAAAGATGATTGAATATACATAATAAAACAAACTTCATTTTATATACAAGATGGTGATGGCGATGATGATAATGTGTTATAAATGTTGGTTGGGGTTTGGGGAATTAAAGGTAATATTTATATATGTAGATGTCGGTAGGTTGGTCTGTGGATTGGTAGTAGTCGTAGTAATAGTTATGTTAGTAGTTACTACACGTCATAAATTATGTTTTGAAAAAAAATTTAAAAATATTAACTAACTCCAAGGGGGGGAGTGTTTGTCTATTTGAATAGCAAGTTAGATAAACATAGAAAGATAATACCGAAAGTATACTTTTTTGTAAGCCAACATTAAACTAAGAAATAATATTTAATTTAATCGTGAGATTTGGTAGGGGTTTTATTTTAAGAGGCCAATTCTCACAAATATGGGGTACTCCATTTTGTAGAGTGGTCTAATCCATCTAGCTTAAACTTTCCGTTTTGGAAGAGGCTAATTTTCACAAATATGGGGTACTCCATTTTGTATAGTAGTGTAATCCATCTAGCTTAAGCTTTCCATTTTGGGCTGCCAACCGGCCAAAGAAGTATACTTTTAGACTGGTTTAAGACTTTTTTGATCAAATTGAATTATCGTTTCGCAGGTAATTCTGTATGTTATCGCGACTTTGATATTTAAAAATTAGACATATTTTAAATACACTTTAAGAAACCATGGATTTATGTACTCCACGAAATGTACGCGGAATATGGTGGAATGTTGTTAATGTTTGACAGCTTGTGTCATTTGGTTAAAACGTAAACAACAATACTAAATATTGTCTCGAAAATGTCGAAGTTTGTACCAGATAAAGTGTGTTTGCGGGGAGTTCTTTTTCAGTTTTTATAAAAAAAAAGTGCGGCCGAAGTTTATGTCGAGCATGCTCTATCGCTCTATCTGAGCAAGTAGTGATTTTTAGCTGGAAAACAAGGATCCGGCCGGGTCAACCCAAAAGGTTTGAAGACGAAAAATTGGAATCATTGCATTATGTGGACGAATGCAAAATGCTTCAGGAGTTGTCAGAATCAATAAGTGTGAATAAGTCAACTGACTGTCTAAATGTCATGGGATACAAATTACAAATTATATCTTAATATCAAACCGAGCACTAGCAACGAAGGCTTTTGGCTCGTTGTAGCGAAAACAGACTAGAGCCTCTGGTGGGAATCCACGACCCCCGCACTGATAAGCTAGCCTACCGGGGCGGATTGATTCAAAATCAAGGAAACTCGGTGTCATACACAAGTTAATGCCGCGGGACGCCGAAACGTGAAAAAAGGAAGGGGTTTTTGTATCGCATTTTGAATGGCGATGAAAAGTGAATCCATTACGTTTAAGTGTTAAAAAAACATAGGTTTTCCCGGACAGCCATCAACATCCTTCGCAAAGCCGAATATTCATGGCATGAAGCTTATGCTCTGTATGTGGTGGGACCAGCTCGGAGTGATCTACTACCAGCTGCTCAAACCGGATGACATTATTAGGTGGGAATGCTATTGGACTCCACTCATGCGTTTGAGCGTTTGAGTAGCAAAAACGGCTGGAATACGAAGAAAGGCACGACAAAGCGATTTTGCAGCATGACCAAGATCGGTCAAGACCTACTTGGAAACGCTGAAATGGGAAGTCCTACTTCAATCGCATTCTCCAGATAAATATGCGAAGAAGTGTCAAATGGAAGCTCGATGCAAACGAATTTCTTGTTTCCTTGGTCCTAATGTGTTGAATGAGATTGGGGACATATCAAATGGGGAAACAAGATCAAAATGGACGTCACTGTATGGATAAGCACTGCGCCATAGACCGCTTAACTGCGTCCTGGGGTTACGTAAGTAATTACTATAGGAGCTGTAGGGACGAAAAGGAATTGCGTTATTTCTCCTACAAAAATTCAGTACTGAAAAAGCGATGTCTCATATACATATCCAGGGAAAAGATTCTTTGAAGTTCTGGATAGTTTGTGGGGCAGTCCGACCCCGTGGACGTTTTTTTTAAGAAAACTATGGTTTTAGTTTTTTGTCTGAGCTTTTAATACGAATGTAAGGAAGATTTAAAAGCAATTACATAACCTCTAAGTGTAGTCGGCTTATATGGGACTCCATCTTAATGTCTACCACATACAGATCCGTTTATACATCTCTTAATGAAAAATGTTTGCAGACATTAACTCCATCCAACGAACAATGCATGATAAGATCCGATTTTAATCAGTTTAGCTCACCGCAACATTTTCTTCGTACTTGTGTACGTAGGAAAATCCGTTTCGGGAATATGAACAGAATTTTTCGATTGATACTTAAATTCTATTGCGCACAAAACATTCGACTACACATTTAAAGAAAAATCCTGTTGCCAAACCCCTAAAATTCAGTTACTGCGGACAAACCAATCGATTGGCAATAAATTTAATTGCAACAACGAATTTTTTTTTTATCTATTAATGAAATCGGTATTATTTAAGTCCCCATATTGTTTTTTTTTTGGCATTTCACAGTATTTTACCGAAAAAAATTTTAAATATTAAGAAAATAAATGTAGGAGTGTTTTTATTAATATCTGCCACTACACAAGTTAAAGATGATTTTTGTGTTGAAACTTGTTAACATGCGACAAAGCTTAAACATACAAGGAAGGTCTTCGGTGTGGTTGCGGATGAAATTTGAATATGTTGTAGGGGAGATTAAACTATTGAACACGTAGTGGTTAGCGGCCCACTCTCATGGTTAGTGGGTAAAAAGAGCGTGGAAAGAAGGGCTTTTCTAAAATTTATCATACATCTTACCAAGTAAAATATACACACAGAAAAAATTGTTGGCAGTTTCTAACTTAAATTCAATTATTACTTAGAGCGATTGGTACAATTGCAACATTCGATTAATCAGGCATGTGATGCAAATCGAAATTGATCGGATCGAAATTGATTCGGTGCTCAATATTCTACGATCTATATTTTCATTTCGGTTAACACTTAACTATTCTGTGTGCAGTGAGTTCGGTATCAAATAAAACTTAGTTGGAAGATTTAACTCAGCTATGTCTTATGCTGTGACTAAAAACATATTGTAACGGAAATTCGATTCATCAATGGCAACTCTTCACTTTAATTAATATTGCATAAGTGTCTTTTCTGGCAACTTATGGTAGCAAAGACTAGAACCCACTCAATATACAGCATTGCCACGTTATGTTTTGAACACTTCTATCACTTTTTTTTTTATTTTTATACAAAATATTAAAAATTAAAAATTTTTACCCCTCCGTTTCATATCCTAAATGCGACAATGGGCCAAAACAAAATCAAGTATTCATTAATTTTGTCTCCTAAACATATCCCAAAATTCACCAAAATCGCAGTGAACCATTTCGCAGACCTTCCTTGTTAGACAAACATCTTTGGGCCAAAAGTGAAAAACAAAATTCAGTAAAACCAAAAATACATAATACTAGTACAACAACTAACTGGGAGTGCCATCATCAACAACTCAAAGCTCACTCATGTACATAAATTAAAAGACACATAAATAAAAATGACATTCATGTATATGATTCTAAAAGAATGACTTGAAGTTTACTTGAGAAATGGAGCCTCCTTAACGTGAGATTGTCGCTAAAGGCCTTTTTTAAAATACATTTTGCAGTTTTCATTTTAAATTCGATTAAACGAGCAATTAATTCTTATGAAATTAATGAAAAATATTTTGTTACAACTTTTCACCCCGTAAAGTGAGGGATCAGTGTACATACATACTTGCATTTGGTAAAATTCTCATATAAAATATTTATATTACGAGGGCACACACACACACATTCATACATACTTAGAAATATGTTACCTAATTAAACTTTAATTGAACTTATGTGCATTGTAAAACGTTTAAAAAGTTTTAAATTTCTTTTCTCTCCTCTGGCAATTGTAAATGGTCACTTATGGTCTTTGGGAAAGGAAAGAAAATGAACAAGAAACTTTAAAATATATGTACATATTTCAAAGAGAATAGATGTCAATAAATTTAAAGGTTTAAACTTTTAAAGAAAGAGTAGAAAGAATCGAAAAACTGAAAGTAAAATTAAAACAGAACGTTTAAACAAATGTTTTGCCAACAAATTGGGCCCAATTACCCACATGTTTTTGTTCAAATCATGCTAAAACTTATGAAAATTTACCAAGTTTTTTATGCAAATTCTTGCACAATTTATCACAGCATGGATCTAAAGCCGTTGCAAAAGTATTTGGGTATCTAATCTTCAAAACCGACCGTTTTTGATTCAGTACATATACATAAGTACATACTCAATACCCCCAGAGTTGTATTTTTTTCTTTAAGCATAATTTTGCCATCAAACACTTTGAAAATGTAATAATTTTTTTCGTATGAAAATACAACCCTGGTTTTGTATAAATATTAAAAATACTGAGTAGTGTCTTGAAAAGTATTTAGTAGTATCAAGTATTCAAAAGTACAGGCTGGGGCAAAAACCATCATCTGATTTTCTTTTGCTTTAACTTTTGTTTAAAGTGAAAACTCATTCAGGTTTTAACTGATTATGTTTATTCGCAATTCTAAATTTTGTTTGAAATAATTGTTAAAAACCACAAACGGTCGCCGTCGGCGTTGATGCAAATTTGGGCTCTTTTGATTACATTTTGCATAACTGTGCCCAGTATTTGTGGTGTCACGTTGTCAATTTCGGCTCGAATGTTGTCTTTTAACTATTTAAAGGTGAGGAGCTTTTCTGTGTACACCAACAACTTCAAATATCCCCAAACGAAGAAGTCTGGGACAGTCTAATCTGGCAGAAATCTGGTTGGCCAAGCCAAATCATGCGCTGGAAAGGCATCCTTCAAAATTCACCTTACGTCGTGTGCAGTGGGCCGTCCTGTTTGTACCGCATGCCCATTAAATCTAGACCGTCAACTTTCGGTAAGAAAAATGCACTCAGCATGGCTTTATAGCGGTTGCCGTTCAGCGTAATAGCGTTAGCGTTGGTTCATTACTAAAATAAGGTTCAATCAACTTTTCCGATGTAACTTTACACCACACGGCGACTTTGAGAGGGTGTAATTGTGCTTGAATTGTCCGTCCCCTAGAACTGAGAGGTTTGCTTACTAAATAAGCCGCTAAGATAAAAATTATCCTCTTCGCTCATGATTACTGTTGATGAAAAAATCATTCACTCCCTCGTTATGACAATTTTCGCGCGTTCTTGGTGCTCATAGCGGTTCATTATTATTCACTATAAATTTCGCACGTGTCTACTTCACAAATGTCTAAACCAAACTGACATATAATGCCATTTGTAAAAATGACAGCTCTTTCTAAAAGGGTGATATTTATTGCCCCATCGTTTAATTATCCGAATCATACAATTTAGAGAAAAAATTGCATCGATTTGCAATTAAATTTTTTTGAACATTTTGACAAAAATGCATGCTTTTGCATATTTTGATTTAAAATACTTATTTTATGCTTTTTTTAATGCATATTTTGCTCTTTTTAATGCATATTTTTAATTCATGCACTCAGAAAAAAGTTAGTAGAAAAATTTATAAACGATTTTCAATTACAGAGTTTTTACAGAATATTTACAAATTTTTGTTGCTAATTTCAAAAATCATTTTACAAATTTTTGAAAACCGATTTGCTAAAATTAGCAATAGAAAATACTAATTTGAAAAAAGTGGATATTGAAAGAAATGTTTTTTCTAATTAAAACTTACACCTACAAACTTAAATTGCCTTAGAATGTTACATAGATTAAAAAAGGGATCGGAAGTGAATATACCGACTCATGTCTGAAAATAGGACTTAGTAAAAAAATATTGACTAAAATATTTTTCAAAACAGAAATTACCAAAAAAAAAAAAAAATATTAATTCGTTTATGTTTAAACAATTTTTAAGATTTGTTTTTAATTTTGTGTAAAATATTTTTTGAAAAAATAAATAAATAAATAAAATAAAAAAAATTTGATGCTCGATAAAAAAAATAATTTTAAAATTTTGTACTAATATTCACAATATTTAGTAAATTTTTTTTTGCTGATTTTAGCAAACCGGTTTTAAATTCTGCTTTACAAAATGTTTACTAAAATTTTGTAGCCGCTTCTAATTTTTTTACTTATTTCATTGTACTACACGTCAGCAGACATTTGATGCTAAGATTAGCAAAAAATAGCGCTGGGCTCAAATTTGCAAAATTTCCCGCAATAACAGCAAAATTTTCAGTTGCCAATACAGACTTTTTTTGGTGAGTGTAGAAATATTTTAAGTCAAAAAAATATTTTTTTATTTTTTTTTTATTATTTTAAAAAATATTCATTCTTAAAAATCTGGTTGACCTTAGAAAAGGCATTGAATTCTATTCCTATTGGAGAAATATTTTGTTTCATATTTTTTTATATGTTTTAAAGCAGCGGTTTCCACTAACTTTCACTTCACGGACCCCTTGAGTCATATTTACTGGCTGGCGGATCCCAAAATTTTAAAATTTTT
The DNA here is from genome assembly GCA_949748255.1 of Eustalomyia histrio. Lineage (NCBI taxonomy): Eukaryota > Metazoa > Arthropoda > Insecta > Diptera > Anthomyiidae > Eustalomyia > Eustalomyia histrio. The sequence goes on along the minus strand of OX456527.1, from coordinate 112,500,687 downwards.
TATATTTAAATAAAAATATGTAATTGCGAAGATTTTCAGAAAAAAATGGTAGAAGTAAAAATTTAAGAGATTTACCAAATAAAATTTTTGGAAGAATCTTTCAATAAAATTGCCCTAGATAAACTTAAAACTCGAGGATTTTGAGGGATTTTACCAAAAAAAATCTTCTTAGTATCTGCGATTTTTTAATAGGAAAAATTGATTCTTAAATACCTTCTGATAATATTTTTTTTTGCATCTGAGAACGTTTTCTATAGAAGAAATAAAAAATATTGTGGATTCAATTTCCACAATATTTTTCTTAAATTATTATTTTTAAAGGATTTTTTCCGAACTCTTCCCGGACCCCTTTGGATGTAGCTACGAACCCCCTGAGGGTCGCGACACCCCCATTTGGGAACCGTTGTTTTAAAGTGTGTTTTGTTTTGCAGAAATAACTGCCCTTGATGCATATTTTGTGTGATTTCATTTTTAGCTGCATTTTTAGAAGCATATTTTCATTTTCAAGTGCATTAAATTTCTTGCCCAAGCTAATTTTTGTTTTCTTTTTTCAGTGTACTTATATCTAAAAAACTATTAAGGTGATTTTTCAAAATCAATTAACTTTTTTTAAATCTAAATGCTGCTTTTAGACCTTAATGGTATTACCATTAATATTTATTGGTCTAAATGAGTTATTTGATTTAAAATTTATCTCAGAGAAAAACATTTGAAAACTTGTTTATTTTTTAATTTATTTTTTGGCTTCTTTTTCCACAAATGTGTTGAAATTAAAGTTTTGTTTTGAAAACCAGTTTTAACCAAAACCAGCACTTTTTTGTTTGTTGATTTTATGCTGTCATTGGTAACATATGGCATCAATAGTTGTTGTTGTTATTTAACAAAAAATGGTTTACAATTGTGAATGTTACAAAAAAGTAAAAAAATTATTCACTTTCACAGTAAAAATAACGATTTGAGGTCTTTAAAGTTCGAGTGAGATTTGTTTACGAGATAAACGTTTTACTATGCTTAAATTGATTAAAATGAAAATATTTTTTTTGGAGGAAACAACCTTGAACTTGTTTGAGACCCTATCTAGCCATAATGATTCATTTAAGAACAACTACCTTCAGAAATGATTATTTTACTTGTTTTCAAAATCAAATAAAGAAATCCACATGTTGTGTTCTACGTTACGTTCTTATCTAAAATATACAAAAAATGTTTATAAATAAAAGAAAATATTTATAAACGATTTTTTTTATATATCATAAATTTTGATACCATTACTCCCTTTTACAATACAGTAAATCGTATTGTGTTGAATTTCAACAAAGTCAAGTAGAATTGACAAGAGATAAGATAAAAATGTGATGTCAGCTAATATTTTCGTTAATAATAGTTTTTTTTGCAAATAATAAGTTATGGTTAAAAAAAAAAAATATTTCAATATTCAATGAAATCATTCAAATAATAATAATAATAATAAAAAAATAATACACTTAAAGATATAAATAGCAAAACAAAAAAGTTTGCAAAAATAAAAATCATTAACCGACGAAGGTTTATATATAGTCATATATCACATTGTACAACAATTTCAAACTTTTTCCAAGGAGACAAAAAAAAATATACGTGTATCGGCGTTTTGATAGATCACATCGGAATTTAATTTTAGTGGCGGTTAAAGCTTCCCAGCTCTGGCCTGTTCTTGCAGCATATCGGTATATAACACTATGTTTTCTTTACATCTGAGGTGTAGGGTATGTTCAGCAATTTTGTAGATAATGGTATGGAAAATATTTTTGTAGAACATATTAACCCTCTAACTACCACTCATAACGGTATTTTTTGTCAAATTGTAAAAAACACGCCGAAAAAGGGGAAGGGCGAGGATGAAATGTTCTAAATTCAGACATGTTGCATATCTTTGAAAAGGTTTGACATATTATTTATTCTGGTCCAAAAATATTTAAATAATAATGAAATTAAATTATATATAAAAAGATATGGTTTGCTGCTCTATGATTCGGAAACTTTGAGCCGCGTTTCCTCGGCAATTAAAAATATTTTTAATATTAAAAAAAAAATTCCAAATTTAAAAAAAATATTTCCATGTTCAAAAAAGTTATATCTAATGAGTTCAATGCCAAAAAAATCTTTAAATAACGATTGTATCAAATAATATCAAATTGTATTTAATTATATAAATTAATGAAATTCGATGAGCCTCTTTTTTCGCATCAAAATATATCACATGAGATAAGATTATGTATAACATTTTTCGGATTAAATAAGTTATGAAGTGATATGGAATTATTTATGTGACTATTTATATGACTATATGGAATTATTTATGCGGCTATAACGGAACTTTTTTCATTGGCTTCCAAGAATCTGCGCAAATAATCCAAAAATGTGACAGAAAATATTTTAAATTTGTTGAGTTTTTAGAAAAAAAAAAAATATTAAAGATTTATTTCACCAGTTTCTTGAAAATAATTTTTGTGTAAATTTACTACTTTAAAATTTTTTTTATAGTGTATATTGCCTTAAAAGGGTAAACAACCTTTGTATAGAAATATAAAACTATTGTACCATATTCATAGAATTTTTTTTTGTAGAAAAAGTAATTTGATCTGTTATTTTTTGAATTGAATGTATGACGTTTATTATATTTTTTATTTACTATTATTGCAAAAATATTGATTAATAATTAGTTTTGTGGATATAGAAAATGAATTATTTATGTATTCAATATTTTGAGTCATATTTATTGACAATAGACTGTTTTAAGATAAGATAAACACTTGTTGATTTTATATAAATATTGCAGCAAATATTAAAAAAAAAAAACAATTATAAAGAATCGCATTCAGGGACTGTAATAATTATTCCTTTTTTTCAGAAAAGTTAAATGATAAAAGTTTTTTTTTTTTGATATTTGATCGAAAAAATCAAAATCAAAAAATAACTTTTATTTTTGCTGGAAAAAATAGAAATCAAAAAATACTGGAAAAAATAAAAAAATAACTGTTATTTATTAGAAGTAAATGTTGGAAAACTGATTCAAGTATACCATATTCATCCATATGAACAAGTCTATGATAAAATATATTTCTCTTAAAAATTTTTGATTTTTATTTTCTCTATCAAAAATAAAAATCAAAAATATCTTATTTTTGCTAAAAAAAATTAAAATCTAAAAAATAAATGTTATTTTTGATCGAAAAAATAAAAATCAAAAATAAAGATTCGCATTCAGGGACTATAATAATTATTTCTTTTTTCAGAAAAGTTAAATGATAAAATTTTTTGAGTTTTGCTCGAAAAAATAAAAATCAAAAAATAACTGTTATTTTTGCTAGAAAAAATAAAAACAAAAAATACTGTAAAAAATCAAAAAAGAACTGTTATATATTAGAAGTAAATGTAGGAAAACTGATTCAAGTGTACCATATTCATCCATATGAAATAGTCTATGATAAAATATATTTCTCTTAAAAATTTTTATTTTCTCTATCAAAAATAAAAATCAAAAATACCTTATTTCTGCTGGAAAAAAATTAAAATGTAAAAAATAACTGTTAGTTTTGATCGAAAAAATAAAAACCAAAAATACCTTTTATTTTTTGCTGCAAAAAATAAAAATAAAAAAATACTGAAAAAAATCAAAATCAAAAAATAACTGTGATTTTTGCTGGAAAAAATAAAAATCAAAAAATATTTTTAATTTTTGCTCGAAAAAATAAAATTCAAACAATAACTGTTATTTTTGCTCGTAAAAATAAAAATCAAAAATAACTTTTATTTTTGCAGGAAAAAATAAAAATCAAAAAATGACTCATTTTTGATCGAAACAATAAAAATCGAAAAAATAACTGTTATTTTTGATCAAAAAAAAAAAATAACTGTTATTTGTGGCCGAAAAATAAAAATCAAAAAATAACTTTTATTTTTGATCGAAAAATAAAAATCAACAATTAACTGTTATTTTTGATCGAAAAAATAAAAATCAAAATTTTTAAATGCAATATTTTATCATACACTAGTTTATATGGATGAATATGGTATACTTAAATCAGTTTTCCTTTTATTTACTTCCATATGCTTCTTTTGCTTTAAAATTTCAAAATAACTGTTATGTTCAGTCCCCGATCACATTAGTAGGAATATGAGATACCGTACTACATGTAACAGACCACATTTTGGAGATCAGTCCGATTTTTATTTTAAGGTCCTGATGAATGATATCATAGAAAATGAGAAGAATATAATTTGAAAAAAATAGTTCCTTTAAAAAATATTCCACATGAAATTTTTTTAAATTCTAAGAACATTTTTAGTAATTTAAAAATATTTCTGATGAAATCAGTTCGAATGGTCATTTTATATATCAAATTTTTTTTCTTACTTTTAAACAAAATTGTCAGAGTGATTTTTTTTTTAAGAAAATTATTTTATATACCCAGGCCTAATTGTAAAATTTAATACTTTAGCCCTGGTTTATAAAGAAAATTTATTTTTATTTCCCATGTATTTTTGACAAAAGTTGTTGTCAATTTCTATCGTTTTGACTATTTTCCTAATAGATATATAGGTCATTAATTTTTATTTAATTTCTATCTTTAACGAAATATTTAATCACGTGTTACTACGCATGTGTTTTTTTTTCTTTGACAATTTTTCGATATTTATATTTATAGATATAATTTTAATCCCTGTATCTACTTCCAAAAAAAAAAAAATGTGTGTAATTAAAGTTCTTTGTTTTCTTTTATAAACAAAATAAAATCAATACTATAAAAAAAGTCATATTAAATGAACCATTAAATTGCTTTTAAAGAAAATCTTGATTGAAAAAAAAAAAATTGAAGCATACACATTATAACAAAGTTTGAAAATAAAAAATTTAGCATAAAAAAATTTGAATTTTTGTTTGTATTGGGTGGGAAAAACTAAACGGTTTTCTTATTTTACAAAAAAAAAAAACACCATCAACTCCCACTTTTTAATACACAAAATAGAAAATAGACTTAAGGAAAATATACACTTTGAAAAATTATTTTATTTATTTATTTTTATTTTATATATAAAATATGCAGAATTTTTCGAAAAAAAATTTAAATAATGGGACTTAAAAAACTAATTTTATTGGCCCGTTAACAGAAACAGAAAATAGAAAAATGTTATCTATTTTTATTCCAGAGGGGGGGTTCATATCTTTTTTTTTTGTTTGAGCAACGCCCAATAAAGTGCACTTCAGTCAAAATGGCGCATATATCAAAAATTGTATTAATCGTTTTTCGAGTTTCTAAACGTTTATTTTGATAGAAAAACAAGTTGCATCCCACAAAGCGACCACAAAGATCTTAAAGAAAAATACCTAAGATTTATTAAAAAAAATATAAAAAGAACCCATTTTGCAAAAAAGTAAAAAAAAAATTTTGACTGCAAAATAAGTCAAAAAAATTTTTTTTATATATTTTTTTATATCATTTTGGACAAACAGGGATGTTTGACGAAAATGTCAAAATTCAACACCCACCAACTCGGAGAGTCCTTGACCGATCCGAGTCATAACTACTAATCAACTTGGTGCAAGTTCCATTCCGATCCCAAGACATTCCGATCCCCTATACACATTTTGAATCAAAAAAAATTTTAAATTTTTTTTATATATTTTTTTATATCATTTTGGACAAACAGGGATGTTTGTCGAAAATGTCAAAATTCAACACCCACCAATACGGAGAGTCCTTAACCGATCCGAGTCATAACTACTACTCAACTTGGTGCAAGTTCCATTCCGATCCCCTATACACATTTTGAATCAAAAACTAGACTTCTTAAAATTGGTTTTTACACAAAAAGGAATATTTGCCAAGAAACTGGTGTAACTTGTCAGCATAACGAGACTTTTTGAAAAAATAAAATTTAGCACAAACTTAAAAATTTGTTAAAATATTCCAAGTATTAGAATAATTTATATGAAAAATAATATTTAAATGATATGTTAACAGTTTTTTTTTTGGCAAAAATTTAATTTGTGTGAAAGGTGACTTTCAATATTTCTTCTAACTTTCTTACAAAATCCTTTTTTTTTTTGAGTGTATACATATTTTTAAAGATTATGGATTTTTATTAAAACCATTTCTGTGAGTTGATGTTAAAAATAGCTAAGATTTAGGAAATAGATAGACAAAAATATTAAATTGACAGGAAATATAATGACAGCTACTTTACATTGTGTTTTGAGGTTTTTGACAGTTACAAAATATGTCAAAGATTAAGTGGAAAAATTGGGAACAATTTACAAACATGCATAATTATATTAATAGCTAAAATGTGTTTAAAATTTATTTAAGTTTTCTTTTATTATATAAAAAATAATAATAATAATAATTTCTTTTATTTTTATTTACAGGTATGTTTGGAAAATTTCTTAATTATAAAAATTGACATAAATGTAAGTGAACATTTCTTTATAATTAATTAAACCGATTAAAGTTAAACAAAATTTTGAACAACAAATACTTATATGCAATTTAATCGAAATTATGACTGAAAAAATGCGAAGAAAACGCGAAGAAGTTACATTAGGTACCCAACATTGGAGTACCTGCAGTCGAATACCTTTTTGCGCTACTAAACAGAAAGTCGGAAACTCAATTTACGCCTCCCATTAAAAAGTACTGAAGATAATTGTAAACTAATGGTTTTTACTCCCACAAAGAATTATTTCAAACACTTTTTTCTCGATCGAAAATAAAAAATAATGGACGAAATCGAGCGCCCCGGTAGGCTAGTTGGTAGCGTGCTAGCTTATCAGTGCGGGGGTCGTGGGTTCAATTCCCACCAGAGGCTCTGGTCTGTTTTCCCTACAACGAGCCGATGGCCTTTGTTGCTAGTGCTCGGTTAGGGTATTAACATATAATTTGTAATTATATGATTAATATTGAATAAAAAAAAATAATAAAAAATGGATGGAAATTAATTTTCGCGAAATTTTTTTTATTTTTAAATGAAAAAAACACCATTTTAATTAAAAATGATTTTTTTTAGTGTCCCTAAAAAACAGGCTTAAATTTTTTATAAAAAATATTTTTAAGGAAAGAAAATCATAAATGAAAATCCATAACTTCTAAATAAACTTCATATAAAAATCCATTTTTTGTCAAAAAAGCAGATGATTTAAAATAAATCTTCTTTTTGCCCTCCGGGAAATAAAAGGAAATACAACTTTATATAAAATGTTATTTTTGTTGAAAAAAACTTTTCGTCCTATGAAATGATTTAAATATTTTTTAATAAATTCTCATATTAAATTCCATTTTTGATCAATCAATCCGGATGTTTCAAATAAAGCTCCTTTACGGCCTTTTGCGCTGAGCTTACCAGATATATCGATTTAAAAACTTTAAAATTTCATATAAAACTCTATTTTTGATCGAAAAAATAAATTAATTCATATTAAGCTCCTCGGGGTCTTAGTTTACGAGATAAGACAGTTTAAACATACATATATATTTTAAAATTTATTATTAAATAAAATTTTTGGTCGGTTTACGCTGTCCCAAAAAGGGCCACGAATTGGTTGAGTTTAGGCTGTAGTTGCAAATGATTTTTTAGCAACGTTTTAACTGGATGACATATGTGTATTAAAAATACCTACTAAAAATTGTAAAAATTTTGTTTATTTTTATTTGTATTTTACACATAGAAAGGCAAGTTTGCACAAGATTTTTGCACAAGTTAAAAAAAATTTAGATGAACATAGTAAACGGCATATCTTTTTTTTTAATTTTATAATGTTCCCATGTTTATTTCACAAAATAACAACGCGAATGTTTTTGGCTTAAATTTGCCAAAAACTTAGGTGAGCATAGTAAGGATATTGGAGCATTTACTGTGATATTTATTTCTATAGAATTATAAGGGTGGTAAAATTTAAGGGCCGATGTTGATTTTGAATAAAACATAAATTATTTAGGAAATTATTGTCATTTCTTTTTATTATGATAATATGGTATGGTTGAATTATGTATGGAACAAAATATCGGCCAAATGACCGCCGCGACCTCGGCGGCACACCTCCATCCGATGGTCAAAATTTTCGATGACGCTGATGCATAATTGAGGTTCTATCCCGTTAATGTGCCGAATTATCTCATCCTTTTGCTCTTCAATTGTTGCTGGCTTATCGAAGTACACCTTTTCTTTCAAATAACCCCAAAGAAAGAAGTCCAACGGTGTCAAATCACATGATCTTGGTGGACAATTGACATCGCCACCACGTAAGATAACACGGCCATTGAATTTGTCGCGCAAAAGAGCCATTGTTTCGTTAGCTCTGCGGCAAGTGGCACCGTCCTGTTGAAACCACATATCGTCCAGGGTCATATTCTCAATTCCTGGCCACAATCTCGCGATAGCGAACACCATTCACGGTAAATGCTTGGCCGACCTCATGACACACTATCGCGAACAAAAGCAATATTTTCCGCAGAACGAACTGGGCGAGCATGCACAGGTGTTTTCACAAACCCGGTTTGCTGAAATTTGCCCACAATTTTCCCGATTGAGGACTCATTTGGTCGATTATGCTGACCAAAAAAAATCACGAAGTGCACGAAATGCATTTTGATTAAAACGCCCATTTTCATAATAAGCCTGAATAACTTAACGTTCGATTGTGTATCTTCCCATATTTTGATTGTGTATCTTTCCATGGTTCAAATTGAGTTAGTCTGAAATTGAGAAAAAAACTTGACGTTTAGGTGTGATTCACATTAGCATGTTTTAGTTTTGATCTAAAATTATTAGAAAATTAGTAAATTGTTTTTTAAACCCTTGTCGGGGTTTTTATTTTATTTTATTTATTTTTATTTTATTTTAATTTTATTTTATTTTAATTTTATTTTATTTTATTTTATTTTATTTTATTTATTTATTTATTTTATTTATTTTTTTTTTTTTAATTAAGCTGACAAATTACGTGAAAAAATATTAAATTTTAAAACAAAATTAAAGAAAATTTAACTGCAATTGTAGTTGCTTTTTAACTACATTTGTAGTTGCTTTTTAACTACATTTGTAGTTGTTTTTTAACTACATTTGTAGTTGTTTTTGTTTTAGAAACCAAAATTTTACTGTAAATTTTACTACATTTGTATGTTCTTTTGACTACACCTGTCAGATGATTTTTAACAGTTAAAAATAACTACATATTATTGAAAATAACTGCAGTTGCTTTAAATGCAAATGTAGTAACACCTTTTGAAGTGCAACTGCAGTTATTTTAACTGTCATTTGAAGTTAATTCTAACTACATAAATTCCTGAGTTTAGTTGTTGTTAAAATTTAACTAAATGTACTAATTTTTTTTTCTATATTTGAAATTCATTATCTAAATATTTTCTGATTTTCACACCCTGTATAATTTTTTAGCCTGTTACACTATTGAGTATTTTTTGTTTTGTTTATTTTTTAAAAACTTAAAATACCTTCCACTCATATAACAAAATATTATTTCACAGGTGTTTTGACTTGTCTTTCCTATAATCTTCCTTATTTAGTTAGTGCTACTTGTGGAATATCTAAATTTATATTACAATTTATTTGGCTTTTAGCCAAAATTAACTTAAATCACGTGTGCTTATAGTTAATCCAGACAAATAAGGGCATCATATTCCATAGTCGAATTCATTATATACATATTTTCAAATGTTTTTAGTTTATTTTTTTTTATAAAAAAAATCTATTGTGTTTTGTAAAAACTTAGAAATTAGTGTGCGATCAATATTACTGATAAATTTTTGATATTTTTAATAAATTAACTAAAATTGTTTCCTTAAAAATTCCTAATGATTTGGAAAAATTATTTATTTAACGATAAATCGCTGAATTTTTAAAACTTTTCAAATTATGTTAAAAATTAGCGAAAATGGGAAATTGTTCAAACTTTTCGAATTTTCAGTATTTTAAAGTTTTGCTTCAAAATTAAGAAATAAATCGCCAAACAATATTTAGTAAATAAAGACTGACTTTTATAAATTGTTAGATTTGAAGAAAAATATTCATTTATTATTTTTTAGTTCATAAATTCTTAACACTTAATATTTCTTTCTAAAAATATTTTAAAATATTTTCTTTAATAAGATTTTTTTGTTGTTAATAATCTTATTTAAAAAACTTAAATTAAAGAAATGCATTTAAATCAATTTAATGTTTTTTTTAAGGAAAATGGAACTAAATTTTTCAGACAACTAGATTTATTGTTAGTTAGGTGTGAACTATCTCTTTTTTCTTCCTCTATACTGAAGGGATTCATAATGGACCGCATTGGTATCCGAGTGGAGATGCGCCCTTGGGCGCATAACCCTTATTAACCTAACCTAGGTGTGAACTAAATTTCAGTTTTTGAACTAAAGCCGTAGTAATTATATCCGACAATAATAAAAGAAGTATTTTTTTTTAAAGAAAGTCAGTTATATATAAAAAAAACAACTGTTCTTATATGGTCACTCTTTTGATGCAAACAAAACCAGTTTATTCATTTGTTTTATATGTATAACTAATACATAAATTCATATAATAAATTTAAATTTTATTGTGCAACTGATGCGTTACAATTGTGACCCATTTTGTTTGGCCCTAATGAATACTACTATGCTTTTTCACTATGTTGCATGAAAAACTGCATTCATACATCTGCATCATTGATTATGCCACTGCTTCCAAAGATCATTCAACTTTTGCTTATAAAATGAATCAAATGAAGTGATGGATGGATGGATTGAATGTAACCTAAAAAACCAAATTGAAGAATAGCAAAACTAAGCAAACAAAAATTTCAATTACGAGTATGTTAAAGAATTGAATAGAAAGAAACCTACAATTATGCAAAAATATTTGTATGAAGATTGCCTTCAAAGAATTGTAAATGTTAGAACTATTAAAAAAAAAAATAATAAAAAAAGTCATGTAGTTTTTAAAAAAAGACAGTTTTATCGTTTAAAAACAACACTTTCTTAACTTGATTATGCATCTTAGCTAAAGAGATTTAAGACATGCAACAAATAACCCAGAAAATTAAATATATTTAGAGTAAAGAATACAAATTAACATTTTGCAATGACAATCAGCTTAAATTTGTAGCATTTGCCGAAGAAGATTGAAATAATACGATTTTTTTTAGAGAAATAACTGATAAAAAAATAAAATTTATTGATTAGAGATAAGATTTTCAAATTCATCGACAAATTCAAAATTTATAACAATTAAACTAAAAAAAAAAATAATATCCTCTCAAAGTTTAAAAAATATTTATTATCTTTAAAACTCAAACAATTAAAAGGTTTGCCAAAAGTTTGGTTAAATAAGATCTATCTTTATTTTCTTATGAATTATAAGTTTAAAGAAAAATCTTCTTAAAGTTTCCCAAGATTTTAAATAAATTATTCCAAAATTTTTTGGCCGGGCTACATTATCAATTTCTTAATAAATTATGCAAAAACTTGGGGAATTTTATTAAGTTATTAGCTGAATAAAGTAAAAACTTGGTTAAGTTTCACAAGTTTTTGTGTATATCATTTAACACTAATTCACCAATATTGTTTATACAAAAAAATTTTGTGTCGCGCCTACTTGGGGAAATCTACCAAGTTATTAGCTGAATAAGGTAAAAACTTAGTTAAATTTCACAAGTTTTTACATATATAAACAAAAAAATTTGGTATATACTTAACAACCAATTTATCAATATGAGCGCCCCGGTAGGCTAGTTGGTAGCGTGCTAGCTTATCAGTGCGGGGGTCGTGGGTTCAATTCCCACCAGAGGCTCTGGTCTGTTTTCGCTACAGCGAGCCGATGGCCTTTGTTGCTAGTGCTCGGTTAGGGTATTAACATATAATTTGTAATTATATGATTAATAAATAAAATAAATAAATAATAATTTATCAATATTGTTTTAAAAAAATAAAATTAGGATATTTTGCGAGTTATTTTAAAAACTAATCACACGATTTGAAAAATATGCCACATTTGGGTTCAGCAAACGCACAATCGGAAATTAGGTATCGCAAAACACATTATTTTTATTTTTTATGAATTATGCAAAAACTTAGGAAAATTTACTAAGTTAAAAAAGGAAATCTTGTTAAAATTTCCCAAGTTTTTTTATAATTTATACAAAAAAATTTTGTGTCGTGCCAACATTGCCATTTTTTTTTTTAGCAAATTATGCAAACACTTGGGGGAAATCTACCAAGTTGTTAGTTGAATAAAAAAAAATTGGTAAAAGTTCACAAGTTTTTACATTATGCCAGATTTGGGCTTACAAAACTTAAATCGGAAATTAGGAGCCGCAAAACACATTATTTTTTATAAATAATGCAAAAAAATTAGGAAAATTTACTAAAGAGAAATCTTGTTAGTGTCCAAAGTATTTACATCATTTTTAAAAAAAATGTTGGGTCCAACCTACATTACCAATTTTTTTTTTACAAATTATACAAAAACTTGGGAAAATCTACCAAGTTATTAGCTAAATAATGTAAAAACTTGGTAAAAGTTCACAAGTTTTTACATTATGTATACTATATTAAGAACTAATTTTTAAAATATTGTGCAAAAAAAGTAAAATTGGAATATTTTGCGAGTTATTTCAAAAACGAATTAAACGATTTAAGAAATGTGTTTTTAAATCAGCAAACAAAGTATACATATTTTAAAAATACAATTAAATTTCTGCAACCAAAATCTATTCAAAATTTAAAACAGTGTCTTTCAGTACAAAACATACAACTTTCTTTAATTATTATCTTAACCTCAAAGAACAAGAAGAACAGCAAAATAATGTTCTTCATAAAAAAATGTTTAAGCAAACATCTGGCTAACTTAGAAAAATATGGCCTAGAGCAGAAAGCATAAAGTCTGTGGCATAAAAAAAAATCAAGTCACGCACAAAATATTTAAGACTGTTTTTCACTAAACTTTGTTAAAAACTGCAAAAAAAGCCACAAATTGACCACAAACTAACTAACTAACATAACTAACTAACATAACTACATCATAGTCTTACTAATAATGATGGTAACAAGTTTTGTAAACATTACAGAACCATAAGAATATGTTTTGGTTTTGAATTGTAAATTTTTTAAAAATGAGGGTACAATTTATACACCAGTAACAATGAGTTACGCATTTGTTTTGGACGGCGGAGGAGGGGTTCTTATTTTACTTCAAAAGCGGTATATTATTGTCTCTACAGTCATTGCACTTTTATGGTAACACAATTTACTTAACGTTATAAAATTTGTATGTACAAACAACTTGTGTAAAAGTATTTAAAAGTACACAGTGCATAATAATGAGGATTATTGTCTTAAAGATTTATTAAACAAAATGTTTAATAATGAATTTAATAAAGGTATTCACTTTAGACTGAAATTTTATGAGAAATTTGATTAAACGATTAAAAATTAATAACCGGTTAGAAGATAAAACAAATTATAACAAAACTATAAATGTTTTGTAATCGCCTTAACATATTTCCGTTAACTTATAAAAAGTCTTAAAATACTAAAAATGTGTTTTAGGCGAAAATTTATAAATTACTACTTTTCGAATGCTCATTAACTTTAAACGTGGATAATTATCAACGTTGAAAATTTATTGTTTATACAATATCACTGCTAACGTAATTCCTTCGCGTTACTTCCTAAAAAGTTATACCACAAATATTTAAAACATTTGATTATTAAAAATAGTTTAACTTTAAACGATTTAAATAGATTTTCTTTCAATAACTAAAATATTAAAAAAATAATTTTTTTTTTAAATATTTTTTTAAAGTATTAAAAAAAATTTTTTTTTTTTTAATATTTATAAAATAAATATAAAAAATTTCTGAAGTTAAAAAAAATAACGAATACTATCAAAAAAAAAAAAAAAATATTAAAAAGGCCACTATGGTTAAAAAATTGTGAAAAATTCCTAAAAATCGATTAACTTTAAAAAGTCATTAAAATTGTAAAAAAATCACTAAAATATATAAAAAAAATCAATATAATAAAGGTCGGCAAAAAAAATTAACAAAAATATACAAAATGGAACAAAAATAGGGCTGAAGAAATGCACTTTGTCAGGCGTTGCTTAAAAAAATTAAAAAAAATCGCCCAAAATTATAAAAAAACTTTTAAATTGAAAAAATCACCAAAAATGGGGGAAAATTGAAAAGTATAAATTTGAAAAAAAAATCGCAAGTATTAAAGTCTGCTATTAAAAATGGAAAAATCGCTAAAAAAAATAAAACAACCAATTTTTAAAAGAAAATTTTAAAAATCGTTTTAAAACAATTTTAGTCATCGATTCGTGAAGTGGAGTAGGAAAATTATTTTACATCCCGTAAAAATTATAAAAATTGCGTAAAAATATTAATAGTTAAAATCTTGGCAATAAAACGTGGTAAAGAAAATGCACTAGGGGTAAAAAATCACGCCCAGGCAAAATCGCTAGATTTTTAGAATGAAAATGAAAACTCGCAGGAAAAAATTTTTATACGAAATATTGACAGTATGTCGAAAATTAAGTGAGATAAATAAAATCATAAAGTCCGAAATTTTAACTAAATTGTTTAGATTTTAGGATTGTGGTTATGTCGATAACTAAATCTCACAGAGAGAAAACTAATTTAGGCGGTGTTTCCAGATCACGTTTTGCCTCAGACAAAGAGGAATTTCCTATCGAGGTGGCCTAAAAAAATGTGACAGTTTGATCTTAGATTGCTTTTCTCTATCACATACTAATCGGAGAGTTTTACTTGTAATATTTTACTGGTTAGTTAATTTTAGTTCATAGATTTTTACTTTTTTTTATTTACGTGGTTCGGTGGCAAGTTCTGGAATAGGTGCGAAATAAAATCCGCGTGAAATTGAAATTTATGCCATCTATTTCACTGTATTCAAAAGTTTTATTTAATTTGATTTTAACTTTACTGCATTAAATGACCACTGCACCATCATAATTCAATTAAATTTGGAGAAGAAAAAAATTAATAAAAAATTTTCACTTTCACCTAAAAGTGAAATCCAGAACATGACGAATTATTTTTAAAAAAGAAAATTTATATAATAAATAATATTGTGTTAAAAATATTTATATTACCTGTGTCAAAAAAGGTTACATCTGACCAGATCTCATTAGATCTAATTCTACCCCAGATATAATTAGATCTCAAAATTGGGGACAAATTTGAGATCTAATTTGATCTGTTTAGATCTAGTCAGATCAGGCACACCATATATATATATATATATATATATATATATATATATATATATATATATATATATAATATCTAATCAGATTCAATAAAAACATCTTTATTTATATATAAATTTGTTGCTGTTGAAAACGGATCAAATAGCTAAAATTTGGTAATAGATCTGGTATCAGATATGAACAGATATGGCACCAGATATAATCATATTACCAAATTCCTTTAGATATGAACAGATCTGGCACTAGATCTGATCAGATCTGGCCATTAAGTGTTTCACATATACCATACCTTAAAATATCTGATAAATTCTAACAACAGATCTAATTAGATTCAACCATATGTAATTAAATCTAAACAGATCTGATCGGATCTAATCTTTTTTACACGGGTAATGAAAATAATTTCATAAGAATTTTTAATCACATCTATGTAAACTAAAAGGCAAATTTTTTATTTTAATTTAGAAAGATAAAACTAAAATACTTTATTATATTTTAAAGTATTAACTTAATGAGAATTATCTATAAAAAATATTTTACAATTTTTCAGAAAAAAAAATTTAATATTTTTTAAATTTTATAATCAAAAAGAACTTGAAAAGAAATAAATAAGTTTATGCTGATTTAACACTACTTCAATTAACACTTTTTTTAATATATAATTTACTTTAATTCAGTAAACTTGTTCTAAATTTAGTAAATTTGCGCTCTTTTTTTATTGTACAAAAATTTCATACAAATTTTTAGTACAATTTTCCTTAAATTTAGTAAAATTATAATGTAATAAAAAAAAATTATTTGTTTTCAAGGTAATTTAACTAAACTTAAGGAAAATTGTACTAAAAATATGTATGCAATTTTTGTACAATAAAACTTTGGACAATTTTTCTGAATTAAAGTCAATTATAACTTTAAAAAAGTGTGAGTTTAGCTAAAATTTGTTTGGAGTTTAATCTCTTTAAATTAAGATAAATTAGTTAAAGTATTGGTAACTTCCTTTTTTGAGTGTGCGATAGTCAAAATATTCTCAGATAGACCTGTATCGGTTTTAGGCTATTTCAGAGATACAACTAAAATATTTTATTATATTTCAAAGTATTAACTTAATGAGAATTATCTATAAAAACATTTTACAATTTTTCAGCAAAAAAAAAAATTAATATTATTTTATATTTTATTAGCTTATTTTGAACTAAAATCAAAAAGAACTTGAAAAGAAAGAAATAAGTTTATGCTGATTTAACACTAGTTCAATTAACACTTTTTCAAAGGTATAATTTACTTTAATTCAGTAAACTTGTCCCAAATTTAGTAAATTTGCGCTCTTTTTTTATTGTACAAAAATTTCATACAAATTTTTAGTACAATTTTCCTTAAATTTAGTAAAATTATAAAGTAATAAAAAAAAATTATTTGTTTTCAAGGTAATTTTTGTACAATAAAACTTAGGACAATTTTTCTGAATTAAAGTCAATTATAACTTTAAAAAAGTGCGAGTTTAGCTAAAATTTCTTTGGAGTTTAATCTCTTTAAATTAAGAAAAATTAAAAATTAAAGTATTGGTAACATCCTTTTTGAGTGTGCGATAGTGAAAATATTCTCAGATAGACCTGTATCGGTTTTAGGCCATTTCAGAGATAAAACTAAAATATTTTATTATATTTCAAAGTATTAATTTAATGAGAATTGAGAATAAAAAGCATTTTACACAGCATTACACAGAAAAAAAAATTAATATTTTTTTAAATTTCATAAGCTTATTTTGAACTAAAATCAAAAAGAACTTGAAAAGAAAGAAATAAGTTTATGCTGATTTAACAGTAGATCAATTAACACTTTTTTAAAGATATAATTTACTTTTTGCGCTCTTTTTTTATTGTACAAAAATTGCATACATATTTTTAGTACAATTTTCCTTAAATTTAGTAAAATTATCTTGAAAAGAAGTAAATTTTTTTTATAATAAAAAAATGTAATAAAAAAATTACTTGTTTTCAAGGAAAATTGTACTCAAAATATGTATGCAACTTTTGCACAATAAAAAAAACGCATGCTTACTAAGTTTAGGTACAATTTTACTAATTAAAATAAATTATAACTTTAAAAAAAAGAGAAACTTGAGTTTAGCTAAAATTTTTTTGGAAATTAAATTATTTTCAAATCTCTTGAAAATTAGAAAAATTACTCAAAGTATTGGTAATTTCCTTTTGAGTGTGTGATAGTGAAAATATTCTCAGATACACTTGTATCGGTTTTTAGGCCATTTCAGGATCCAATTTTTGACAAGATCTCAAACAAAAAAGTACCAAAAATAGAGGAGTCGTTTTAATTTCCATTTTTTAGTCCCCCGATATATATGTAATTGTTTGCCATGACCTATTTCGATGGTTTTGCTTGTATTCACCATCCTGAAGCGCGAACATTTTTAAACCTAATACATTTTTAGGTGCCAGTGGTTTGCGGTAATTAGTATGCATCACTGTTTACAACATTCTACACTTTGTTGGTTTATCAGAGTTATTGTTTTTGTATATATTTATATATATACATATAATCATACAACATGGATATTTATGCAAAGTTTATGTTAATGATAAGTGAAAATAGTTGAAGCTTTAACAAATAAAAAAAAAAAAAATAATCATTAACAATTTAGCAAAAAAAACTTTGCGATTTTACTGTAAAACTTTATTTCAATTCTAGAGAAGGAAAATACTCGTAATGAGATACATATATTTCTAGTTAAAGCAACAAAAAAAAACGAGTTATTTAACTAAAGTGTAGTATTAAGGATATTCGCATAATAATAACAAAAGAGTAGTTACTAGTTCCATTCAACTATAATTTAATTAATATTTTGTGGATTTATTAATCTTCTAAAAATATTTTTTTAAACGTTTTTGATTTCTTTAATAACTTTATTGATCTGTACTTATTTAGTACTCGTAGCAAGTGTATTTAAAGGGTGGTTAAATTCTAAGAGCCGATATTGATTTTGAATAAAACACAAATTATTTAGAAAATTATTGTCATTTCTTTTTATTATGATTATATGGTATGGTTCAATTATGTATGGAACAAAATATCGGCCAAATGGCCGCCGCGACATCCGATGGTCCAAATTTTCGATGACGCTGAAGCATAATTGAGATTCTATGCCGTTAATGTGCCGAATTATCTCATCCTTTAGCTCTTGAATTTTTGCTGGCTTATCGAAGTACACCTTTTCTTTCAAATAACCCCAAAGAAAGAAGTCCAATGGTGTCAAATCACATGATCTTGGCGGTCAATTGACATCGCCACCACGTGAGATAACACGGCCATTGAATTTGTCGCGCAAAAGAGCCATTGTTTCGTTAGCTGTGTGGCAAGTGACACCGTCCTGTTGCAACCACATATCGTGCACATTCATATCTTCCAATTCGGGCCATAAAAAAATACGGCCCGAGGATGCCGCCAGCCCATAAATTGCACCAAACAGTCACTCTTTGTGGGTGCATTGGTTTTTCGACAATCACTCTTGGATTATCATTCGCCCAAATGCGGCAATTCTGCTTATTGACGAATCCACTGAGGTGAAAATGTGCCTCATCACTGAAGATGATTTGCTTCCAAAATTTATCATCCACTGTTGCCATTTCTTGCCACCATTCTGACCATTGACGACGTTTGGAATGGTCAAGAGGCGTTAGTTATTGAGTCAATTGTACCTTGTAAGCGTGTAAATGCAAGTCTTTATGCACGACGACGAGTTGACGTGGACGGCTCTTGACGTGGACGGCTCTTGACGTGGACGGCTCTTCAGCCACACTATCGCAAACAGCAGTAATATTTTCTGCAGTACGAGCTGTACGAGCATGCACTGGTGTTACACATCTCCTACAGACCCGGGTTGCTCAAACGACCGAAAAAATCACGAATTGCTCGATATGCATTTTGATTTGAACGCTCATTTTCATAATAAACCTGAATAACTTTAACGAGTTGCTCAATTGTGAATCTTTCTATGGTTCCAATCGAGTTAGTCTGAAATAGAGAAATGTCAAATGAAATGCAGAAAAAAGCTACTGCTGTTTTACTTAAAAAAAAATAAAGATTTTTTGTTCATTCCCGTGTGAATAAGATTAGATCCGATCAGATCTGTTTAGATTTAATTATATATGGTTGAATCTAATTAGATCTGGTGCTAGACTTTATCAGATATTTAGTGTCAGATATGTTCATATCTGAAGGGATCTGGAAAATTTTATAATTTTTGCGGTATATATGAACAGATCTGGCTATATATGATTTTGTCTGGTGTCATATGTATATATAAATAAAGATGTTTTTATTGAATCTGATAAGATATTATATTATTATATTTTGAGATCTAATTATATCTGGGGTTCAATTAGATCTATTGAGATCTGGTCAGATGTAATCTTTTTTTAAACGGGTTTCCACAAAACAGACCCTTTTTCACAAACCTTTTTTAATTACATTAATAACTCTTATAACAATGTAAAGAGAGGGTAAAATTTACCACCACCTCCAAAGTAAACGGATAATTGCTTCCTAAAAATGAATACCCCAGCAAAACTTTGGTAATGGGTGCGATATTCTCATGCGTTACCTTGTAATGATAGCTCGTTACCTTTTTCACTATTTGCAAGCATAAAGTAATAAGTTACTGATTATTGATTACGTAATATATGATTTATAAAAGTAAAGTAATAATTTAATTATTTTTAAAAATCTATTTTTAGATACATTACTTTGTGTTTTTTTTTGTAAGCAAAAGGGTAATGTATGTTTGTTTTGACAACACTAGCAAAAAAACGAAGCGCAACAATTCATTTAAGTTTAAAGCAATCAAATATTATATGCATCGATAGCTCAGTGGGTAGAGTTCTTGGCTGGCAACCAGAGTTCCCTGGTTTGATTCCCATCATGACCACATTATTTTTAATAATATTTAAAATATTTGTAATAATTCCTCTTTTTTTAAAAATCTATTTTTAGACACATTACTTTTTCCATTCTCGTAACCATATAAGTAACCCCTTACATTATCACCTATAAAGTAATGGGTATATACATTACTTTGAGGCTCATCGCCTGTAAAATTCATCAGTGAAGTAAGGTGTAAAGTAATCCATGAGCCCCTATTGCTACCCATTACTTTACACATTATTTGGTAATGTGTGGCTTTGCTGGGATACTCCTTAAAACAAAGTACAAATATTTTTATGTTTTTTTTTTTCTTTTTCATAAATCACATTATGTAGAAACATTTTTCAAATACTTCTCTATCATCTCTTAAAAACGCACAAAAATGTGTAAAAAACCCAATTGAAATTTTATTTTTAGAAAATGCAATCATAAACACAATATTATTACAAATATGATGAGGAAAATTTTCATGTGAAAAACATTCGTATATGAACAAATTTAGAAATGACATGGAATAATACTTTGAAAGGAAATATAAATGAAAATCATGAAAATGCAACTGAGTGCGAAAATAAAATAAAATGAAATAAATATTTATTATATAGGGTCCGCCAAATAACTTTTTTTTGAAAAGGCTATAAAAAAAAACTACTGAATATTTTCCCAAATTTCTTTTTTTATTTGAAAGTACAATCCTTCCGGCTAATAATAGAAAATAATTTCATTCAAATGGCTGCCTCGGCTGGCCATGCAGTAGCCTACACGATCGGTCCAATTTTTAAGCACATTATCGATTGTGTGCGTCTGTATTTCACCAATGGCTTCACGAATATTGTCCTTAAGCGTCAATTGTCTCTGGCTTGTCGGCGTAACACTTATCTTTGACGGCACCCCACAAATAATAGTCCAACGGTGTCAAATCGCAGCTCCGAGGTGGCCAAACGGCATCAGCTCTGCGGCTGATAATGCGATCTTCAAAAACAGGGCGCAAAACATCGAGTGTAACTTCGGCTGTGTGGCACGTAGCGCCGTCCTGTTGAAACCAAATGTTGCCAATATCCTCCTCTTCAATTTTTGTGAACAAAAATTCGTTCAACTTGGCCCGATAACGATCGCCATTGACTGTAACGGCCACTCCTTGGTCATTTTCGAAGAAAAATGGCCCAATTATGCCTCTGGACCAAAATCCGCACCAAACAGTGACTCGTTTTGGGTGCATCGGCTTTTCAATGTATGCGTGCGAGTTTTCTGTGCCCCAAATGCGACGATTTTGCTTGTTTACATACCCGCCAAGATCAAAATGAGCTTCATCTGAAAAGATGACATTGAAAAGATGACATTCTGCAACATTACCATGATTTTCAAAGTAATGTCGCAATATTTTCCAGCGTTGTTCAAGCGTATACACAACCATATTCGTTCAGCGGAAGGATAAAACTAATTATCTGTCAAATTAGACATGAGCTAAGTGTTACCATTCACGAAATAAGCACTAGTTGAAAAAAAATGGTAGATGGCGCACCCTATATAAAATTCATTAGAAATAAAACAAAAGTTTATTGTGAGTAGAAACAAAGGGAATTAAAATAATAACTTAAGTTAGCTAAACTAAGATTCAGAATTTCCAATAAGATTAAACAGAAACAAATATAATAATTACCGATTTTTCGCACTGGATCGTGGGTTCAATTGTCTCCATAGTACGCTATAATAACACGATAATTCCGAGTGGAGGAGTAAGGAAAACCTGTTATTCATATTACTTTTAAATGAAAACTAAATTCTACGATTTTGAAACAGAATAATTTTCCTATTACACATTTTTGTCGGTTCGAATTTTTCAAAATTGATGAGTAATTTGTTAAAAAAATTTTTTCACACATTTTTGTTGTGGCTTTTTCATATACACAAAAAATTTTCTATAATTTTTTTTTCTATCCCATTCACTAAGTATGTAGTGTTCGACCGAAGCCACTTTTTTAGGCCGAAGCCAAACATCGGCCAAATTTACAATTATAAAATATGTAATAATAAATTTATAAAAAATAATATATTGTTGACTTTTGTAAATAATATGAAAATTATAAATACACTCACCATATATTTTCCGTTACCGACAGTAGTTTATTTAAAAAGTAATACGTAAAGTTTGTTTTTAAATAAAGAATCAATTGAAATTCATAGAAATATATTTTTTAAAAACAAACTATAAAAATTTACAGACATTCAGTAGGAGTTGATATTTTCTGTTAAATAAAAAAATTTAATGTTTTCTGTATCTAAAAATAGAAATTCTTATAATTCCTTTTTGGTTTTTTTTTACCAAAAATTTTTTTTTTATATACAAAATTATTTCAATAAAAATTTCAAGAAATTATTTAAATATATCTGTGTGTGTTGTGTTTTAAAATTACATGCAAATAAAAAATTTTCAATTTGAAAAACAAACCAGAAAAGTAGTTTTTTCTAACTTTTTGTCAGTTAAAAATTGATGGTTATTTTAAACGACTTTCTATTGTTTTTACTACTTTTGTCGATTATTAAATAATGATTGAAAATAAACAACAAAATGGGCTGAATATTATGAAAAATCAGTATTTTGTATGACTGTATTTTGGATTAATTTAATATGTATTTTAAGTTGTTTTTAACGAAATAATATTGTGAGTATATGTACGTAATCTATATCAGTTTCAAATAACAGTCCAATAACAATTTACCCAAAACGTTAACTACGGAAACTGGTAATTTAAACCTCTAATGCCCAAGATCGCCAAAAAGCGCTTGTTTGATATTAAATATTTTTTTTTTTGCTAAATAATTATAATTTTTTATTAAAGCAATTACTTGATATCGATAGAAAACATAATTTACTGATTTTTCTGCCTTCAACATTATATTTGTTTAACGAACGATTCTCAAGCGAGAAGGATTTAAAGTCGAAATTTCGTAAATTTGAGAAAAAATTTACTTTTTAAAACAGGAAAAATATTTAAAAAATTACCAAGAATATATTGACGCTCTGACATATATTAGAAAGGAACTCAGCGATATTCTCATGCGTTACCTTGTAATGATAGCTCGTTACCTTTTTCATTATTTGCAAGCAGTAAAGAAATAAGTTTCTCATTATTGATTACGTAATATATGATTTATAAATGTAAAGTAATAATTGAAATATTTTTGAAAATCTATTTTTAGATACATTACTTTGTGTTTTCTTGTAAGCAAAAGGGTAATGTATGTTTTAAACAAAATAAGTAAGGTGTAAAGTAATCCATCGGCCCCTATGGCTATACAATACTTTACCCATTATTTTCTGGGAAGTAAAAAGTCTCTTCTTGCAAAAAAAAGTCTCTATTTTTGCTCCAGGACTCACATGACACCGTCAGGATATGTTTTACGAACATTCCAACAAATTTTTTTTGAAATAAAGCACAACTAATATACTCAGACTTTGTAGTAAGCGGAAACAATTTGGGTAAAATTTAATAATGTTTAGTGTCAATTTCCCTAAATTTCGCAAATTTTCAAAAAGCGAAAATAGCTTTAACTTATATAATAATAAATTTAGATCAATAGTGTTAATTATTGCAAAAACCGAAACTGTTTGACTATTGAATTTTTTGATTCGCCTTCAATCTTTATTGAGCTATATCGCCTAAATCAACGGTTTCAAAGGGCATCCCAAGGGGTCCGTCAAGAGTTCGAAAAAAAATTCTTTAAAAATAAGAAGGTAATAAAAAATAATCTTCCATGTCAGTTGGCATAATTGTATTTAAAAAATCAAAAAAAAAAAAGAGGAAACTGATAAAAATTTGTGATATTCCAATTCTTAAGACTTTTCAGACTACGCCATTTTTTTTTTGTTTGTTTATTTTTTATTCATTTTATAGAACACGTTCTAAGATGCTAAAAGAAATCATTAAAATGTGCTCAATAATTAATTTTTCCTATTAAAAAATCACAGATATTAAGAAGTTTTTCTTTTTTATAGAAAACACCTCAAAATTCAAGAGGTTTTTCTAGGGTAATTTAATTGAAAGATTCTTTCAAAAATTTTACCTGGTAAATCTCTTAAATTCTGAAAATTCTACAATTTCATCTGTGGTATTTTTTACAACTACTATTTTTCTTGAAAATCTTCGGATTTAAATGTTTTTATTTAATTATAAAAAAAATTAAATTTCAGGTTATGTCAGCCAGTAAAAATGTCTCCAGGTGTCCGTAAAGTGAAAGTTAGTGGGAACCACTGGCCTAAATAAAGCGATTATTCAAAATTTTAACATATTTTCCATAGTAATTTGTCATAATGTCAAATGTATAGTATAAATATTATCGATATCTGACGATAGACAATTCGAGGGTTAAGCAATACTCTATAGCGTTCAAGTATTAAAAATTGTTGTAATGGGGTAAATTATGACCGATTACCTATTATTAGCCGATTGTCTATTTTTGTGCAAAGCCAATGCCGTAGCGGATTAATCGGTCAAACACTAAATGTATGTCAAAATGCGTAAACAATTGCCTCAAATCCGTTCAATGCACTTTTACATTGAGCTGAAACAAAATTGATTGAATTTTCTATATGTAAAATACGTGCGTAAATACTCGTGGATATAAAGAAAAATGTAAATGGGGTGCCGTCCAGTATCTAAAAGAATTCATTCTTATTTTTTGTATAAAACAATTTAGTTAAAATTCGTTTACAGCCATAAAATCATACAAAATGTTTCCATTAAAATATTTGTCTGAATTAAAAAAAAAAAACTCAAAACTTTAAACCAGAAAACCTAGAGATTTTAAAAATCTTTTCCTCATCAATATGTATGTTTAAATTATAAGCAAATAACAATAATTGAAGCAGAGCCGCTAATAACGTTGTAAGCGGCAAAATTGAAATTGTTGAGAAATCGAAAAAAAACGTTTTAGAACTTGTAGGTGGATCCCACTGACTGACTTCTTTATATTGCATTTTGATAACGAAATCCTGCATAATTTTGCCTAATTTAATTTTTAAGTCATAAAAGAGAGTTATTTTAACGGTAATCTGGAAAAAAACAGGTTTTGTAAAAATTGTCGCTTAAAACGTTATTCGCGGCTCCTCTTCAATTAACTTAAATTGACTTAAATTGTCCCGATCTTAACTTTTAACGAATCGCTTTTTTTCCTACTTTGTTCAACAACTTGGCAAGCCTGTGCAAAAATATATCAAACTTTCTCTTTTGATGAGTACATAATTTTTATGTTGTTTTTCTTTTGAATTTCAAAAACTTCCAACATGCTTCTAAACAAAAAAGTATTAAAAACTTTTTTTTTCTATCGGAGATGGTATTAAAAATTTATGTTGACAACCTTGGATTTGTATTTTCTATTGCATTTCCAAATTTTATGCAAATCGGAGTGTAAGCATTGAGGGGATTCCGTTGTAATGTATAAAAATATCTAAATTCTATGTTATTTTTCGGAATCCTAAAAAAAAACTTTAGACAAATTTATATCAAACAATTTCAGTACTCTATGGGAGCGTAGATTCGAAAAAATGGGGACACTTTATCGATTTCCTTGGCTTGTCTTGCTGGACTGCGGTTCTTGCCAAGAGAGCGGGCAAGCTGGCGAGTTTTAGTAGAAGGATTTGTAAGATACTGGGGGACAGAAAGACAGTACCACTGTCCGGCTCTTGCGTGTTCACGGCCAAGTTGCTTGGGAGATTATCTATTCCGCGATTTAGAGAAAATCTTTGAAATCGGAATTCTAAGACTCCTGGTTTTTTCTAAGAGAGTGTGGGTCACCCTGGGTGCCATCACATCTGTTTGATCTATCATGCGGGCTATCGTTTCTTATCTGGTACACTCATAATATTATTTCCTTAAATAACAATCTAAAATACATTTTAAATTGATCGAAAAAACAATCAAAAAGAGGTCTACTAATTTTTCATTATTTGTTTATTTTTAATCATTGTTTATCGATAAAAGTAGTAAAAGCGAAAGCTGTTAAAAATAACTATCAATTTTTAACTGACAAAACGTTGGAAAAAAAAACAATTTTTGGTGTTTGTTTTTCAAATTGAGTTATTTTTTTTATTTGTATGTAATTTTACAAAACACAACACACACATATGTAAATATTTTTATTTTCTATGTGTGTTTGGTATTTGAAAAATTTCTTGTAGTTTTTATTAAAATAATTTTGCATTTAAACAAACTATTTTGATAAAAAACAAAAATAAATTATTTCAATTTCTATTTTTAGAAATGGAAAACATAAAATTTTACATTTAAATCATTACTGAAAGTCCGTAATTTGTATAGTTTGTTTTTTGAATGACTGATTCAAATTGTTAAAAAATATATTTTAATTGATTCCTTATTTAAAAACAAACTCTTTGTATTCCTTTTTAAATAAACTGCAGTCGGTAACGGAAAATATATGGTAAGTGTATTACTTTCATATCCGTGGTTGTATTCGTGCCAGACAGATGTGGATAGGAAGCGCACGCACAGGATGCTGTCACTGTCAAGGCCCGATATATGCTTACTTCTGTCCGTCATGACGGGACACTGCCTGATTGGAAGGCACGCAGTTAGGTTAAAGGTTGCGGCTAGTTACTTTTGCAGAAGCTGTGCTGACGAAGAGGAGGAGGAGTCTGTGGAGCACCTTTTCTGCACTTGTCCTGCCCTGGCTCGCAGGAGGGGACTGTTTTTGGGCTCATGTTTCTTTGAGGACCTGGATATCGATATCGGCCGACTTAGGGGCTTTTTGAGGCAATCGGGATGGTTCGACGGGAGAAGCTAGTGATATGATTTTACTAGCTTTCGTGGTATCACAAGGGAAGATATACATTTTCTGGCGGAACTGTTCTGTCGTAGACTATATCAGCGTTACAAAACCCCCAAAGAGTTTTTAAAGTTAGCTCGAATTTTAATTTTATGGTGACCTGAAATAAATATTG
This sequence comes from Eustalomyia histrio, assembly GCA_949748255.1. Classification (NCBI taxonomy): domain Eukaryota; kingdom Metazoa; phylum Arthropoda; class Insecta; order Diptera; family Anthomyiidae; genus Eustalomyia; species Eustalomyia histrio. The sequence continues at coordinate 112,473,527 of OX456527.1, read as the reverse complement.
ACTACATTGTGAAGACTCATGAAGGCTTGCTCATTTTAAGCCAGATTACTTGCTGTTATCCTGAGTATTGTTCAAAATAATTTAAAATAGTTTAGCGGTTCCTTCAAAGTCTGTATATAATATGGTGAAAGCTCTAAAAGTTGCCATTTTATGTATAAAATTTCCTGATGTCCTCGCCTTTTAATTTTCAACTACTGAACCGCTGGTTTAATTTCATTTATTTTTAACACCAACTGCTCCAGATATTAAAATTCAATCTGAGTAAAAATTACCAACTTCTCTTGCGTCTTTGCGCCGTGACTGACCTTTGAAACAGACACACAGATTCGTTGTGACAAATGAATTTCTTGCCAACCAAATGGTTTGGTTGGACCCACCGATATATTTGTTTGTTGCAGACGAAATTTGGTTAATGTAATAGAATTTCGGTTGAAATCAAATATTTCAATTGTATCACGAATATATTTGGTTGCGACAACTTATTAATTCGTTTGCTGCAACCAAAAAATTCAGTTGGCATGAAATTCGGTTGTCTCAATGAATATGATTTCTCTGTGCAATTATTTCAAGAGGATTTAAAATAAAAATTTCAGCTAGCTTGGTAAAACCCTTTAAGGGCGTTGTGAAATAAAGTATATTAAGGCCGACTTCGATGACCCACAAATACTTTTTGTGTTATTGAATTATTTTACAACTCTGTCAATGTGTTTTTAATATCACATTATTGTGTAAAGTCTTTCAGAGGTGTGTTGTCATCTGTTTTATTTTCATTTTATTCTTGTTTTTTATTTTGTTCTTTTCTTTTCATACCCTACACCAATTTGATGGTACCGCTTTTCATATAAATATATTCACAACATTTAAATAAATTGATCATTTATATTGGAAGACAAATAATTTAGTTTGAACTGCATTTGAAAATTTCTCTTAGATTTTTTTTCTCTTCTGTTAATTACAGAATAGAAAGAAATTTAAGATTTTTTCAGAATAAAAACCAATTCGATTTTTAGTGCAGGGTATTATTTGAACGATATTGATCAACTTAAATTTTCTTATTTGTTTGTTTGTTTTTATGTTAATTTCCCAATTATATTTTGTTTATATTATTATTCTGAGTGTGTCCCACTTTAACAAGTCATTATAATGAGGAGTATAGTCTGTATTATAAACATTGAAAATTTTTTATTTTTTTTTTCTTTTATTAAAATCAGTGGTTGAAAATTTTCTTTTGGTTGTTTGAATTTGAACAAAACGGATAAAGGAAAGAAAGTTCAGAAAAATAATGCAGTCAAAATAGAAAAATTTCTTTAGGTTTTTTTTTTTTACTAAAACTTAGTAAATTAAAATCTAGCAAAAAAGTTACTAAAATTTTTTTGATCTGTAAATGTTTATTTTTTTGATATTCAAAATGTTTTTATTTTTAATTTCAAAATGTTTTTTTTTTTTATATTTAAAAATTCAAACTTCATTTGGAGTGTCTTATTTTAATAGTTTGTCTTATTTTTGTTCTGATTCCTTATTCGCTGTCTGTAATTTAATGTTAGTATTTTGATTTGAAAATAGGTGGTCCCTGCTTGGGCGCCATTTTTAATGACAACATTTTTATTATTCCTAAAATTTCGTTTTGTTTTTAATAAAATGTTCGTTGTTTTGTGAAAGTGAACCAGCAAAAAAATTCTGCTAATACACATAAGGAAAATGTGAATACAAATATTGATTTTTATTTTGTCTTCAAAAGCTTTTACTCGGGATTAAAACTTCTTTACATTCATCAATTGAATTAGAACTCATTTTGATAGTTGTGCTATTTTTAGGGCGATGTATTATTCGCTGATATTAGTTTAATATTAGCATGTTAATTTTGAAACAGATCCTAGTTTGGGCGTCATTTACTGGTTACGTCATTGTTTATTTTAATGACATGTTTAAAAGAATTACAGTGGTATTCATAAAAATTTTAAACAGTATTTCAAATCAATTTTAAGCAAAATTTGCTAAAATTGTATTCATAAACGAATTTTAGCTTAAAATACCTTTTTTAAACCTTGTTTAAATAAACGAATTTTAAAATTGGTTCGACCCTATTTTAAACTTATTTTAAGATGACATTCTTGCTTTGTGTTTATTTTCATTTTAAACATTTTTGCAAAAAATTGGCATTTAAACAAAAGAAGTTATTTGTTTTTGTTTAATTAATAATGGACCCTCTATATTTGATTAAAAGAATTGGTACGAACCATTTTTTATATGAAAAATGTGATATTTTTAATTGTATTTTGTTTATAATAGAAACTATTGCCCAAATTTCAAACAATTGTCAGACGAAAATTTACAAAGAGAGGAGCGACCCATTTTCAATTCCGGATAAAAAATTTAAGCAAAAATAATAATATTTTTGGATATTATTCATTGTGTTTTATAGTGTTGTGCTGTTTAATCAAAACAAAGAAAATAAAACCGGTTATTTGAATACTTTTTAATCTACAATAAAATCATTATCTATGTAACACTTTTATTGGGCATTTTGTTTTGACTCTTTTTCTTTTTTTAGTTAATAAACAAGTTTTCATAAATTTTTTGTTTTATAAAAACAATATTTTTCTGAAAAACGACAAAAAAAAAAATACATAGAAACGAGTACCGTATGCCCATGTAAAAATCGAAATATATATGAGCATACATGATCATACATGGGCCTGTATATGATAATACATGGGCATACATGGTCATATACGTCAATATATGACCATACATGATCTCATATATGATCATATATCTTCGGATCTGAAATTTGAGGGTATATGGACGTATATGATCATATACGAGCATACATGAATAATATATGAGCATGTATGATAATATATGCACATATATCACCATATACCCTCAAATTTCGGATCCGAAGATATATGGTCATGTATGGACGTATATGACCATATACAAGCCCATGTATGATCATGTATGCTCATATATATTTCGATTTTTACATGGGTGGTTTAGTAATCATTGATTTGCATCATTACGATTAATATGCCAAATAAAAAAAAAAAAAAAACAGTGTTGCCATCTTAAAGTTAAAAAAGCATTAAATCGTTTATTAGTTAAAATACTGATTATAAATACGAATTTTTAATAAACCTTTTTTAGGCTTAAAATGTTTTTTAACTAAAATGCATTTGAAACTTGAATTAAGATTTTTTTATGAATACTGCTGCTAAGCTTTAATTATTATTCAATGATTTCATTTGCTTATTTTAAAGCCTTTGATTTTTTTTCTTATAGAAATTGTTTTTCAATCTGCGTCTCAAATAATTCACATAAAAATTATAAATGACCGTAGATTGTTTCACTTTATAACACTACAAAGAAAATTACAAAAAAAAAAATCCAACTAAAAAAAAAAAAAAACGATTTTAAATAAACAAAAATTTCCTGTTTTGACTTTAAAATACTTTAAAAAAATATATATTAAAGAAACGATCTATTAACATTGACAGCTTGTTTAATGGAGTCATACTATTAAACTGTCGATCAAAGTCAATCTTAATATGCATTGAAAAGAAAATAGAAAACTAATTGGGAAAATTACAAAAATAAAAAATCAATCGACAAAAAATTATCTGTACAAGTTTTTGAAAGCAGAAATTTAATTATTGTTTACTTGAATTTGTGATCAATAAATTTTATATACATTTGCTAGAGATTAATCTTAATTGCTAAGTGATTAAACATTTGTATTTATTAGTGATATATAATTTAATGTTTAGTTATTTAAGTTTTATGATTAAACCATGATTTCAAAATTAACACTTTACGCTGAAAGAAAAATATTATAAAATTAATAGGAGGTTATTTTTTTTAATTTGCTAAATTTATTACTTGCATTGACAAAGTTTTGTTGAAAATGTTTACCCATTTTTTTTTGCAAAACTTGTTAAAATTTACCAAGTTTTATGGTAAAAAAAGTAAGAACTTGGTAAAATTTTTCCAATTTTTTACATAATTTATACAAAAAATATTTAGGAGGAACCTATGCTAATATTTTGGCACACATTTCTATATAAAATTGACAGAAGAACTAATGTTTTTCATAAAAAAAAAATAAGAAGTTTTCAAGAACTTGTGAAAATTTACCAAGATTGGCATTTTACATAATTTTAAGATTTCAAAGTGTTTAAAGAATTACTTACTAATAGAGTTGTAAAAGTTTTGGGCATATGCATATCGAATACTCAAAACCGACCGTTTTTGACTCAATGCATATAAATACCTATTCAATACTTTCAGAGTTGTTTTTTTTTGCCCTCAAACTCTATCCAAATATAATCATGTTTTTGGTATGGTTTTGTATAAATATTAAAAATATTGTGTAGTGTCTTAAAAAGTAATGAATAGTATGGAGTATTCAAAAGTACAGGGAGGGACACAAACCATCATCTGATTTTATTTCGCTATAAAAAAAATTTAATTACAAAGTATATCTTAATTCCCTAAACGAGCACTATCAACGAAGGCTTTCGGCTCGTCGTGGAGAAAACAGATCAGAGCCTCTGGTGGGAATCGAACCCACGACCCCCGCACTGATAAGCTAGCACGCTACCAACTAGCCTACCGGGGCGCTAACTTTTAACTTTTATTTAATGTGAAAACTCATTTAGTTTTCAACTGATTATGTTTATTCCCACTTCTAAATTTTGTTTGAAATAATTTTGGTAAATTAAGTGCAACAAATTACCGCCGTCGGTGTTAGTGCAAATTTGGGCTCTTGATTACTTTTTGCATAACTCGGCGCAGCATTTGTGGTGTCACGGTTTCAATTTCAGCTCTATAAGACATACTTTAGGCTGTTTTAACACCTTCAAGGTGCGGACATGTCCGCGTACAAGAACGACTTAAAATATCGACATAGGAAGAAGTCCGGGACAGTCAAAACGAGATATCTGTCTGGACAAGCCAAATCACCGAATCGTCTGCAGTATAACAAGTGGCTCCATCAAAACCACATGTTCTTCAAAACCAGATCGTGAACTTCCGGTAAGAAAAATTAAGTCAGCATGGCTCTATAGCGACATTTGTCAACGTAATAGCGCTACCGTAGGCTCCTTCGAAAAATAAGATCCAGTCACGTTTTTCGACGTGACTTCACACCACACGGTGACTTTGAGAGAGTCAACTGGTGCTTCATGATATATGAGTGAATTTTTCGTCTCACAGAACCGAGAATTTTGCTTATTGCCCTGGCCACAGGAATAAAAGTCTGCTTCATCGCCCATCATCAATTCTGGTGGAGCTTTGATTGTCATTGAGTTCTAAAATCTTACGGCGGATTCATTGTTATTCACTATAAATTTCGCACGTGTCTACTTCCCGAATGACAAAACCAAACTGACATATGATGTCATTTTCAAAAATGGCAGCACTTTCCAATGGGGTGATACTTATTGCCCCACTTTGTATCAACATTTTACAACTCTTCTAACGATTGACATACCTACCTATCCTAAGACCATCTAGCTTAGAAAATAATTTAAAAATTTCACTTCAGTTTAAGTAGTTGAAAAAAAACTATAAAACTGACGCTTAGATTTTTCCCTTATTAATATTTTTTTTTTTAAAATTTATTCATGGATTTTCTTGCATTATATCGTATCGTGTTTTTTTCTATTTAGTAAAAACTAAATATAAATTATTTTTCTAAATCTATGCTTCCTTTAGTGTAAGTGTAGCCATTTTGAGTCAGTTTCATTAATTTTAGTTGGTTTTAATTTTTGTATAGTAATTAGCCTGCTAAACTTTCAATAATCATACCATCCTGTATTAAAAGTGTGGTCTTGTTTATAAAATCCATAACTAGTTTTAATCTACGATACTTTAAGCTTCAGGCTACAAATTTGTTTAATAGCACTTTTTACTTGTAAAACACCAGATGAAAAATATACCATCATATCAATGGTCATAAATTGATACTACTTTAAAGTAATTTTTCTAAACCAACGATTTCATCATTTTTTTTTAGAAAATATCTGGCGTGCTTAACTTTTATTGTAAAAAACCACAGTTAAGAGTTATAAATTTATGTCTTTTGATATCAAACCGCATTTGATTAATGTTTAGTTTTTTTTTTTTAAATATCATTGAAGAGTAATTGGAACGGAACTCTTAAAGTTGCCAACCTTATCAATGCATATAGATTTACAAGTGTAAATTGTATGCCGTTAGTCTGTACACTTGACACAAGGCAAATTTTTCTCACGTTCCATAAGGAGAAAAACAAGTTTTTGTAAAAACAAAACACAATATTTAAAGCAAACAAAAAATAATGAACTTTATAAGGAGCTAGTGGATGGTAAACATAACTTAAATGGTTTCAAAACAGGAAAATAAATAAAAACTAATCACTACGCATTGATTCTATAGGAATCGATTGGTTTTTCAATAATCATTTTTTTTTGTTGCTTTTGTAAGGCGCCCTCTAGCGGGAATATTAATGTTTCTATTTTGACGCTTTGTGTAGACTTAACGGGTTAAGATTTTTTTAAAATTAAAAATTTTCGTTTATTGATTTTATAAAATGCACAAAATTTCATCTGTCTACCTTTTACTATTTTTTAGAATAACTTAAAATTTCTTCTATATTTAGGTAAATTTTCAAAAAATTTAACTTGGCAACACTGGCTGCTGAATGTTTGAAAATTTTTCGTTTGTGGCAAGAAATTATCTGCATTAAAAAAGAAGATGGATTACTAACATTTTATTTATTCAGCTAAAGATCTTTTCTTTTTCTATAAAAATTCTTATTTTATTTTCACAAACAAAATTTTTTATATAAAAAATTTATTGAAAATAAAATAAGAATTTTTATAGAAAAAGAAAAGATCTTTAGCTGAATAAATAAAATGTTAATATTGAAAAAAGATCAAATAAAGTTATATAATTATCAAAGAAGATGGATTACTTTTCATATTCAGAAATTTTTTAATGCGATCTGTTGGTTTTACATTAATAGTAAATAATGCACAGCAAAGTTTTTATTATCCAAAAAAATTTCCTAGAAGTCCTCAGCCAAAATTAGCAATACCACTCTTATAAATCCTCTCTTCTTTCTATATATAAAATATTTTTTTAAAAAAGTTAAAAAAAATGACAGAAATTGATTTTAAAAAAATTATAAAAAAAGTCAGAAATTGATAAAAAAAAAAAATTATAAAAAAGTCAGAAATTGATTTAAAGAAAAAAAAAAGTCAGAAATTTATTTAAAAAAAAGTATATGGCAACCCTGGATCTTATAAGTTTTGAATTTATGTGTGTCCATCTATCTAAATTTATCGGGTTTGAAAAGTAGGTGTTGCTTCAAAGCAACGGAAGTGTAAAATAGGCTAAATAAATATCATAAACTTAAAATATCTAATAGAAAATAGTTTTACAGGATTTTTCTTTTTATATTAAAAATTTTCTTTTAATTGTCAAAAATGTGTTTCTATTGATTGACCCAGTTTTGTTAAAACGAAAATTATAAGATTTTTTTTGTTAACATGCAATACCTGGTATATTCGAGGCAGACCTTGAAAAAGATAAATCTTTATTGAATTAATTCGCGAAAAAATATTTTATAAATCAGTTTATTAAATCAGATTTAAAATCATAGTTGTTTAATCAGTTTCAATTAAATCTTTTTTGAATCAATTGAATCAAATCATTTCAAACATAATTCTTTTTGTTAATTTGTGAATTAAAAAAAAGATGAATTTGATTTGCCAATATAAAAAAACATTCTGTAATAAAATGGAATTTTAAATACATGGAAATACATAAAAATTGACTTGCAAATCTTGCTTAGTTTTCTACATATTCGCCATTTTGTAAAATTACAATTTTTTAAAAGGACCAGTATCTCGAAAACTAAGCAAAATTGATTTGATTCTTTAAAATTGTAATATTCAAATTGAATTATTTTATAAAAGGAATTATTTAAATCAACTTGATTTTTCTAATAAGATAAAGATTGAATTATGGTAGTAAATAATTCACAATCAGAAAAATTAATTCGCGAATTAATTCGTCAAAAGTTAAATCAGTTTCGAAAATTGATTAAAAGAATTATGTTTTTAGAGGTCTGATTCGAGGAGTGTTAAATTCATATTTGGTATTTAGCAAAACAGTTAATAATGACTGGTTAGTAACCAAAAATCAATAATTGATGTTTCACTACTTTATTAAATGGCTTATTTAATATTTGTTAAGTATATAATTCGCATTAATTATTTTTATAGTTATTCATACCAACAAGTAAGCCATCCCGATAGGATCTCCCAATCTAAATGAAATTCGGATATGTGATAAAGAAGAAAAAATATTAATATTTTTTATTTTCTGAATAATATTCAAGAATATTAAAATTTTGATACTCTTAAAGGAAGGAAGGTATACCGATGGTATCTATCCGCTCTTAATGAAATTCTTAAATGTTGTAGGGAAGAAAACAATAAGGTTCAAGGGCTTAAAATGATTCTTCCAGGGTTACCATATGATTATATGCTCGAATAAAAAAACTTTCCGAATTTATAAAACTTTAATCTGCTGGAAATTGCAGCATTTTCTGTTTTAATGTAAATAACATGCTATTTTATTTTTGAGGCCGCCTTTGTACGAAAGCTGTATATGGACTTCGCGGAAACGCGAAATAAAGCAATTATATTGTATGCCACGCTCTACCTGTACTTACAAATGCATATTTCATTTGTTAGATTTTGTTGTTTTTAATATTTTATCAAATTATAAATACAAAAATTTCAAATATTTTTATGACAAATATTTTTGTTTACATTTTAAAGAGAAAAGCCATTAATTTCTTAGACTTGGCAGCATTTTTATACGTTCTTTATTTTTAAGTAGCTATATCTATAACTACTTAACAAGTCTATATCTACTTAAATTTGTATGGAATATTTATATAAAATTCGAAAAAACAAACCTATTATCCAATGATATAGTTTTAAATATTAAGCAGTCAGTGTTGCCATATTATAATTTTGAAAAAAAATTCTCAAAAATCCTAAAAAGCCGATAGATCAAATAAACCACACTTCGTTCATTTCTCTTATTTCGATTAATTGTTCTAGTTCGATCCTCGAGTTCATCCCTACGCCACTAGTTTGTGCTGATGCTTGTAACTACCAAAAATAAAGGTCTGTGACCCACATTTGATTAATGATAACTGTCATTCCGTCCGTGTGTCCATTTAAATCTTGTTATAAATAAGTAAAAAAAATAAAAGGGATATGAACTAAAATGCATTAACTAAAATGCATTAACTGTTCTAAGATTTATCCTTGTGTTGCTATATTTGAAGCCCTTCACATATCCACCGCCGTTCATCTCTCCTCTATCCTCTTTCCAAAAAACTAACACATAATTGCCAAGGAATATTTAGTAATAGCAGCTCATTGCTTTTTGCATTACCAATAATGACCTGACCCTGCCCACTGTAGTACTTCTAAAGTGAAAATAATGAGTTACTAATAATGTGTTATACAGCTTCTTATATTCCATGCCAGCTTCTTGCATTCTGCATTACTTTCAAATTGAAAATAATGAGTAACTAGTAATGTATCCTAACTACTTATTTGGCAGTTAAAATATATTTTTGGTTTCGTTATTTAATGTTTTTTTTTTTCAAAATATTAACAAATATCAGTTTTTGTTGTATGAATTGTAACCAGTTATTTTTGCCCTACCTACAAATAGTTATTTTAACCTTACCATTCACTTGTTATTTTACTCCCTACTCGTAAGCTTAGAGGCAACTAGTGTTACCTGCAATGACATTACTATGTTGAAATAATGTGCTTACTGAGGAAACTTCAACCACCCTACGGGAAAAGGACCTATACCAGGACACGTCACTTGACCGGTTCATTGTGATAGGGATCAATCACGGACCCGGTTTTTTTATATGAAAAGACTGGTCACTTTAACATGGGCTTATCTTAGGAGGGGGTCAATTGCCCTTTGTTACATGTCACAGGAGTGATCTAAAAGAACATGTCACACAACTAACACCAAAGAACATATTACAGAACCATGGGAAAATAATACGTCATGCGTTTTAAACCGGTCACGTGGTAGGTACTTTAGGAACCGATATCCTCTTTTGAACTATCCGTTGATATGTTTTTTTGGAACCGGCCTAGTTTTCAGCTATGACCGTACAGGTCCCAATTCCCAACTGACTCCTTTCGCGCAGGGCAGTTAATGCTCGATCTAAAACCTATTATATGGTAAGGTCTTTTTTTCTGGGTTAGTAGGAAGAATTTCCTAACTGTTCCTTCTCTTTAAAAAAAAATATGCCTCCAAATGTCAAGAAAATTGGACCATATTTAGACCTAGACCCCATATTTGTTCAAATAAACTTTTTTTGTTGCTGACAATTTCATTCAAATTTATCTCTATATTTTCCACAAAAAATATGATCAGGACCCTTCCCGGTATTTGAAACGCTTCCCGAAATTTGACCTAAATTATACCTGGTGTAGGCTATCATATATAATTTGAATAGAAAAATCATATCATAGCAAATTTAAAAAAAAAAAAATTTGCTGGTTAAGTTTTAAACTAAGTTTACATCGAAAATTTTTTAATTCTGAGATCACTTTTTTTAAGGGTAAGAAAATACATACATGCAAATATTTTAAGTGTTGAAATAAATATATTTTCTCTTAAAAAACATTTCCTTGATGTTTGAACACTAAAAGTTTACTTTTTCCTGCAGTTTTGTTTAATTTTCGCCATAACAATATTTAATTCAAGTTCAAGTACAATAATATCTACGAGTATTTCAATTTATTATTATTTTATTATTATATTTTTAACATGAAAATAAATTAATTTTGATGACCAATAAAAAAAAACTTAAAGAAACATTAATACAAATTATAAAAAAAATGTGATAATATTATGTCATTTATAAAATTATGTCATATACGGTAAAATAGAAATTTGGGGTCACCAAGTGATACTTGATGACAACACAAATGACAAAAAATTGTTAAATTAAATTGTTTTAAATTTTTGTAACAAAAACAAAATAAAACAATAAACTTAAAATAAGAGAGTTTACATTATCTGAGATAAATATGAGTTCAATGAAAACTAAGACTACCCAAGGAACATTTTTACGAACTCTCCGATACGTACGGATTCATGAATCCTGCTTTTACTGCACGTTTACGGTCCGAAAATACGTATCCGTCAAAGCTTGTACGTAAACGGAACATTAACGGACCGTATAATTGAATTTTCGAAAACAATACGTTTTTACTCCGTTTTGGTGTATCCGTTTCTGTTCCGTCAAATACGGACCATTGTTTTTCATCAGTTATCAAAAACGAATACAGAAATATCCATGAGGTATATATTTATGAAATTTAAAATAAGTTTTGCGATGATGTGTGCAAATTTATGTAGATTTGCAAATTAAAATATTGCCTGATAGTTTATAATAGATTTTTTGAACAAATTTGCAAATTTACATTGTGCTACATCATATTGTAATACTACCATTTAATCGAAAATCAAATTTTTTTTTATTTTTTCATGATTTTTAATGGTCCACAATCGCAATGATTGATGGATGCTAATTGTGCTGGAGATAAATATTTGGTATTTGATGTATTTAATTTGTAAGTTTTATTTTAAATATGTTTGTGAATAAATTTAAAACAAAAAAAAAATAAAATTCGCTATTAAAAATTAAAATATAAGATATTTACACAAATCCGTTTTTTGTTTAAAAAACGGTACCAATACGGACTGAATACGGATCCGTAAACAATCCGTCATTGACGGACTTTCAACGGAAAGCTCCGTCTTTCATCCGATATATCCGGTCTGTAAATGGTCCGTCATTGACGGACTTTTAACGGACAACTCCGTTTTTCATCCGATATATCCGGTCCGTAAACGGTCCGTCATTGACGGTTTTTAAACGGATTCGAATCAGTTTCGATTTTCCTTAAAATCCGCTTTCTGGGCCGTATACGGATCCAGAAAACAATACGTAAATGAAGTTGGATTCCGTTTATGACGGACCGAAAACTGTACGTAAACGGAACATATTGTTTGTTGGATAAGTTAGTTAGACTACAAATATGAACTATGTATTTACAAATGAACTACTATTTTTACTTTTATTGAGTTTAATTTGCATTCAAAAATTTCAACTGAGGCTTATCAAATTTACTAAAGATATAAGTAAATGCCAGCCTTTCTTTAAATTTAGACAAGTGAAATTGTATATTTATTAAACTAAAATTTAGTTCATTTGATTTTTGTTTTTCTCAATTTTATTTTAATTAACTACTTACTTCATCTATTAATTGTGTGCTGGTTTTTTTTTTTAAATATGAATTTTTAATTAAAACCTCGGAAATGGAATAATTGTTAATGGAAACATATCCGATTCATAACAATTTTACTTAATTCTTTCATATATGGATTTATGACCCTTTTTATATTATTTTTTTTAACAATTTTTCTGCTTAATAAAAACTTTTGTTTTAAACATTTGCATAAAATGTTAATAATAGTGTATGTAAATTTTGTTCATTATAGAAAAATAATAGTAAAACAAAAGCAAACATTACCTTTAATAAACTTTTGTAAAATGGTAACGCTTCGTTGACGCTATAGAAAAGAAACAACAACAAAAAACGGTTTAAAAAATTACGGGATTATAAACTTTAACCACCATAAACTACAACATTAAAAAAAATTAAACTTTAATTCTAAAAAATTGTTCGGTATAAAACCACAGAAATCGTATAAAGAAAAGTCGATTAAAATTAAAAATTTCTCTTACAAAATTATGATTTTGCACAATTTTCTTTAAAATGAAAAGCAACTTTTTTTTCAAGTCATATAATTTTTATATTTTGTTTTAAACAAAAATAACATTTTAACTTTATACAAAATTATGGTCAATAAACTTTGAAACTGATATAAAAAATATAATAAAAAATTTACACTTGTTATTTTGTTAAAATAGAAAATAAAAAAAAAATAGTGATAATAATAAAGAGAAAGCTTAACATTATAAATTGTTATAAACTTGTACTACATAGTTGCTTAGTTACAATAATTAATAGTTTCTGGTAAGAAGTTGTTAAATTGTAATTAATTTTATGTGAAGTTTTTCCACAATATTTAATTATAATTTTAAATAAACATTAGGCCATATGTTACATCAGGGAAAAAGTTAATATCATATTGATGAGACTGTTGTAAAGGGTGTCCCAAGAAGAACGCAATTTTTAAATTTTAAATAAAACACAGATATTTAAAAAAAAAATCGTGAAACTTTATTATATCGTAAAGTAGACAGAATGAGGTTATGTATGGAACAATATATCGTGCAGATGGCCGCCGCGGCTTTGCTGGCATGCATGCGATCTTTAAAAGAAATTTTCAATGACCGTTTTGCATGAATGCTGCGGTATTTCATTATTGCAGCGTCCAATTTCCTCTTTTAAGGCTTGAGTCGTCGTCGGCTTATTCGCGTAAACCATCGACTTCAAAAAACCCCAAAGAAAAAAATCTAATGGTGTTAAATCGCACGATCTAGGCGGCCAATTCTGATCTCCAAAACGCGAAATAACACGACCGGGAAATGACTGATGCAGCAATTGAATTGTTTCTCTGGCTGTATGACATGTGGCGCCGTCTTGTTGGAACCACATGCCCTCCACATTCATTTCTTCAATTCTAGGCAAGAAAAAACTGGTTATCATTTCACGATACCGAACACCATTGACTGTTTGCGCTTGACCTGCCTCATTTTCATAAAAAAAGGTCCAATGATTCCTCCAGCCCAAAAACCACACAGTGACATGTTGAGGATGCATTTGCTTCTCGTGAATCACTCAAGGATTTTCCTCACCCCAAATGCGACAATTCTGCCTATTGACGAAGCCATCAAGATGAAAATGGGCCTCGTCACTGAAGATGATTTCATCGGCAAAATCAGCATTTTCATGTTGTCTCTCCAATACCCAATTAACGAACTCCCTTCGCTGTCCATGGTCAGCTGGCATCAGTTCCTGAGTCAATTGAACTTTGTATGCATGAAGATGCAAATCTTTCGTCAAAATTCGCTGCAAAGTGGATTTGGAGACACCAATTTGCTGAGATCGGTGTCGAATTGAGGTGGATGGAGTTTGAGCGACATCATCACGTACAGCTGCGACATTTTCGGTCGATCGACCTGGTTGATGGCGCGTTGTTTGTTGTCTTTACATCACTAACAGACCAAGTTTCGGCAAATTTATCCATTAATCTCTTTACAGTTGACTCTTTTGGAGCATTATTGTGACCCCAAATTGATCGTAATTTGCGAACTGTAGCCGCAAAACTTTTACCATTTTGGTAAAACAATTTCACAATGAGAATGCGTTGTTCATTCGTGTAGCGCTCCATTTTTACTAACCTCGTACCTTCTACTAGCAAACAATAACAATTGTTCAAATGTCAAACAATGACACTTCAAATGTTGCCAGATTTAAAAATTGCGTTCTTCTTGGGACACCCTTTATAAAGCGTTGGTCATTAATTTAAAATCAAATTTATGATAAAACATTTCATAAAATTTTATAAAACATATTTCATAGCTTCTTTATAGTTTCATAGAAAAATGTCATTAATAGTTTTTCATATCTCGAAAACTAAAAGAGAGATAGAGCAGAATGAACTCATTTTTTAGACTACACCTTTTTCATTTGCGAATAATAATAATTGACTATTTCTGAAATACAATTGACTATTTCTGAAATACAATTGACTATTCTGAAATACAATTGACTATTTCTGAAATACAATTTACAATTTCTGAAATACAATTGACTATTTCTGAAATACAATTGACTATTTCTGAAATATAATTGACTATTTCTGAAATACAATTGGAAAAGGTGTAGTAGAGTACTAAAATACTTCGATAATAAAATTTCCCAGCAAAATCACACATTACCAAATAATGTGTAAAGTAATGTGTACCCATAGGGGCTCATGGATTACATTACATCTTACTTCACTGATGAATTGTACAGGCGATGAGCCTCAAAGTAATGTATATACCCATTACTTTAGAGATGATAATGTAAGGGGTTACTTATATGGCTACGAGAATGGAAAAAGTAATGTTTCTAAAAAAAGATTTTTAAAAAAGAGGAAATTTTATTAAAAAAAATTAAAAATAATGTGGTCATCACGGAGAAATCGGCGGTTGAAATTCATTCATTCGTTATAAAGGCAAAAAACATGATTTTATTTTTAATTTATAGCGTTATCATAAGTAAAGAACGATATCTCTAAAAATAAAAAAGATAGCTAAAAAATTTAAAAACCTTTCAAAGAATAAAGTAGGATTTTAAGATTTTAATCTTCTAATTCTCCGTATAATAAAAGCAAATAGTAACATTGATAGCGAAAATACCATATCAGTGAAATGCAACGGAAGATTTATCCAAGGAGAAATAAGTTAATCGAAAAGAAAAACTGGATTTTAAAGGAAACATATAATAATTTTTGTGAGAATAAAGTTAAATATGTATGTTATATCACTCTTTTTTTAACTTTGCGTTAAAATATCTCGAAAACTCATACCTTTAGAAAAGTATAATCTGGTTTTAGGGTTAAAAAATGTGTTGGTCTTTGTTACTATTGAAGATTATATATTATTATGATATTTATATCCAATTTAGCAAATATATTAATAAATTTATTTTTCTTTTCTTTACAGGTAATTAAAAATAAAACCATCGAATAAAAATTAGTAAAATTTAAGTAGGTATGTACTAAAAATAAAAAAATATCTAAAAAAAATTGGGCATAGTATTAAAATACAGTCAGCAAAAAAAAAAGCTGTACACTCATATTAACAAATTTTGAACCACATTTATTACTCCTTTTGATTGGGGTTTTAGAGGTTATTAGATATTCTCGATCCTGGAGATCATATTTGTGGGATGTATTTGAACATTTTTATTTTAAAATGTGTTTTCATATGTCTAAATAATAATTCTATCAAAACAAAATTAGATTCCGATTCGTTTGGACCCAATAATAACCCCACACTGTTTTACTTTTATATGACTTCAATTATTTTGCCAATGATTTGACGTAGACTCAGATTTTTGCACCAAACTTGTTATTGCTTGTCTACTAGGGCGAGAATAACGACCGAAAATTGGAGTTAACGTTCTTAAAGTTGCGGTCACCGACCCCGAATTTCGGTAGTACATTTTTTTAATTTGCATACGTTGTTCGTTCGTGTACTTTACCATGATGAAAATGTTGAGTTTACTGAAAAAAAAAGAAAGTAACAGTTAGATGATCAGTGAAATAGTGCGTTCACAAATTACATTCAAAGTTGTCAAGTAACTATTGGAAACCCCTTTATAAGTGTACAATTTATGTTTTTGTTAACTTTAATTAGAGTTTTATTAAAAACTTGCAGAACAAAATTCGGGAAAATCATCGAATGGAAATTTTAATCGGCTTTCAAAAAATGCTTTAACATTAAACAAATATTCATTAAATTTATTATTTTACAAGTTCAGGCGTTGTTAAACAAAAACTTTTACTAATTTAAGCAAAATATTTTTGCCTTTTTACTAAAATTTAAACCCACTCTATACTTTTGAATAATATATTTTTATTAATATATTTAAAAAAAAAACAAATGAATTAATTTAATAGTGGCTATTATTAATTAACACGTTTATACATACCCAGCAAAAACACACCTTACCAAATAATGAGTCTAGTAATCTAAACTCCAAGGTTTTCATCTATTACCCTTTATATTATAGTTCTAACTTTTTTTATATGGGATGTCCCAAAAGGTAAGGTGTTCTGCTTACGTGCAAGCTTACGAAAAAGTAAAGAATAATGGGTTACACGTATGCATATTAATAATTGGTTACTAATAACCCATTATTATTTATTTTTCTGTAAGAAATTGAGTAACGCATTATTTTTTAAACTTCGAGTAAGCAACAAGGTAATGGGATGCGGTGTTGCGAATCCCAATTTCTAATCCGCTTTTCTTCCAAAAGGAAATATATAGAAATTAACCCTCTGACGGTCAATGGTTGATAAATGTCCCATTTTTAGTTTTTGTCGTATTTGTCCTATTTTTTAACCGATTTTCTTAAATGTGGCTTGTATCGACAGATGATAGTTGTTTCTTTCACACAATACTAACTATTTCGATCAATATGGTCTCAGAGCCAATAGGATGACCACAAATTCATAATAAAATATATATTTTTGGAACACATTTTCTCCAATCCTATTGGATAACACAGGGGATCAATATCTTGGTAGGACATGGCCTATTCCTTTATTTTTAGAAACATCGAGATATTTGGAATTGGTTCACTTTATTTATTACAGGATACTGATACAATTTGAGACATACAGTTCTTGCTCAGTTTTAGTCGCCTTGAAATTCAAGTAATTTTCATTTGGTTTCTATAGATTTTTTCTCCTGATTCCAAATTTGGTCTCCAAAATTTTCAATCTCTTTACAATTTTAAAAAAATTTTCGGAACCACAGTTAAAACTCTATTTTTGCCCCAAAATGTTTAATTTTTTTTTTCCATATTCGTAATCTGAATTACAAAATTAATTATATAAGATATGTCTTAATACAAATAAGTTAAAATAGATTAGTTCGACACTACTCTAAACTAATTAGTAGTTTTTTCCTGTTCACTTACATGATTATTTGTTTTATTAAACACTTTAAATTCATAAATTGATACAATACACATTAATAAATAAAGTTATTTAAACAATTAAAAATTACTCATTATTATTAAATACAAAATAATAAAATAAGTAACATATTATAGGTAATACATTATTTTTATTTTGAAAATAATGCTGAATGTAAGGAGTACTCATTACGTATAAAGTAATTAAATGTCATTACCATGTTTTTGCTGGGTATATTTTTTTTACACTCAACTTTGAACTTTTATACCCAGCAAAACTTTGATAATGGGTGCGATATACTTATGAGTTACTTTGTAATGATAGCTCGTTACCTTTTGCATTATTTGCTAGCATAAAGTTATGAGTTACTGATCATTGATTAATAATAATTGAAGTATTTTTGAATATCTATATTTAGATATATTACGTTGTGTTTTTTTTGTAAGCAATGTAGTAATGTATTTATATTTCGACATCACGAACAAAAACACGAATCACAACAATTAATTTATGTTAAAAACAATTTAGTATTATATCAGTTGGTAGCTGAGTGGGTAAATTTTTCAGCTGGCAACCAGAGTTCGCAGGTTCAATTCCCATCATGACTACACTATAGGTAATAACGTTTAATATATTTGTTAGAAATTATTTTTAAGGATTTTTTTTTTATAAAATCCTATTAAGTTACCACTTATTATATAACCTTCAAGTTTATGGGTCCATACATTACCTTGGAGTTCAAAATGCATGAGCAAAATGCATCAGCGAAGTAAGGTGTAAAGTAATGGCTTTGCTGGATTTTCTTTAAATAGTTTATCAAAAAAATTTTTTCAATAAAAAATTACATCATGATTTGTATAAATGTCATATTGCTTGTGTTTTACACTGAGTATTATCAATAAATTAAAAATAATTTTAATTAATATATTTATTTAAAATTTTTCTGTATTATTCCTTTTTATCTTTCTTTGAATTATAGTTTTTTTTTTCTATATATAAACAATTTCCATTTTCAATAATCTTGGACCATTTCACACATTAAGAAGGGAAGTAACAATTTCCGTTTATTTGTTTTTACTTTTTTTTTTAAACGGAAATTTGAAAAAGGCTTTGTTTGTTTTGTGCTCTATTTTTTTTAATAAAATTACGATTTTTATTTCATTGATTAGTTTGTTTTTAAAGTGTTGTTTTTAGTTTGTTTGCAAACTTTTGTAGTTCTGCCAAATTGTCAATAACTAAGAGCATTTAATTTAATGGTTCATTAAACAATAAATTGTTGATCAAAGATGTTGTCAGAGAAAAGTACATAAATATTTGTTTAAAAAATTTAATTTTGATATAAAGTAAAGAAGGTGTCCCAAGGGAAAGCGAGAAATATTGGTAATAACTTTGAACATTTTTTGAACATTTCTTGAAATCGCTGCCAAGGTAAAATAAATTTCTTATAAGATTCTCCAAAAACTTAGCAGAAAAAAGCTAAACTTTTAAATTTATGAAAAAACTTGGCAAAATATTGCAAGTTGTTTACATAAATGATGCAATATACTAATTTGTATTTATTTAACGAGTTTTGAGGGCATAATTTTAGTGTGCCTAAGATTTTTCATAATCTATTTGGAAAAATATACAGCGATGATATTTTGAGCAAAAACTTAGGCAAACATTTTTTTTATTATTTTTTATTTTTTGCGTGTAATTAAAATTGGCTTAAATAGTTAATAAATATATATTCAATTCAAATAAAAAATATTGCCATTAATAGTCAGTTGATTTAAATTACAATTAAAAAATTGTGCAAACTTGAACTGCAAACTTTGTCTTGAACGGCATAATTTTTCTTTAATTTTATTTTTTTCTAAATATAAAGTCACATATCTTTGAGAAAGTTATTAATTTTTTTTATTAATTTGACCTTATCTGTCTGTTTTTCACATTTTCCATTAAAAAAAAAAATAATAAAAATTGTGAGCGTTATTATTAACCTTTTTTATCACCTCATTTTTATTTCAATAATATTGAAAAAATATATACAGTGTTCACATTCAGCAGTTTATTTATTTTATCATTCATTTGGATATTTTATGCATAAATCATTCATTTTATTTTTCATGATCTGTTAATATTGAATGTGTGCGCAGATCAGGGTTGGAAAATTTACTAATTAAAAAAGTTTGTTCACTAATATTTCATGTTCAAAAGTATGATAGCAACAATTTGTTGATTTTTTGAGCACACTTTAAAACAAATGGTAACTTTACCTAAGGTTTTGCTTAAAATATAACCGAAAATACTTGGGTGAGCTTAGAAAATATTTTTTTATTTTTATTTATTTTATCCTAATACCCTAACCGAGCACTAGCATCACCGGCTCGTTGTAGCGAAAATAGACCAGAGCCTCTGGTGGGAATCGAACCCACGACCCCCGCACAGATAGGTTAGCACGCTACCAACTAGCCTTGAAAATATTTTGAAACATTTTATAAAGTTTTTAATTAAATGTCATATAATCTTTTTTGTTTACCTAAGTTATTGCAGAATTTATGCAAAAAAGTTTGGTTTGATTGAAAATATAATTATGAATAAAATTGTGTAGTGCAAATTTTAGAAAAACAATTTCCAGATTTTTATTCCATGCAAAAAAACAAAAGGCAATTTTACCTAAGTTTTTGCAACAAGTACCAACGCAACTATTTTATGCGTAAAAATTAATTTGAACTTTGCAAATTGTACTTGTTTATATTAAAGCCATACTATTACAATTTTTTACCTAAGTTTTTTTTTTTACAATTTATACAAAAAGTTGTTGCTTTTGATTTGTGCAAGTGTTATTATGACTCCCTTATTTTTGTATATACACCATCACAACACACAGGCTTAAAATGTGTAATTTAAATTGTATGAAAATATTTTTAAAATGTTTAATACAAACTAAAAACAAAAAGTAATTTTTCTGTCTACTCACAAAAACAAAATTCTTTTAAAAATGACTCAAAAATTAATTAAAAAATCTAAAAACTTGGTAAAGTCTTAATAGTTTTTGCATATTTTTTTCTAAAAAACTTGATTTTGAAATGATCCCAATTACTTAGGTATGATTTCAGTGTGTCTGCATTTTTTTTTTGCATAATTTCAGCAAGGTAAATATAGATAATTTAATTTCCTATTAATTCATTTATTTACCCAAGTTTTTTCTCGTATATACAAAAAAGATACTGAGGTTGATTTTATGCAAGTTTTGATTTTTGGTGCAGGCTTTGACTTGTAAAAGTGCCAAATTTTGAGTGGTTTCACAAAGGTTGTGCTTAAATTACGCTCAAAATTTTGTTTAATCTTTAAGTATGGAGGTGAAATTTTTGAAAATAGTTAGTGATGTGGTGGTAAATTTTACCCCTTTAAAGTCAGCTAACTTATCTCAAAGAGATATATTTTAATGCAAATTTTACTCTTGGTTAAGGTAGCGAAGTTGATCTTTAACCTTAACCATAAGTAAAATTTGCATGAAAATAAGTCTAAATACGTTTGAATTCAATTTACTTTTACATAAGTTAGCTGGGGTTAATTTTACAAAAAAAAAATTATTAAAAACATTTATTCACAGTTATTTGTTTTTCACAAATGCTACTACATTTTTAATTACAAAAATAAAAAAATTTATATTTTTTATTCATTTTAACATTACAAACACTTTTTCACAAACCTTTTTTTTAAATACATAAAAATGTAAAGAGGGTGTAAAATTTACCACCACCTCCACAGTTAAAGTTAGAAAAAGTGCTCAATATTCGATTGTTTCATTTAAAAATATTTGTCGGGAGAATCTACTGAAAATAAAAACAGAATAAAAGTTAACAAATTTATTTATCTTTAAAATAACTAAAAATTTGTTATTTTTAACTGTTAAAATAAAACTGTAAAAATAAGTGAAAAATTTTTAAATTTTAAAACATCCGAAAACAATTGGCAATTTTTATAGTTATTTTTTTATAGTTATTTTTTTATATATTAAAAAGCAAAACTTGTTTCTTTTAATAACAATCAAAATATGTAACTACTTCATCCTACTTTAAATTTGAAGTCAAAATTGTTATACATGTATTATTTGGTGTGTACGGTCGGTAACGATTTCGGTTACATTTTAGTACAATTTTCTAAATAGAAATTTCCATCCCTGAAAAAAGAGATTTCTATAATATTATGCGTAACAAATGCGTGCGATAGATATTCAAGTTTTTATGACTTTTTTTATGATATTAACCTTAACCTTTTTATGAGAGGAGAAGGCAAAAAAATATAAAAACTGACCAAAAGTTTAAATTAACTAAAAAGTTAATAGCTAAATTATTTTAAACTGAAATATCATAAATTGAGGTTCTTAATAAATAATTAGTTCAAATTAGACATAAGATAGTTTTTTACATGATTTGAAATATGTACTTACTATGTAAATTAACTGAAATTTAGTTAGATTTTAGGTATTTTTTTTTCTAGGCGCAAACTTAAAATTGAACTAATTTTCAATTAGTTTTCTGATTATTTACGTTACTTTTATTTTTTTATTTCTAATTTTTATTCAACAAAAATTAACTAAAATTATTAGATTACTTTTTGTTTGCTTTTATTTTAAATATTTAGTTAAATTTTATGTAATTTTTTTTTTGTAGTCGCAAACCAAAATTGAAGTAATTTTCAATTAGTTTTCTGATTATTAAAGTTACTTTTCTAACTACAATTTTCATTCAGAAGAAATTGAACTCAAATTATTAAGTTACTTTTTGTTTGCTTATATTTGAAATATTAAGCAAGTTTTTAGGTGCTTTTAAAGTAATAAGTGAGTAATTAATTGAATTGAATTATTTTTATTTTACCAAGTTTTAAACAAAAATTGTCTCGATTACTAAAAATATTTGTTTAGAAATTTTAAAATTTGTGGAACCACTATTAAATGTATAATATTGTTTATCTAAGAATCTGTATAAAAAGCTAACCGTAATATTTTTTAAAGATAATATAAAAAAACTTGCAAACATTTACCAAATTTTTGGCTAAAACGAGGTAAAACCTTGGTAAATTTCCCAAGTTTTAACATATATTATAAATTTGGTTACTGCTAAATTACCCAATGGGTTGGCAAACATATTTGTGTGTTCACATTTAAATTTAACATTTTCAACCCCTAACCATAAAAGAAAAACTTTTTTTAATTCAATAAAAAAACTTGCAAACATTTACCAAATTTTTAGCGAAAACAAGGTAAAAACTTGGTAAATTTTCCCAAGTTTTAACATATATTATAAATTTGGTTACTGCTAAATTACTCAATGGGTTGGCAAACATTTTTGTGTGTTCATAAAAGAAAATTTTTTTTTAATTCAATTGTGTGTGTGTGTGTTTTTTTTTAATAAAACTAAATAGTATATCATGCAAGAATATTTTAAATAGTATTTTAACATGCAAATAAATATATAGAATAATTTATAATCAAGCTTTTAAAATAAATAAATATTTTTTTTCACATTTTTTAAAACTTTGTTTGAAATACCTACTGCAAGTATAAAAACATTTTATAAATGAATTATTTATGAACAAAAAATAACATACACACTGCATGTCCATGTTTGTTTTTATATAAACTACATTAGAAGTTTAATCACAAGTGGGACGACCGACCACTAACTACAAGAGAAGAGCATGGTTGTTAATAAGAATTTTCTCGTTAATCGATACATTTTGATTTTTAAGAACTCAGAGGTAATTTCTTTTTTTTACAATTTCTTCAATTAGCCAGCAAAAAAAAAAACAATTCCATTTAAAAAACATAATTACTTGATTCAATTTTTATATCTGATTCAATTTTCAATGAATTGATTTGAAATTTTTTTTTTATTGATTGAATTATTTTCTATATTCAAATGTAAAGAATCAATTTAAATTTTGTTAATTCTTTGAATTAAATCAAACGAATTAGTTCAATTTTAAATCATTTCAAACAAATATTGTTCATTTGATTTATATTTTGCGAATTAAATCATTAAAAAAATTATTCAATGGAATCAAAATTGAATCAATATAAATGAAATTAAATCATTATCTCTATTTATTAAATACCAAATCATTGATTTAAAGTAAATAAAAATTATTTACTGATTCATAAAATGAATAAATTTATAAACGAATTAATTCAAAAAAAAATTATATTTTTCAAGCTCTTTTAACGTGTTTGAAACTCGTCACGTTTGTCTAGAAATCGTCATAAATGACAGCCCCAATCTATTAATATTTTTCCTTTTAATTTTTTTTAGTTAGTTTTTCAATAAATTATTGATATTTTTCCTTTAAATTTTAGTTAGTTTTTCATGGCAGTATTTTGCTTTTTATTTTAAATATGCAATAATGTAAAAAATCATTGTAGTTTGCTGACCCAGTTGTGTTTAATCTCTAACATTGAATTTAGAGCGCCGGATATAAGGAACAAATTTTCTGGCGCCTGATATATACATTTATGTCTAGTACATATAAATGAAAACTTATTGTTGATGTAGTATGATTAAATACTGCATTTATAAAAACAAAAAAAAACTATATGTTTTCAATATATTTAGTTTTTAGCAAATTTTGCAACATCTCTATTTAAATTAATAAATATACTTGGCTAAAGCTCTAGGGAGAATAAAACTAAATTACAAAATACTATAGTTAAAAAATTTTCTATATAAATTATTTTAAAATAAAAACTATATATGTATTACACTGTTTCCTATAGTTCATGACTTACTACATTAACTTTAAATATTGAAACTTTTCCATTTAATAACAATAATTTAATAATTTTTAGATGTTGCGAACTATTTTTTTTTTCTAAAACTTAAAACTTTAAAATTTTTTATTTAAAAACTTGCAAGTTTTCGACATGCTATAAAACAAAAAATTACTAATTTTCCTTCTATTTGTCATCTCCTTGGCATAATTTTCTTATTAGCTTTCTAAAGCTTAGTTCATTTTTAAAAGTGGTAAATTTACAAAATTTTAGTTCGAAGGAAACTTTAATGGAAATATTTTCCTAGATATTAGTATACCGAAAGTAATTGCTGAATGAACTAAGTAAATTAAAACAAATTTCGTTTTTGTTAATTTACCAAAAAAATAAAGTTCACAAAATTTTAGTTTAATCTTAGTTCGGCGAAAGTTAAATAAAATAAAGCCAGTTTTTTTATTTTACTAAAATTTAGTTCATTAAAAAGTTATAATTTCACAAATTTGAAATTTTTGTTGCTTATTAAATAATGAATAAATTAACTCAATTATAGTTCTTTTGGTTTTTGTTTACTTAAAATTTAGTTCATTTCAAAAATTTTACAAAATTTAGTTTAATTAAGTTTTATTTTAGTTGTATGGAAGCATAAATAAAAAGATTTCAATAAATACAGAAAGCGCCATCTTTTATGTCGGTATGGCAACATTTAATTACTGACATTTGTCAACCGATTGACTTAAGAACACATGTTTTTGAAACGACAATTTAGTACAATTTTTACCATGTATCGCTTTACACCAAAA
This sequence comes from Eustalomyia histrio, assembly GCA_949748255.1. Classification (NCBI taxonomy): domain Eukaryota; kingdom Metazoa; phylum Arthropoda; class Insecta; order Diptera; family Anthomyiidae; genus Eustalomyia; species Eustalomyia histrio. Next base: position 112,448,201 of record OX456527.1, on the reverse strand, counting down.
AAATACGCGGAAATAGTGTTAACTTTACGTGCACCATCCGACAACACTTTCATTGTTGGGACAGTGGGAGATTGTCTACGTGCCGTTCATCAAAGCCCAAAGCGTTTTAATGAGCCAAAAACACAAATGAAAAATGAATCGTCACCGCGCTCTTCATTTTGGCGACAGTGGAACTACTTTGCGGCTAAATTAAAAAGATATTTTCATGTGTTCCGTATACATTCCCTGTGGGAGAAAAGGGGTCAGTTGGGAATTGGGACCTGTCCCAGGATAGGTGAAAACTGAACCGGTTCCGAAAAAACATATCACGAGATAGGTGGAAAGAGCACCGGTTCCTATCACGTGACCGGTTTAAAAGTTACGACATCTCCTTTTAAACCAGTCCTGTGACATGTCACAAAGAGCAATTGACCCCCTCCTAGGACAAGCCCATGTTAAAGTGGTCGGTCCCGTGACCGGTCCCTATCACAATTAACAGGTCATGTGATGTGTCCTGGGATAGGTCCTTTTCGCAGGGTTGTAATTGACTTAAAGAATTTTGATGGCAAACCGACCACGTCGCTTGCAACACGGCCAAACAATCTCTTGAATGCTTGACAATGAACGTGAGTTTTGGAAGCTAATTTTAATGGCCGAAGGGGCCTATTTCATACTCTGTGGCGGCGTAAACAAGCAAAATTTGGAGAACCCCCACACGTGTTCCAGAAAATACCAAAGCATGACCAAAAAGCTACTGTTTGGACCGGCATCTGCGCCAAAACGATCACTGGACCATTTTTCTTTAGAGAAGGCAAAACTATCGATGGAACAAGATATCGGTAGATGTTGGAATATTATGTCTGCCCGAAAATGCAAGAAACAGATCTGGACGGTTACTGGTTTAAACAAGATGGTGCATCGTATCACACTGCAAATCAAACAATGCAGTTTCTGCAACAAAAAATCTCTGTTGGACGGGTGATGTTTCCAGGACTTTTTTATGGGGTTTATTGAAAAGCTTCAGACCAATGATGAGCTGTAGACAAATATTCGTGCCGAAATCGCCCGATATGCTCAAAATAATTATGAAAAATTCAGGTGAAAATGGCACAGGACTAATAGAGGCTAATAGAGGCAAACATTTAATTGATGCTGTATTCAAAAAGTAGTTTAAATGAATTGAAAAATACCAAATTAAATAAAAATATCGTACATATGGAAATCGGATATTTTTTTATGTTATGTAATATTCATATAACGGCATAAAAGATGACACACCCTGTTTAAGTACACTCAAAGCAGCTGAAATGAACTAAATCATATATAAAAACTTAATGTGTGAACTAATATATGAACTAAATTTTAGTTTGTTTTTTTTTTTGTGAATTAGAATTACAATTTATTTTAACCGATTTACTTAAATTCAGCTAATCATATTATATCGGGATATAACAAATTTTAGATTTTTTTTTTTTAATCTTTTTCTATAAACTGAAACTTTTTTTAATTTCAATAAGTTGAAAATATCATTAAATTTTAGTTCAATATTAGTTGATAACAAACTTAAAGTAAACTATTTTTCTATATAAGTAATGGGATATAAGAAGTTTTAGATTTTTTTTAATATTTTCCGATTAACTGCTTATTTTTTAAGTTTACTAAAATTTTTGTTAATTTCCAAAAATTTAAAATTTCATAAAATTTTAGTTCAGTATTAGTTGATAAGAAATTATTTTCCTAGATATAAGTAAACTAACGGCCGTATGCAAAATTATTGTGATAGCTTAAAGTATCACAATAATTTTGCAAAAATGGTTTCATAAACTTGTTATAAACCTCTCTTTATTATTAGGCATGTGAACTTAAAAGTAATTGGTTATTGAACTAAATCTTAGTTCATTATTTTTTTAATTTACTAAAATTTAGTAAATTAAAATAAAAATCAAGCCACTGTGAAATTGTTTAATATTTTTATTTTTTTTTATTGGCAACAGTGTATTAAATAGTAAAGTTTATCATTAAACTACTGTAGAGTAGCAATTTGTTTTTTTTTTTTAATTTTTTATGTTTTTTACTACTTCTCATTGATTAAATTTGCTGTTGATTTAATATAGTTTTTCATGGGATTGACTGACCACGTTCATTTACAATACAAATATTGTATGATGATAATAATAATAATAATAATAATAATAATAATATATGAGATCAGAAATAAGTAAAATGATTCATAGCTATTGGCATTTTATTTTTAAGTCTACAGTCGGTTTATCTTAAATTGTAAATATATTTTTGAAGTGATAGTTTTTGTTTATTATTATTTTTTTTTTTTTTATATAAAAAGATTTGCATTTAGTAATGCAAAACCTAAACAAATCTAAAATTACATTGAGGTTTTATACGTATTATAAGTGAAAATTTCAAAACAGTTTGTTTTAAGTGACTGCAGCGTGAAGAACGTGATTTATTGACAGTTAAAAATTGTTGAATTGTTGCAATTCTATAAATGTTGTTTATTATTGCACTGCTAATCAAAAAACCATGGAGATGTGAATTTAAGTGGAAAAAAAATTATTGAAATAAATTATTTATTGTTTTTATCAAATTTGTTACAAATGATGTCAGATTGAATTTTTTTGAAAATATATAAAAAATAATTAAAAATTTTGTTTAAATTTCAAAAAAAAAAACTAGTGACAGTTAAACCAAGGAACCTATAAACCAGGATGAACAAACTACCAAATTTTTAGCCACCTATGATGCCAAATGGTGCGACTACAAAAAAATTCTTAGTCGAGACCACAAAATTCTTAGCCGATTTACAAAAAAACTTAGCCTCTAGCAAGGGTTTAGGTTCAATATTTAAGACTGCTAAGATTAGAGATGGGCACGTGAGAGATTTTTGACTCAAGCTCACGCGCGATCACGAACGAAAAATTACAATCATGCACGATAGCTTTTTATATGCTTACTTTAATTTCTTTTATTAAATAATATTTTTGCTTGAAAATTAGGAAAACTAACTATAGTATGTTTTTTTTTTTGGAAAAGAATATTAAAAATAATTTAAACGTCTTCCAACAAAAAAAATCCTATAACAAATTTTATTATTTTTAAAAATTAGAAAACTTTTACTTGAAAAAAAAAATATTTTATTAAAATTTTAAAAATTTATCTGAACTAAGTTGCATGAAATTTTCCTTAGAAATAGTTCATCAGTTTCTAAAATCAAGTATTACATAAAAAAAATTATTACTTTTTGTTTTTAATTGTCTGAACTAATTTTTAGAAACAATTAGAAAGTGGTATACTTAAAAGCTAAATTTGGAAATGGCTTTCTAAAATTTAGTTAATTTTACTATTTGCAACAAAAAATGAACACACATTAAGTTCAAGTACTTTCTCGATTTAAGTTAGACACATTTTTTGAACTAAATGGGAGTAAATTATGTTCTAAATTTTTTTTTAACTAAACTTAATTTTATTACATTTGAATATGCAAATTTCTTAAAACTAAGATTTTTTTCTTAAAATTAATAAAGTTTTATTTAATTGACTTGTTTTTTTTTCCTAAAATCAAGAAATATTACTTAAGAAAAATATGAACTATTTCTGAGTATATAAACTATTTCGTTTTTTCACAAACTTAGGAATTTTGATATTATTTTTAAGAAAATTTTTAGAAGTTTTAATAAAATTTAACTTAAATTGAGGACAATTTATAAACTATTTTGAAAGAAATTTTTCAATACATTTTAGTTCATGTCTTTTTTTTGAGTGTAGGGTCCTTGGTTAAACTACAAATTTTAACTGTTAAAAAAATTATTTTTTTTTTTGAAACTAGTAAAAGTGTTTATATTTTATGTTATTTCCATTCTAAACTTGTCGATTAAAAATAATTGGTTTTGTTACCGAATTATATGCAGTGGATCCTAATTCTTCTGTTTATTAATTAGATATTAGTAATGACCACCCATTACTCATACTTTGTTGAGTGTATTCCATTTAAATACTTTTAAGTAGACATCATTTTTTTAACTTGTAATTTTTTTTTTCAATCTAAACTAAATGCCAGACATACATACGTATTATTAAAGTAAAAAAATAAATAAAATTCTTTTTAATAAATACAAAAGAAGATGTAAAGACATTCCATTGCAAAATTGGCAACAAGTGGTGGCATTAAACGATGAATGAGTGAGTATGTGCTTTTTATATAAATTATATGATTAATTTAAGAATTAGTTCTGATGGCAACGATAAATAAATAAAAAAAAAAATTATAGACACATATAAAAAAAAAAAAATCTTTAAAACAAAAACATGTTCAAGTTTATTTCCCAATTGTGTGTGTTTTAAATTTAGAAAAAATGTTTTTTTTAAAGGCATTATGACTCAATTCAAATTTAATTTTCAAACTTTTTCTATAATTATAACCTTGTATTATTTAGTTTGTATAATTTTCTGAAATCATATGATAATTATGGGAAGTTTTTTTTATAGTTGGTTTTCATTAAAAAATTTTTCAATTGAAACTATTGTTAGAAAAAAAAAACGACAAAAGTTACGCAAACAAAAATAACAGATTTTTTGTTTTTATTACAATTCCAAATTAAAAATTTTAATTAAGAAAATTTATGTTTATTTATTATTTGTTTCAATCTTAGATTTTAAATAACAACTCACCCAAGTTTAGCAAATTTTCCTACTAACTAGTGTTTCCAATTCGTTTAATCGATTAACCAATTCCTCGATTAATCGCCTCTATTTCAGTTAATATCGAAACAAATAATTTAAAATTCAAATAATAATTCGACTCGAATAATCGATTAAAATAGGACGATTAACCAGTTAAATTTTTAATATGAATTTTTCCGATTATTTTTCTTAAAACTTCCTAATTTTCTTAAATTTGAAAAGAAAAAACCATCAACTTAAATACAATAAAATTCTTTGAAAATCGACTGTATCAAAGAAAATGTTACGAGTATTTAGGCTTTAGGAAATATGATAGACAATTTTTATTTTTGATTCAATTCCTTTAAAAAATAAATAAGATTATATTTCCATGTTCAAAAAATTGGAATAGAGCTTGTCTTATATGTATTTCGAGCTGACAAAAGATCTCATCAGAACGCTAATTTTAACAAAAGCTAAAGCCTCTAAGCAGAGCTTTAACAAAAAACCTATTACAATTTTTTTTTGTCCTTATCAATGAAACACGTGACTAGGTATATTCCCAACAAGCACTATGACGTTACTTATGTTATAAAATAATAATAATATAAAATTACTTTTAATTCGAAAACTGTATTTTTTAACAGTTTCATCTTAAATTCTATGAAAAAATTATAAAAACTAAAAAATAACATGGAATTTTGTTTCTAATTTGATTTATCAACAAATTTTGAAAGTAGAAACTTCAGCAGAATTAAGTTGTTTAGTCAAAAATATTTAAGAATTTGCTAATTTGAATTCTTAATTGCACAAACACAGAAAAATCGGTGCTTAATCCAGGGAGTGAAAGAAGAGTCAGGGAACAGTGGCAGTTCTATCAAACTTTGTTTGAGAATTTGGCAAAAACTATTCATTTTTACGAATTTGTTAATTATTTTTTTTTCAACGCAGCTCGTTTTTTTATGTTTTTTTTTATTCTGGACATTGTCATATAAAGAAAATAAAAACCAACTTTATCAAAAAAATGTCCCACTTCTGTAAAACACTAACTACACTGCGTTGTTAAGGGTTTACTTCCACTGAATACGTCTGGCATTTTCTTTTTAAAGAGTCGTCAGATCCCTCTAAAAAAACTCAGGATTATAAGGCATGGAACCAATGAAATTTCAGCAAAAAGCAGCTCTTTGATCTTATTGATGAAAGAAGTACATTTAATTTGCATAAAACGATTAAACGACCCGAATAACCGTTTAACAAATTTTCTTAATTTTTTAAATAATGACCTAACCGATTAACCGGCAGGGTCGAATAATTGGAAACACTACTACCAGCTTTATAATATTTGTTTTCATTTATTTTTTTATTACTAAAATCATTGATTTCAAAAATTTTTAATTTTACTAAAAAAACTGGCCCAAATAGAATTGGTTATTCCTTATTAAGAAAATCCATGGATAAATAATCATAGTCAATCACTAAAGTCTGCTTGTTTTTAAGAACGACTTTAAAAACCTGTAATGATCTATTTTGTTATTAAAGCCAGTTTTAAGTTGAAACGGCTTTAAATGGGTATCATATCAAATGTACCAAATGCTCGCATACATTTTTTACAAAAAAATAAACAAGTGGCAACATTGATCAGCTGATTTTATATTAGCGGAACAAAAAGAAATGATTGTAAATCAAAGATTTGCAATTGCAAAATTTCAGCAAAAAAAAGTAGCAAAAGCAGGGATTCCAGTGTTGTGAAAATTTGCATCGGAACCAATGATTTTTACATAGGTGTGTCATAAGGTGGAAGTTTTCTTTTATGATCCTTTTTCATTGCATCTAAAGCCATTCTTAGGGTTTAGTGAAAAATGAGATCTTTTGATGTTCCCAAATAAATTTTTAATTATTAATTTAGATTTTAACAGAATATCATTAATCGGGCCTTAGCCTCATTTTCACCATTTCCCGTTAGCTTCTACCTGAGAATTTAACTGATACATTTGTTGTTGCTTCCCATATAAAGTTTGAGTTTTACTATTAGTTAAATTTTGACGGGACATTCAGTAATCGGGCCTTATTTATTAAATTGGTTTATTAAAAATTCTTGCAATATTTACTAAAATATTTTTTTTTTTTTTTTACTTTTTTTACTTTTTTTTAACAATTTTGTCCAAACTAATTTGGACACTTAAATTATAATTCATGAATTTTACCCCAAATTATAATTTTTACATTAATTATTAAATAACAATTAATATAAGGATTTTAAACTGTATGCAGCACTTAACTTAGTTTTCGCCGCAAAGACTTATTGGAAATTCGTCAAGTCAAAGCGAGTTAAAATTTATTTGTTGCTGTAACTTTTAAAATGAACAAATGTCTTTTTTAAGCCAGTCTCACAAGAACGGCCTTAGCGATCAGTTGATCCAACCCAAAATTATTAAAATAAAAGTTGAGTTATACCAGAAGTAAATTCATAATTAAATTATTATTTGCAAAGGGAACGCTCAATAAAAGGTAAGCCCTTTGATGCCAAAAAAACCAGCAACCACAACCTAATCACCTCCTTTTTTTTATCTCCCAAACCCCTACAATTATAATTGCTCTAAACCGAGTAATTATAATTCACCTTCCATTATAGATTGCCACAATTGGATCTCATTTAAGCATCTATAAGGAAAGGTTTAAATACAATTGTACTGCATATCCAAGTAACCAGTAGCCATGGTAATTGCAACAACACAATTGTATTCATGGTCCTACGAACCGTAAATTGCAACAACACAATTGTATTCATGGTCCTTCGAACCGTAAATTGCAACAACACAATTGTATTCAAATTTAAAATCTAATAAATTGTGGGATTGAAACAAATCACATAAACTTAAACCATAGTTAGAAATGTCAAATTTATGTAGAAATATCTATGAAAAATGTTTAACTTTTGTTGTTTTTAAAGTAAAATACCCGTCATAGATTTGAAAAATGTTAAATTTCATTAAAAATCACATTTTTGCAGGAAAAGGAATATCAGAACTAAACGATACTTTAGAATCAATGAAAAATAAATTCTTTAAGAATAACTTCCATTTATTTTTGCTGGGGTTAATAAATATTATACAAAATTCCTTATTTATTGATATAATTTCCCATTCAATATTTTGCAATTAATTTTTTTCACAAAAATTTTCTTTTCGAAAAACAGCTGTTGAAAGTGTGGTTAAATTGGATAAAACCAACTTCAGCTAGTTTTAATTTTAAAGCAGACTTTAAGGATTAAAAGATATTTTTACTTGCCTATAGTGAGCCCAAAGTATACTTTTAAGAAAAGTCGACTTTAGAACTCCTAAAGATTACTTTATTTGTTTGACTGAGATTATGCGCCTAAGTCTTTAAAAACTCTAATTTAAATGTGATTTTAGAATGCAAACAAATTTTAAAATTTTGTAAACAAATGCAATATAAATTTGATAAATGACAATTAAATTATTTTAGCCGCTCTTAGTCTTCTAATATCCAGCTAACAATTGGGCTTAAAATATCTAGTCATTGTTTACTTAACTTGAAAAATTAAGCCCTGGTTTATTTGTTGTATTACGAAAAACTTAAGGAAAGTATAATAACGAAAATTTGATTTTGTTCCCATGATGAAAGCAATTGTCATATTCTATTTTCATAAAAGATAAACGGGTCTTAAATTTTTGATAGTTCACCATTTCCTATATTTTTCTATAAAAATTTAAACATTGTTTTTTTTTTTTCATTTGTTTTATGTTTCACTGAGTTTTTGTTCGTCTGCAATAAAATTTTAAAATTTTGTAAACAAATGCAATACAAACTTAGTAAATGAACTAACAGTAGCCGCTCTTAATCTTCTTATACCCAGCAAACAATTGTGCTTAAAATATCAAGTCATTGTTCACCTAACTTAAAAATTAAGCCCTGGTAAAATCGACTAAACAAAAATTTTGTTTTTGTTTCCCATGTGATTTTAATGAGAGAAATTGTCAATTTCCATCGTTTAGAATATTTTCGTAAAAGATAAACAGGTCTTAAATTTTCGATAGTTCTCCATTTCCTGTATTTTTTTGTAAAAATTAAAACATTTTTTTTTCTATTTTTTTTAGTAAAAATTAAAACATCGTTTTTTATATTTTTTTTTTTTTTAATTTTATATCGGCTATCTCAACTTTCCCAGTTCAGTTTTATTGAGCTTTTGTCGACTGCAATAAATCATATAAAGCAATAGAAATTTTATTTTCTTTTTTAGTAACTTCCATGATTGATTGACGTTTCAATTTGTTCCATTTTTGTAAACCATTTTTGTTGAATGATGATCATCATGATGATGAAGTTAATTGTTTATACAATTAAACAAAAAAAAAAAAAAAAACAGCAAAATAAAAAAAGTAATAGATGTTGCATTCAACACACAATTTTTTATATTCACGTACACATCTTGCAACACGCAATTCATACCAGTATAATATTATTATATACCAGGGGTGGCATACATTTCTTCCACAGCACGGGAAATTTTTTTTTTATCTTAAGTTTATTTTTGCTTTAAAAACTTCTAAAATTCACAAAGCTTTTCCTTTTTAAAATTACATTGCAGATTTTGGTACTTTCTTAAAAAATTTTTAAAGTTTTTTAAATCCAATTTTATTACATATTATTTTTTATCTTGTTAAATTTTCCATTACTTTCTTATATCTCATTGAAACATTTAGTCCTTTATTTTTATACCCTTCACCATAGGTGGAAGGGTATATATAAGTTTGTCATTCCGTTTGTAATTTCTACAATATTGATCTTAGACCCTATAAAGTATATATATTCTGGGTCCATATGAAGAGCAAAGTTGATTTAACGATGTCCGTCTGTCCGTCTGTCCGTCTGTGTGTTGAAATGGGTTTTCCGAAGAACCCAGACATGATGAGGACTTGATTCTTTTTTATTTCTGTTACATGTGATCCATTTCTGTTTGCTATTAAAAATCAGACAGATCGGTTAATAAATGGCTGAGATATTAGCAAAAAACCAGGACTACCTCTAATTTTTCCAGTAAAATCCCTTTGTTTAATAAGAGTGTGAAGATAAATACGTAGGTTAAATACGTTTCACAACTATTGTGAATGATATAAATAAAAAATAAATAGTAGTGTCGCCAACTTTTTTTTGCCTAGAAAATGCCAAATTTAACAAGAAAAGCGCTGAAACATATGGAAAAATATAAATTTGAGATTTTACATGACATATTATTTTGGATTAAAATTTTTGGACATTTAAGAAAAAATAAATGGGGATACCGCTTGTTTGTGGAGAGCTATGAGGTAGTAGATTCCAACGATGTATTCATCTCCTTCAGAATACCATGGTGAAGGGTATATAAGATTCGGCATAGCCGAATTTAGCCGCTCTTACTTGTTTAAATTGTTTTTGTTGGAAAAACAATTTGTATAAAAATAACACAATTGATTCACTTAGGTTAAATACTTAGGTCAAATACACTTAGGTCCTTAAACTTCTAAAATTCAAAGAAATTTTTACAAATTTTTCTTTATAAAAAATTTAAGTAGGGTGCCAAAGAGTATTTCTATAAATAGATAGAAAAAACTTATTTGTACAGGTAATCATTTATTATCTGAAAAATGGAATTTGGCATAGTCATTTTCCTTAGAGTGTGTGATATATACGCCTGTTCAAAACCATGAGTTATTTGTGGGTTGGGTGGTTCATAAGGAGGCTGAAGATGCACTGGTCGCTCGGGTCGAAAGTGTGCACTCCCTCTAGCGCTGATCCTTAAAAATTTTTTCCATTTAAAAAAAAATTCATTTAGTAACATTAAATTATGATCTCGAGCCTGATAAAATTAAAAATATATAATTTTTTTAATTTGTACATTAACTTCTTAATTTTTGAAAATATTTAACAAACTTTCAGAAAATCTAATCCCCAGCCATGTGTGCCATTTTTCCAGCAGCCCCTTGTATACAGTTTGTATCATAATTAAACATACACCTCTAGATTAATTGAAACAAAATAGAAAAACTGTTATACTACAGTTCCTTAGAAAATATATAATTAAACGTAAATTTTGTAAAAACTGCGTTTTTTTATTATAAATATGATCATCACAATTGTACAAAAAAGCTTTTGCTGAAAATATGCCCCCATATTCTCAGGAACATGAATAATTTTTTGTGATAAATTGTTTCTGATAAATAAAAAAAATTTTAATTAAGTACTTGGTTCGCAGACTGCTGCAGCGGTCCGGTTGAGGGCGCTGTCACTTTGGTCGGACAGTGGCTATGGTCACAGTGTAATCCTTAACTTGATGCCTGAACTTCCAGGCATCATTGACTACACTGTGGCCGAACCACTGTTCGACAAGAGGTACCAGACGATTATACCGCATTGGGATTCGTGGAAACACGGAACTCTCAATGGGGAGCGTTGTGTCGACTTCTATACTGACGGCTCTAAACTCGACGATCAGGTAGGCTTCGGCGTCTATACCAGGAACTTACAGCTGAGTGTTTTTCAGGCTAAAATTCTGGCCATTAGGGAGGTAGCGGAGTGGCTTAGGTATAATGTCCTCACAACGGTGAGGATTAATATATTCCCTGATAGTCAGGCTGCCATTAGATCTCTGGATTCTGTCTTCCTGGACTCGCCATCAGCCCTGAACTGTCGCAGATCTCTTAACGAGATGGCTCAGCAGTTCAGCATCCATGTTATTTGGGTGCCGGGCCACAGGAACATACCAGGGAACTGGCAGACGCGCTTGCAGGACTGGGGACTACCTTACACATTCCACACGAAATGGAATCTGGCCACTTGCAAGTTTCGGCTGCGGGAGAGCGCTTATGGGTTGGCAGGAGATAGGTGGGCCTCTGTCCGTGGTTGTATTCTTTCCACACAGATGTGGCCCCGTCTGGATGGGAAGCGCACGCACAGGCTGCTGTCACTGTCTAGGCAGGATATATCCCTACTTGCGTCCGTCATGACGGGACACTGTCTGATTGGAAGGCACGCAGTTAGGTTGAGGGATAATGACTTTTGCAGAAGCTGTGGTGACGAGGAGGAGGAGGAGTCTGTGGAGCACCTTCTCTGCACTTGTCCTGCCCTGGCTCGCAGGAGGGGACTGCGATATCGATATCGGCCGACTTAGGGGCTTTTTGAGGCAATCGGGATGGTTCGACGGGAGAAGCTAGTGATATAATTTTTACTAGCTTCCGTGGTATCACAAGGGACTATATAGTCTAAGTGAGTCTGATTGGCAGGCTACCACTTCTACCTAACCTAACCTACTTCTTAAATTACTTTCGAATAGTTTAGCAACCCTGTGCAATTGTTCGAACAATATATTTTATCAAGAAATGCCAAATATAGATATTTTTCTCTTCACCAATTATAAAAAAATTGAATTAAAAAATACCTTTTATTATAAAAGTACCTTTTATTATAAAAGTACCTTTTATTAAAAAAGTACCTTTTATTAAAAAAGTACCTTTTATTAAAAAAGTACCTTTTATTAAAAAAGTACATTTTATTAAAAAAGTACCTTTTATTAAAAAAGTACCTTTTATTAAAAAAGTACCTTTTATTAAAAAAGTACCTTTTATTAAAAAAGTACCTTTTATTAAAAAGTACCTTTTATTAAAAAAGTACCTTTTATTAAAAAAGTACCTTTTATTAAAAAAGTACCTTTTATTAAAAAAGTACCTTTTATTAAAAAAGTAACTTTTATAAAAAAAGTTCCTTTTATTAAAAAAGTACCTTTTATTAAAAAAGTACCTTTTATTAAAAAAGTGCCTTTTATTAAAAAAGTACCTTTTATTAAAAAAGTACCTTTTATTAAAAAGGAACCTTTTATTTAAACAGTACCTCTTATTAAAAAAGTACCTTTTATTAAAAAAGTACCTTTTATTAAAAAAGTACCTTTCATTAAAAAAGTACCTTTTATTAAAAAAGTACCTTTTATTAAAAAAGTACCTTTTTTTAAAAAAGTACCTTTTATTAAAAAAGTACCTTTTATTAAAAAAGTACCTTTTATTAAAAAAGTACCTTTTATTAAAAAAGTAACTTTTATTAAAAAAGTACCTTTTATTAAAAAAGTACCTTTTATTAAAAAAGTACCTTTTATTAAAAAAGGACCTTTTATTAAGAAAGTGCCTTTTATTAAAAAAGTACCTTTTATTAAAAAAGTACCTTTTATTAAAAAAGTAGCTTTTATTAAAAAAGTACCTTTTATTAAAAATGTACCTTTTATTAAAAAAGTACCTTTTATTAAAAAAGTACCTTTTATTAAAAAAGTACCTTTTATTAAAAAAGTACCTTTTATTAAAAAAGTACCTTTTATTAAAAAAGTACCTTTTATTAAAAAAGTACCTTTTATTAAAAAGGAACCTTTTATTTAAACAGTACCTCTTATTAAAAAACAATATTCCTTTTTAAAAACTATATTTTCTTAAAAACGGCTTTTAAAAAATAACTATATTAATATCCTAACTTTTTATTATATATCTTCTTGCGGTTGTCCGATCAATTTTAGGAACTACTGTCTACATCAATGGTCCATTATACATTGTTATAGGTCTCTTATTATTGTTTTTTTTTTCAATAATGCCTACAATAATTGTGTCTACAACAGTTGAATAACTTACACAATAGTTACTTTTGTACACATTACAAAATTGTAAACTCACATCAGTAGTTATTAAAATACATATGTTAGAGTATGTGAGAGTTTAGAAAATCTATTGGTTTTCATATCTGTATTTAATATCAGATGAAAGATGTTCATGTTGAATGGGAAAAGTTTAAAAAGAAACAACTTTAAAATACTGCAGTATAAAGTGTGTTTTTTTCCTCTCTCCATATTTTGTTACATTGTTGTCCATTCAATTGATTTCATTTACTATCTACAGTGCATGTGTGATGGCCATCAACTTTCAATTGAACCCTTTTCGTACATTGTAAAATGTACAGAGAAAAATATAATTAGTTTTTTCTCAAGAGGAACTTTAGTAAATTAACAACTAAAACAATTAGCAATTAAGATTTCAAACAATTGATTGGTTTTATGTTTATTTATTTTTTTTGTTTGTTTCAAAAACAAGTATAAATAATTAAGAATTTAATATGAGTCTAGAAAATGTTAAAAAAATGTGGAGGCGTTTAAACTTAAAAAAATAAAATTTTTAAAAACGATTTTACTTAAATTTAACACAAAATATTTTCTGGTATACTTGAGCAATTTTCCTTTAATCCCGGGACTAGATGTTTAACTAACTTTTCACTAACATTTTTAGTGAGTTTTTGATTATCTTTATTATTAATTGTTAGTTCTGTATGCCTTATAAAAAAAACTTGTTATTATAATTTATTATTTTAAGAATACATCAATTTAATCTATTAGATCAATGATATAAAGTATTTTGAAGGTCTTCATATGTTTTTTATATTGTTTTGTAAAAAAATTGAGCAGCTTTGACTACAAAGTATCAATATCACCACATCAGGGATGATAAAGTTATTGATATAGTACCTTTTGTGGTACTATTCTATCCTAAGAAGTACTATGGTACTTTTTTGACTCATTTGGTACTATTCACAAATGTTAAATTTTTAATTTATGTTAAATTTTTAATTTATGGCAACTTTTTTGTAATATAATTTCTTGTAAATGCTGTTTTGATTGATGAAAATAAATTTTTCGGAGATGATACAGTTGGTACTATAGTACAGTTTGTGCTATAATTTGATACTCAGGAGTATTTTGTATATTAAATATTACATGTTAGATATCGGATATATTTAGAAGTTTTCATCCAGTACAGGGGAGAGCTATTATTTTTTCAAAATATTGCCGGATATTTTGTTAATCGATGTCAGCAATGACTAACATTTAAATGATGCTTGGTACCCCATTTTAATGATGCTTGGTACCCCAAATTTATAATTTATCATCCCTGCGCCACACACATAAAAATGGAATTATAATGTTGCCAAAAAGATAAAAAATAAAGTCAAATTTTAATTAAGAAATGGTCAGTTTAGTTTAACACTCAGTCATATTGTCTGGATGGCGTCATCACATCGTCAGCAATTCCACCACCATCACTGAGACCCCATCATGTGTTCTGTTTGTTGTCTGATCTCAATTTGGCAAAATATTTTTTGTATGTAAAAGAATATAATGCGTATGTTAAAGAATATAATGCGTACCAGGGATGGAAAATTCAGTACACTCAAAACAATTTTTCATTAGAAAGACAGTAATTTTCAACCCTTTTATAAAACTCATATCAAGTGTGTCTAAAGAGTAGTTCATATTACATATAGTGTGGAGTGTCAGGATCCGTCAAGAAAAACCGTGTTCTTAAGATTTTTTAAACTAGTGGATATGGTTAATTGAATTTTAAGAAAAAAACGAATATCCCCCTCAAAAGTAATAATTATTTTAACACGATTTTATAAAATTAAAATCAACTCGGAGTTATGGCGCTTAAATTTACATATTTAAATTTCTGACATTAAACGTCATTACACTTATTTCAAACAGCTATTTCATTTAAAATGAAATCATTTAAATTAAGTTCAAGTTTATTAAAAATTTAAAGCAAAAAAAATGTATATATAAAAATATTTCGGGCAAACAAAAAACAGATGCGAAAATAAAAACTGTGTACAACATAAATTCTCAAAATAAAAAAAATTAAAATATTTTTTTTTTATTTATATCTTATATTCACAGTAGCCGTTTCGAGTTTTTTTTTTTTCATTATTATTTTTGTATTTTTTTTTTTTCTATCCTAAATAATTGTATTTAGAATGCCGATTTTGTGAAGCTTATGTCATCAGTTGATATCATAATAACAAAATATACAAAACGAAAAAACTAAAATAAATAAATAAATTGCAAAAGAATATAAAAAACAAACACAACGTGAATTTATCCAATAAACAATCTCAATAAATTATTTAAAACAAATATATTGTGTTAAGATTTTAATGAAAAAATATTCAAAAATAATTAAAATGCCGGTTAAATAAATTGAATATTCTAATTTCTGTATTTTTTTTAAAGATTAAGCTAATTAGTTTTCAAAAAAAAACTTATTTTTTTCACCTAAAACAATTATAAGCTACAGTGTATTGAAGGTTCTATATTTCTAATTATTTTTAAAATGCTAAAAAATTGGCGCCCAACCAGGATAATTGCACACTACTTATACTTTAATTATATCTGTTAATATAATTAAATATTTTAGTGCTTTAAAATAGATTTTGGAGATTTAATATCGTTCGTTTTTTGTTGCATATTTCGTTTGATTTGTTTAAGCGTCTAAATTAAAATTTACTCTAGACCAAATGACCTCATCATAAATGTTGCTTAAACACGTCATCATTAATTCTATTATTAATTTATATAATGTTTTAAGAAATATATTATAAAATTAATTAAATTATACCGGTTTTTATCTTGTCTTTTTTTATATATTTTTTTAAACAATATGATGGCATCATTTTCCCTTTCATTTGTAAACGTAATATAAAATAAAATACAAAACGTGTAAAAAAAAACCTTGAAATTAATAAAAAAAAACATTTAAGATTTGTGGCTATTTAAATGATTCTAATAAACATTTTCTATTTGTTTTTGGTTTTCTTTACAGCATTTATTTTAAAGCAACAGAAAAAACATCATTATAGATAAATTTTACTACATGAACAATTAAAACCAGAATAAACATTTATAATGTAAGTATTTCTAAATATTTATTTATTTTTAATGCAAATAATAAATTTGTTGAAATTTTTACACGATGTTTAGATAATATAAATCAAAACATTTTAAATAAACAAAATTAAATTGCAATACGAAATTTTTTTCTAAATCGCAATATTTTTTTTATACATATTTTTAAGAAAAGGTTCTTTTTGGAATACTTTTTTTTTTGGATAAAAGGTGCTTTTTTAATAACAGGTAGTATACCTTTTTAATGAAAGGTACCTTTTTAATAAAAGATAGAAGTGGTTTTTAGTAAAAGGTACTTTTTATATCCTCCACCATATATGGTGAGGGTATATATCAGTTTGTCATTCCGTTTGTAATATGTCGAAATATAGGTTTAAGACCCCATAAAGTATATATATTCGTGATCCTTATGCAATTTTAAGTCGATTTAGCGCTGTCCGACTGTCTGTCCGTCTGTCTGTCTGTTGAAATCACGATCAGGACGCGAAGACGCAAGCGGGGGTGTCTATTTTTACCCAGATTATTGAACATCCTCCCGAGCAGTTTGGTATTTAAAATGAGCAAAATCGGTCAAGCGGTTCAAAAGTTATGAGTGAAAATGTGAAGGTACCTCTAAATTTTCCATACAAATTTGTACAATTTTTCTGTATCTATTTTTTTTTCTGTTAAGTAAGTAAAAATGTTATTAAGTCTTCTTATTGTTCGATTACATTTATTGTCTTACATACTATGATAACTAAGTTAACGTAAAAATGAACAATGTTAAAGTCGCTAACAGAGCAGACCTCTGTAAATAACATTGCTAAAACTAAATAACAAAAGTTCGTTACATAAATTGACAAAACATATTCATATTACAGTTCATGCAAAATTTAGTATATACGTATATCATCTTCATCCCCTTTGGTGGAGGGTATTCAAAGATTCGGCACAGCCGAATTTAGCCCTTTTTTACTTGTTTAATAAAGGGTACCTTTTTAATAAAAGGTCCTTTTTTAATAAAATGTACTTTTTACATTAAAGGTACTTCTTTTATAAAGGCACTTAATAAAAAGATACTTTTTAATAAAAAGGTACTTTTTACAAAAAATTTACTCTTTTCATAAAAAGGCACTTTTTTATAAAAAGTCACTTTTTAATCAAAAGGTACTTTTTTAATAAGACGTACTCTTTTAATAAAAGGTACTTTTTAATTAAAGGTACTTTTTTTAATAAAATGTACCTTTTTAATAAAAGGTACTTTTTTTACTAAATGGTTCTTTTTAAATAAAAGGTACTTTTTAAATAAAAGGTACATTTCAATAAAAAATATACAAAAGTATAAAAAGGTACTTTTGTATAAAAAGGTACTTTTTATTAAAAGGGTACTTTTTATTAAAAAGGTACTTTTTAATAAAAAGGTACTTTTTAATAAAAAGGTACTTTTTAATAAAAAGGTACTTTTTAATAAAAAGGTGCTTTTTAATAAATAGGTACTTTTTAATAAAAAGTTAATTTTTAATAAAAAGGTACTTTTTTTATCAAAAAAGTACATTTTAATAAAAAGGTACTTTTTAATAAAAAGTTAATTTTTAATAAAAAGGTACTTTTAGTAAAAGCTTAATTTTAATAAAAGATAATTTTTAATAAAAAG
The DNA here is from genome assembly GCA_949748255.1 of Eustalomyia histrio. Lineage (NCBI taxonomy): Eukaryota > Metazoa > Arthropoda > Insecta > Diptera > Anthomyiidae > Eustalomyia > Eustalomyia histrio. The sequence continues at coordinate 112,430,151 of OX456527.1, read as the reverse complement.
GTACTTTTAGTAAAAGCTTATTTTTAATAAAAGTTACTTTTTTAATTTGAAAGTCCTTTTTAATAAAAATGCATATATAAAGAGTCCCCAAGATCTAATGATATTTCAGAATCAAAATCGGTACTTAAATCATTTAAATATTTTGTAGCAAAGTAAGTCTTTAAAAGTTGCTTATTTTTCAGTATCGGGCAAAGAAGCATTGTGGAGTCAAAAATTTCTACATTTTTAGTTTTTTTTGGGACTTTTATGTTCGTTTTAAAGACAAACATATTTAATATTAAATTAAAGGTAAAAATTTCGAAAAACTTTGAAATCTATTTTTCTCCTTATATATAAACAATCTTTTGTTACTTCTGGCTCCTCTGCCTTATAATAAAATTTAATCGAAATAAGAAGGAAACCCTTTGGGACAATTTCAAACATAAATCATATGTTTTTAGAAACGACAGTGGAATAGGTTATGAAGAAAAAAAAATTGTGTTTTAAAACCGAAACTTTTGCTAGAAAGTTAATGAATATTCCTAAGAAAAATTTTCAGAATAAGAGAATATTTCTATGACTTTTTCTAATAACATTTGTTTTTTCTTAGAATTGAAAGAATCAAAAAAAAAAAAATAATCAAATTTAGAATATTTAAACTGCGATATTTTTTTATAAAAGTTAAATATTTTTAAAAAGGATTGTTGTTATATAAGAAAAAAGAAATTGTTCTATTGGAAAAAGAATTCAAGAATTTTTTTTTAGGAAAAGTTTTCCGAAACTTTTAAGATTTTTTTCAGGATCAAAAGCCTTTAATTTGTAAATGACTTTCAATATAAAAGACCTCAGAATATGAATGTTATATAAAAGATAATATTTTTCAGTATTTGAAAGTTGTTAAGAAATTAAAAAATTCTTTTGAGAAAAGTTTTTAAAGTTTAAAGTATTTTTCTATAGCATTTGCTGATATGTTATTTTTTACATAAATATTATTAGATTACACGTGCCATAAGTTTATGCAAGTTACAAAAATAAAAAAATTCTATTTCTTATTAAATTTATCACTCTCACTTAATCCGTTTCATTACTGTCATAACTATTTGTAATGCTATATTTTATATCTGTCATATTCTTTTACATAAATATGATTTAATTAACTTAATTTAAATTACTTATATGATTAATGTAAGTTTTCCCTCTTATGATTGTGACATTTGTATAGATGATAATGTCTAAAAAATGTCTACTAAATTTAACGCCTTAAAATGTGTGGCATACCACAGATAAAAATATAAAATTACTATTAAAACATGTTAACGAGATGTTTGTCTTTACATTATTTACACCACAGTCGACATAAAACTAAATTGTCATTTTTATACAGGCAGCATTTAGGAAAAAAAGAGAAAAGAAAAATTTGTATAAAAGAAAAAAAAAATATGAGGAGCCAGAAAACTACATGAAAGAAAACTAAAATATTTATCCCTTAAAGGAAACAAACATTTTTATTAATAATTTGTAGTTTTTTCTATAGAAGTAATATTAGTAATGTCCCTGCTTGGGCGCCAGCATGACACATATAGAAAAAGTCTTGAAGCATAAAAACAGGTTTATTCTAAAAAATCCCAGGATCTCTTAAAAGCTCAAACAGATAAATCTTAAACTATATTTTCTTATACATTTTCAAATTTTATCGAAATCAAAACAAGTTTTTCTACGTGCAATATTTTGGCGCCCAACCATGACAAATGCTTATTTAAATTCTATAAAATGAAAACTCAGAAGTTAACGTTTTTTCCCAATTTCTTATTGAATATTTGTCTTATACAAAGATCCATTTGCCATTTATGGTTTAATTTTGTACATAATTTTTTTTAATAGAGTAGGCGAACTACTTGTGCAAATACTATTAACGACATGGTTTTGTAAGTATTAAATAATAGAGACTGACCGAATAATTGACATTTAAACAAAATTGTGTCAAATTTTATATGAAGATTGAAATGTTATTTTTGAAAACATAAAACTTTTTGCTAGACCTTGTAGGACTAAGGCTGGATTACTGAATGTCCAGCTAAAAAAGTAAAACATTTTTATATCCAGAAAAATATAGCTTCATTGTAAAAATTAATTTGGCAACAGAAATATTCTGAAAAATAATAAATGAACTATTTTGGGTTTTTACACTCACCAAGAAAATACTGTAACTAAAAATTTTGCTGTTATTAAGGGAAGTTTTCTGATTTGAGCCCAGCGGTATTTTTTGCTAATCTTAGCAACGCATAACCGTATAATTTGTCAATGCCCAGGCTGCGCTAAGGACATTGACAAAATATACGGTGCGATCGAGCCTGGTCGCACGGTGTAGGAATGCTCTGAGGGAGCTCATGGTTGTATTCACAGTAAGGCTGTGTTGGGTACCCGGACACTGCAAGGTGGATGGCAATGAGGTGGCGGACGAACTCGCGAGGGAGGGTTCGAATCTGGACTTAGGGGTAAGGAACAGGTGGGTAAAGCCCCCTTCTGCCACTACTATGGGGTGATACGGGAAAGGTTCTGTGATGTCGTTAACCTGTCCTGGGCAAATAAAGTGGATTGCAGGGTGTCGAGGGCGTTATGGCCCGGACTGGACGCAGGGGCAAACAGGGTTCTACTAGGACTGGATAGGGGTGGTCTCAGGACCCTTATAGGGTTCTTGACGGCACATTGTTCTGTTAGGGCTTTTACAAGTAAATGAAATAATGCCATACCGGACTTCTGCAGACTGTGCGGGGATGTTGAGGAGCTAGAGACGGTAGAGCATGTACTGTGCCACTGTCCTAGGATGCAGGGTCTCAGGCAAAAATGGCTAGGGGATAGGTTTCACGACGAACTGGGGTGTATCGCTGGATGTAATCCAGCTGATCTACTAGGGTTTGGGAAATAGGACAGCTGTTTCTGATGAGGGGACTGTAGGGAGAGTCTTGTCCTACGTAGTTTCTTTATTTCTTCGGACCTCTCAACTGTTTTTCTTCTTTACTTCTCTTTCTCTCTCTCTTTCTTCTTCCTCTATACTGGAGGGATTCACAATGGACCGCATTGGTCTCCGGGTGGAAATGTGTCCCTTGGGCGCATAACCCTTCTTAACCTAACCTAGCAACGACAATAAAATTTGTAGAAAAATTAGCTGCCGCTGCCAAATTTTAGTAAATTTATGTAAAGTCGAATTTTAAATTCTGTTTGCTAAAATCAGCAAAATAAATTTACTAAATATTATAATATTAGTACAAAATTTAAAATTTATTTTTTTTATCGATAATTTTTTTATATTATTTATTTTTTAAATATTTTACACAAAATTTAACAAAAAATCAAAGACTTAAAAATTTTAGAAACATAAACGAAATTATAACTTTGTTATAATTTGGTTATTTCTGTTTTGAAAAATATTTTTAGTAATTTTTTTGGATTTAAAGGTCAAATTTAAATTTTTTTAAGGGCTGATTTTTAAAACAAAAAAAGTTTTTAGTGCTATTTAAAGAGGACATGGACATGCGTAGGTTGTGAAAAGTATTTTAAGGCAATTTAAGTTTGTATGTACTAATTTTAATTATTAGAAATAACATTTCCTTCAATATCCACTTTTTTAAAATTAATAATTTTTTTTTGCTAATTTTATTAAATCGGTTTTCAAAAATATGTAAAATGATTTCTGAAATTAATAATAAAAATTTGTTAATATTCTGTAAAAATTCTGTAAGTTGTAAAATGTAAATAGCAAACAAGTTTACTTAATAATTTATTTTACTAAAAATCAGTACAAAAATGGTAAAGTGGGATTGAAAACCGTTTACAAATTTTTCTACTAACATTTTTTTCTGAGTGTAGGTGTAAGTTTTAATTATAAATAACATTTTCTTCAATATCCACTTTGTTAAAATTAGCAATTTTTTTTTTTTTGCTAATTTTATCAAATCGGGTTTCAAAAATTTGTAAAATGATTTCTGAAATTAGTAACAAAAATTTGTTAATATTCTGTAAAAATTCTGTAAGTTGTAAAATGTAAATAGCAAACAAGTTTACTTAATAATAATTTATTTTACTAAAAATCAGCACAAAAATGGTAAAGTGGGATTGAAAACCGTTTACAAATTTTTTTACTAACTTTTTTTTCTGAGTGTAGGTGTAAGTTTTAATTATAAATACCATTTCCTTCAATATCCACTTTGTTAAAATTAGTATTTTTTTTTTTTTTGCTAATTTTATCAAATCGGGTTTCTGAAATTAGTAACAAAAATTTGTTAATATTCTGTAAAAATTCTGTAATTTGTAAAATGTTAATAGCAAAAAGATTTGCTTAGTAATAATTTTTTTACTAAAAATCAGTACAAAAATAATAAAGTGGTATTGAAAATCGTTTACAAATTTTTCTACTAACTTTTTGTTTTCTGAGTGTACATAACATTCTATACTACAATGTATGCCTGACAATCAACGTCATTCCAGTCCATGTGGCAACCCTAAATTTAAGAGATTATTTTTTGTATGTTTCGGTTTGTTCCATTTTAAATTCTTTCATTCAAAAAAAATAAGATGTCATATCTCATTTTAATTTATTTATTTTTTTTTTGTTTTAATATTTTTGCATTTTTGTTATTTAATATTGTTTTGTGTTATTTTGTTTTTACAATCCTTAATTATAGTTCCTCTAAGAATTTTTCTTTTTATGACTGACGCCACATACAACATCAATTGTCGACTTTTTAAATTGCAGTGTGATAATAATTCAGTCAACAGTGTACAACATTCTTAATGTCGCCAGTTGGCGTCATAAGTTTGTTTTATTTCTCTTTATTTCTTAATTTTTATGTACACGTTATCCGGAGGTCCTTTATTTAAAGTAAAAGCGGAAGTTTTTATACAGGAAATTGAATTCAAATTGCTTTAATGCACACATACATACGCATTCATAAAGTCATACACAACGAGAAAGCTTAATTTTCTGACAGACTTCAATCACGTCATATCACATTGTAGTTGTATTGCAAAATATTCACACATGTCCTGGCTGTTTCATCTATAGTATTCCTTTCATGTATTTTTTTTCCAGGATATTGTATTTTAATTTGTCTTGTATGTTCTGTGAGTTTGATACGAGTACTCATAAATATGGCGTCATATTAAAAAATATTACCATGAGTAAGTAGTAGTTTGTCTTTTTAGTTTTTCCTACCATTTGTTTGAAGTCTTGTTGTCTACGGGCATTTAATTTACGCGCTTTCTTTTTATGGAGCTCATAAAATTTCTGATAAAATATTTTGTCTAAAAGTTTTGTGTCACATAATAGTAAATTGAATTTTAATGGCTGGTATTAAATCATGGTTCATTTTTAGAATTTTAAACAAGGATATTTGAAACATCAAATAGCATAGTAAGGCGATGTTTCGTAGTATAGTGGATATTTTTACACCCACAAACGCATTAGAAATTAAATATGATGCGTGAAAGCTTGCCAGAATGTTTAGAAAAATTATTAAAGAATAAGTATAATAGTAAAATCAATTTTTATATTTGAATTAGCATATTTTTTACAAACATTTTTAAATAAAATATGAATATTATTAGATTTACTATGATTGTAGTTAAAATATTTTTTATACCCTCCACCACATATGTCTGTTGAAATCACGATCACGACGCGAAGACGCAAGTAGGGGTGCCTATTTTTACCCAGATTATGAACATCCTCCCGAGCAGTTTGGTATTTAAAATGAGCAAAATCGGTCAAGCGGTTCAAAAGTTATGAGTGAAATTTGTACAATTTTTCTGTATCTATTTTTTTTTTCTGTTAAGTAAGTAAAAATGTTATTAAGTCTTCTTATTGTTCGATTACATTTATTGTCTTACATACTATGATAACTAAGTTAACGTAAAAATGAACAATGTTAAAGTCGCTAACAGAGCAGACCTCTGTAAATAACATTGCTAAAACTAAATAACAAAAGTTCGTTACATAAATTGACAAAACATATTCATATTACAGTTCATGCAAAATTTAGTATATACGTATATCATCTTCATCCCCTTTGGTGGAGGGTTTCAAAGATTCGGCATAGCCGAATTTAGCCCTTTTTTACTTGTTTTAAATTAACATTTCAACATTTTAGATTTTGCTTTCGCCTTTTAAAAATAAGTAGAAACATATTTAAATTAAAAAGAATATAAACCTAGTTGGATTTTAAAACTGTTTCAATTTAATTCAATGTTGTTTCTGTTTGATTTGAAAATTTTTTTTTTGGATAAAGGCCGAAGATATGATAAATTTAGTACAAAAAAAATATACAAATTATGAAAATACAGATGCAAATAGGTAAAAAGGCTCAGGGGTCGATTTATGCATTCGCAAAAATCAATTAAAAGCTTAAATTTACACTCAAAAAATGTTTACCAAACTTTAAGTAATTTCACTAAAATTTTAAATGATTTTGAAATGATTGTCTCTAAATAAATTTTAACTTAAAATTATGTATACTTAATTTAAAACAAAAAAAAGCACACATTAGTTAAGTACAATTTTACTTGATTTTAGTAGATCTTTTAATAAAATTTTTTAATTTTACAAAATTTTTGTATTTTAATTTGACATTAATTTTTCTTAAATTTAGTAAATTTTTTATTAAAATTTAGTACAGTTTTCAGTAATATTATCTTTAAAAAAAGTACTTTTTTCTTAAATTTAAAAATACTTAAACTAGTGTTTAAACCTGGATTAAACCTATTTTATGTTTATAATTTATACTCATATAGAGTTTAGTTAAAAAAACTAAACCCAGAATTAACTAAACACCTTTTTGCTTAATGTAAATAAATTTTATTTATTGTAAGCATTATTATTGTTGTTATTCTATGTATTTTAGTTTTGTCTTCTGAAATCTGCTAACTATAATTTTTTTTTAATTTCACTAAAGTTAAAAATATTTCAAAGTTATTGATTCCACAGATTTTTAACTAAAAAAAAAACTTAAGGGCTCACTAAAAAAAAATTTAAACTAGATTCTAGTAAGTTCTGTATTTAATTTTTCAGTTGATACAATTCTGTGGACTTACTTAATTTGACTAAGAATATTTTTTTTTTGCTAGAATTGGCATTTTGTGCATACATTTTTTCGAGATCATACATTCACAATATAATTTCCGTTACCGACTGTAGTTTATTTAAAACGTATTACGTAAAGTTTGTTTTTAAATAAAGAATCAATTGAAATTCATAGAAATATATTTTTAACTATTTGAATCAGTCATTCAAAAAACAAACTATAAAAATTTACAGACATTCAGTAGGTGTTGATATTTTCTCTTAAATGTAAAATTTTATGTTTTCTGTTTTTAAAAATAGAAATTCATATAATTCATTTTTATTTTTTTTTTTCCAAATAGTTTATTTACAAAATTATTTTAATAAAAATTACAAGAAATTTTTCAAATATGCATACACACAAAGCCAATAAAAATATATACATCTGTGTGTGTTGTGTTTTTTAATTACATACAAATAAAAAAAATTTTTTTTGAAAAACAAATCACAAAAGTAGTTTTTTCTAACTTTTGGCAGTTAAAAATTGTTGGTTATTTTAAACGACTTTTTATTGTTTTTACTACTTTTGTCGATTATTAAACAATGATTGAAAATAAACAACTAAATGGCCTGAATATAATGAAAAACCAGTAGTTCTTTTTTTGAATGTATTTTCGATCAATTTAATATGCATTTTATGTTGTTTTTAACGAAATAATATTGTGAGTGTTGAAGTTAATATCAGTTTTATTGATGTACTAAATTTTATTGAATTTAAAAATATGTGGGAATTATTGGCTTCACAATATTTTTACCATAAAAAAACTTAAATGCTCGTTATAAAACTGGCCCTAAAAATTTTCAAACTAAATTCTAGGAAGTTCCGTACTTATTAAGTTGTTTTTTAAAGACTTTTTTCGGCTAGAATTAACACATTTTGCATACATTTTTCAAGAGCTCAAAGAAGTTTATAACACCAGAGGGTCAATTCTCGTTCTGTGAAACGGTGAAATGAAAAGTTTTTTCACGTTTTCATAGTACTTTTGATTCGCGTTCTGTGAAAAAATGTAAAGAAATATCAAAACGTTTTCATATGAAAAAAAAAGTGGAACGAAACAAGATTTTTTCACAATTGCACAGCACTGGCGATTCTTGTTTTGTGTAACAGTGCAAACAACTGTCAAAATATTTTCATATGAAAAAATTGTTTACACAGACTATTTATAAGTGAAAAAAACATGGAGAAGATTGTAAGAGGAAAGCGTGCCAGCGAAAGCCAAAAGGAGTATTTAATTAATTATTAAGAAAAGCATGTGGACATTGCAAACGATAAGTAAGTAGCTTAATAACCATAATCACACTTTTATTAATCCCATATTTACAGATTTGTAACTGCAGATGGTGCCAAATTTAGAGACGAGTGTAACGAATTAGCGGCGAGCCTTCACAGTTTTAGTGGGACCCAAAAGGACAGTGAAAAATGGCAAAAGTATGGCATATTTATTTATATTCTTTATGAAATTTTTTTTCTTTAAGTAATATTAGACTTCATACGCGCACCAAATATAGTTCACTTAAAGTAAGCCGATATAAATCCATGAAGTGCTTGTCGGTTGTCAGCACGAAGTATGCGTCTCAGCACTCTCAAAAAATTCCTATAAATTATTAAATTATTTACTGCAATGAAATGCTTGTAACATCATTGCCTTACCTTTGTTCATCCGGAATTCTTTGAGTAATATCCAATAATACAATTAATCCAGATATTTTTATATAATTATTTAAAATAAATTTTACGAACTTAATTCACTTTTGTTAACGTTTTTCTCTGTTTTGACATTTGCTTTAAATTTTGGATAACACAGTTAGAAAATTTTCATGGGTACAGTGCGAATGAAACATTTTTTTCACAATACAAACGAGAATCGCAAATTATGTATTTGTGAAAAGTTCGAGTGAAAAGTGCTTATGAAAACGAAAATGAAAAGTTTTTTTTCACTTCACATTATCACAGAACGAGAATTGACCCTCAGCTGTCTTGATCTACTGAAAAATGCATACGAAAAAACTGTTAAATACTGTTTTAAAATTTTTTTTCGAAAAATTTACGTTTTTAGTTCATAAATTCTTAAGAGTTAAAATATTTTACAAAAAAAAAACTTTTTTAAGAAAAATTAAGAAATTATATTAAAAATTATGTTTTGTTTTTTTTTCGATCTTTTTGATTTATATTCTGTTTGTTTTTAAAAAAATTATAAATTTTTCTTGATCTTAAAACTTTCCCTGAAGAAGTCACCCAATGTGGTGACGAACTATTGGCATAAATTATAATTATATTAAAAAAAAAAAGGATTTCAAGCTCATTTAAAAGGAAATATAAATTATATAAAATTAATTTTTTTATTTTTTAATATTAATGCAAAGGAATTTAAAATTTACGTTTTTAGTTTATAAATTCTTAACAAGTAAAATTTTTTGCAAAAAAAAAATCTTTCTTTAAGAAAATTTTTTAAAAATTTTTTGAAAGCATTTTAAATTGAGAAATTATATTAAAAATGTTATTTTATTCTTATTAAAAAAGTTATAATTATTTATTTATATTAAAATTTTCCCTGAAGAAGTCACTCATTGGTGAAATGGGATAAATAAATATTTTTTTTTAAAAAGGATCTCAAGCTCATTTAAAACTGTATAGAGAATATATTAAATGAATTTTTTATTTATTTATTTTCTATTAATCATATAATTACAAATTATATCCTAATACCCTCACCGAGCACTAGCAACCATCGGCTCGTTGTAGTGAAAACAGACCAGAGCCTATGGTGGAAATCGAACCCACGACCCCCGCACTGATAAGCTACCACGCTACCAACTAACCTACCGGGGCTTGGGTACACTTAAATATTATTTTTTTAAGGAAATTTAAGCTAAATTCAAGAAAAGCTGATATATGTACTTTATATCAGTTAGGTGTGAACTAAGTTTTAGTTCACCCTCTTTTAAGTGTTGTGCATACAAGATTTTTTTTTGCCGGAATTTTCTATAAGAAAAAATTATATTATTTAGGATTTTTTATAGTAAAAATCTTTACTTAAAAGATTTCTTTCAATAAAAGTCTTTAGCAAATATATTCTTAAACAATAAAAGATTTAAAAAAATTCTTAAAACATTTGTATAGCTGTGAATAATTACTTTATCCATCCTGGTAAAAATTTCTTTAAATTATTTAATTTTTTAATAATCCTTAACTTTTGTAAGTAAATTACTTAAACCACTCCTTTGTGTAGTCTAATTAAATAAGGGTTCATGACATAAAATGTGCCAAAATATTTATACAAATTCAAATTTGGTAACAAACAAATTTTTGCTAAACATGCATATTTTTTTTTACTACAATTAAGTAGTTTTTTGTGAATTAATAGAGCACTAAAGATTATATGAACATAAAAGTAAAATTTACGCAAAAGTCTAGACTATAGGGAGTTCAATTAATATGCCCAAAGGTATAATTAAATGCTAAAATGTATTTTAGAATGACCAGACATTTTTGGAAAATAATGTTTGTAAACATGAACAGAGAATGTGTAATAGAGTACATGACAAGGATAAATTCTTGGCAAATACCCACAAATTTAATGAAATTTGATAAGATAGTAGTTTTTGGGATTACACTTGTCTCACAAAAAAAATTGGTCCTTGCAATATTTTAATGCTTTTAAGAGTTCAAATTGGGCAAACTTTTATTTGGAAATTGTTTACTAAATTTCTAACTTTTCAAAACGTCAGGAACCACAGGGATTGGTTTAAGACTCGGTATGTATCATAGTTTTAAAAAAGGAAGGCAATAGATAAAAAGATTTGACCTGTATTTACCCAATACTTGTAAATTTTTGTTTAAAAGAACTACCAAAGATAACATTTAAGTTAATATTTGATTAAGTAATAACAAACTGTTGCTTGAAATTTAGAGTTGGTGTTATAGTACCTCTTCCTTTTTTATATTAACTTTAATTGAGGGTGTGTGTTCTCTAATAAATTCTATATTCGTGTGTATCGTTTTTTTATATCCTTTTCACATTGTTTAAATGATACTTACTTCCGTTAAACGTAGTACTTCCGTTAAAAGTTCCTCTTCTTGTTGGGTTTCCAACTGATTTCAAGTCGTTTTAATTTTCATCGATGTAAACTGAATTTTGCAATTTCATTTTATATTCATTTACTGACATACATTTGTGGTATGGTACGATAAATTTGCTTAAGTAAGAATCAACTGAAAATTAAATTTCTTGTTTTGTTTCTTTTGTCATGTTGTAAATTGATTTCATGTTGTAAATTGATTTCTTAAACACTACACTCAAAGCAGTTTGGCAGCGGATTCAACCGAGAATGACAATAAAAACAAAGGTATATGCAGTTGAAAAGTCAAAAAAGGTATTTGCATTTAAATTAACTAAAAATATATAGTTATTTTTAACAACTCGCAAATGTGTAAAAATAACTAACAATGCTGTAATAATAACTAAACAACTGACCCAAAAAAAATTTTGCTTTGAAAGAAAATAAAAATTCAGAAAATTCTTCCTAAAATTTAATGTGTTGCTTTCTTTGGAAAGAGGAGATATAAGGTGGTAAAAGGTGAGGGGATTTGAATATGGCAACACTGTTATGTTACTTAATTTTAAAATTTCTTAAATCAAAAGTATATTTAAGAATGAACTAAAAATTATTAAAATAATAACTAAAACTATCAGTCTTCGACACCTGGAGGTATCTCCTTGGGATGTTCTAGGAAAAGTTTCGGCTCCGGTAGACCTGTCGACTGACTCCTATAACTTCCGGCTATGTCCATAAATGATCCCACTTTTTCCATGAAAACCCTTTGCGCCTTATATCGGAAATCGATTTCCGGGTCCCCTATGGGAGGTACGTCCATGGGTCCTATGGACGGAATAATCGCCGTAATTAGCCCTTTCATTTGCCCCCACTCCCGCCCTAATCGGGAAAAAATTTGACTACATTACCCCCAAGGGTACATTTAGGTACCCTATACCTTCCATTACGTTTTGGTGGTATCCCCTTGTGATGTTCTAAGGAAAGTTTCGGCTCCGGTAGAACTGTCGATTGACCCCTAAAACTCCCAGCTAGGTCCACAAATGACCCTACTTTTCATAGGTAGGGCCTTTGACCTTGAGAAATCTCGGATTTCTGGGTCCCCTATGGGACGTACGTCCTTGGGTTATATAGACGGAATTATCGTTATAATTAGCCCTTTTATTTGCCCCCACTCTCGCCCTGAACGGAGCAAAAATATGATATAAACTGGTGTGGTACAAACGTATCCCGGGTGAGTGTTTACGTAGGTGCCACCTTTGGAAGCTCGTAGCTCCTGAACCACTGATCCGAATTGGATCAAATAACCTTTATTACTTATATTTCCTAGATCCGAAATCTCTATGCTCTATGTTAAGCCTGTTCCTGAGTTACAGCACCGCAAAGTTGCAAGTGGATACATTAGTACCCGGGTGTGTGTTCTAGTGTTAAAGTAAATATAATTCTTAAATTGATTTTTTTTGTATTTAAATTAATATGTCAACGTTTTAGATGGGTTACACCATTTTTAAAAAAATGGATTAAACATATTTAAACTTAAAAGAAAATAAACTTAGCTTATACCAAAACATGCAGTGTGTCGAAGATTATGTGGAAGTCTTACAATACTAAAGCTATGGGTATTTTGTTATAATTTGTTTTTTACTGACTTGTCAGTTGTTTAAACAACATTTAAAAACAACTGACAAAAACCATTTAATTTAAATGAAAAGTAAGAAGACCGGTTTTTAAATGAAATTTAATTTCTGTTAAATTACATTTGCTTTTGATTTAATTTACAAACTGTTTTAAGTGTAGCTGCAGTCGTTTGGGCTGGGTAATTTTCTTAGCCCCCTTTAAAACACATTTTTTTCACTTTAAATTAGCCCATACCCCGGGAATTAATATTTTGAATTTCAGATTTATAGCAGAAACTAAACAGAAACTCCCATTTTAACCCTATTCCTGGTGAAAACTTTATAAAGGTATACACGTTATAAATTTTTAGGTTTCGGTTAATGCAGACCGTTAAGGGGGTTATTCCTCTTTTTGCCCTTCCTGTAGGAATATTTGAAAATCCCGTCTAATCGGATGTCTATGCGGAAGAACGAATACTAAATTTTAACTTCCTAGCTTCAACGGGGTTCGAAGGATTTTTAAGGGCGATAATTTTCCAAATTTTTTTCACACCCCGTGGGATGAAGGAACCTTCATATCAAATTTGTATCACTAGCCTATACTCAAAGGATCACATGTTTTAAACTTCATATTTCCAGCCAAAAGGGGTTTGGACAGACCGATAAGGAGGAGATTCCCCCTTTTTGCTCCTTCCGTAGGAATTTCGAAAAATCCTGAATTTCCCAGCTCAGTCTGTCATTCAGTAAGTCACGTTAATAACAAATGTAGTATATTATGTTTTCTATTCAAAAAATGCAATACTTTGAAAATATAAAAGTTTCCGCCTAAATAATTAACAATATCCAAAAAAGAGACCCTTGCACTTTTAACGGTTAATTTCCCATACTTTAAGAACATTGTCCCTTTGTAGGTACGTACTTTCTTATATTATTAGCTTATTTAAGTGAATATTCTTTTAATTATGTTAAATTATTCATGCACTGCAGCACTTATATACAATATTGTGAAATATTGTAACATATTTTGCAAGACCTATCAGAATTTATGGGTAATTTCGTATAAATTCAGATTCTGAGGAATTTTTCCAGTAAAAAAAACTCTAAAATTTGAGCAACATTTTCTTTAAAAAAAATCGAATATTCTAAAGACTTTTTTCTTAATTCTAAGAACCTTTTCCTAATAACAAAAATACTTAAGAAATTTTATTGAAAAAAAACTTTTGAAAACTTTTTGTATAGAAAACCATTCAAGGAGGCTGCTAATGGGGTTATTCTGTATCGTTCAAATATGTAACTCTGATATATTTAGCACAGGTTGAGTCTCTATCCTAAATATGGTAGAGTTGCATCTAATTTGTTTTCTCATAGTCAGATCTTCTTTCATTCCTTTTTTAATGGAATTTTTGATACGAAAAAGTCTATCGTATCAAAAATTCCCTTGAAAAAAAAAATGTAATATATATTAATGAAAATTGCATATGGAACCAACCGCATACAATTTTTGTTTAGAATATTCTCTGTAGGCACACAACACCTTGACTTTTAAGACACTCACTATGAGTGAAGCATGTAGTATCACACATATTGTGTGTTGTTTCATACTTAATGAGTTTCAATTAGTTAAAATTTTACAAAGGTCTCAAATTAACCCAATTTTTTGCTATTTATTTAGCAAAAACAAAAAAAAAGTTGTGTTAATTTTCAAAAGACATGATGTTGTTAACAATTAACTTTAGTTTGAAAGTATTGTTAAAAAATTCATTATTTTTGGCGTATGCGAAGAATATATGACATGGTAATAAAACATAAAGTGGGGGTATGGTGTCCAAACTCATGTTGTTAAGGTTACAAATTAACTATTTAAATTTGCGAATATTACACCAAGAGAAACATTTTTTTAATTTTCGTACAAAGTAGCAATTTGACAAATATCTAAGGATCATTTCATAAATTACTACAAAAAATAATAATCATAAAACTGTTGCTAAGTATGAAATCCTCAGTTATTAAGTATAATTTATTAATACACTTAAAAAAGTTTGTAAGTTAAAATAACTGAAAATATCATTTAAAAGAAATGATATTTCATTTAAAAACCGGTCTACTTAGTTTTCATTTAAATTAAATGCCATTTGTCATTTATTTTTAAATGTTGATTAATCAACTGACACATCCGTAAGAAACAAATGATATAATCAGTTAAAATAAATGTCAAAATTTTACCTACCAATCCTTAAAAAATAAATGTTTTTTTCATTTATTTGAAATTATTTCCGTTTTTGTATTTTTTGTTTTTTTTTTAATATACTCGTACAACACAAAATGTATGTGTGCATATGAAGCTATAAACACTTTTTGTATGAATGTGTTTGTATATGTATGTGTGTTTATGAAGTTCTTGTAATTTGTATTGAAAAATTTTGTATATATACAACCAATTTAAATAAAAAAACAAATTGAAATTTTTTGAATATTTTTTTTGAAACAGACAGCAAACAAAATTTAAATTTGTAATAACTACTTACGGACACAAACAAACCACAAGTTTCCGTTTTGTGGGTAAATTTTTATTAAATTTCAAACAAATGAAAAAAATAAATGAAACTGAAAAAAAATGGTAAATGATAGTAAATTATTTGGAATAAATGTATAAAAAAGTTAATATAGATATTTCTTTGAAAGATAAATGTATGTTCCTTTATTTTTAAATGGAACGGAAAACTTTTTTATTAAACTACAAACAAGTAACTACATAATATTCTGAGTGTATGATTAAAAAATTTGATATATTTTTTGTTGGTTTTATAAAATGCTTCATAAGTACTATGAATTGTTAGATTGGACGAAAATCTGTGAAACATTTCATAGATAAGATAAAGCTTTCTTTTTTGAGTGTACCCTGCAGGAAAATAACCTATCCCAGGATAAGTCACGTAACCGGGTCATTGTGAAGGGGGATCGGTCAGGGGACTGTTTTTTTATATGAAAAGGACCGGTCACTAACATGGGCTTGTCTTAGAACGGGGTCAATTGTCCTATAGAGCATGTCACAGGATGGGTCTTAATAAACAGGTCATACAACTAACCCAAAATAACATATTACAGGACTCGTACTTTCAAAGTCATAGCGTGATAGAGGCTTTTAATCACGTTTTTTGAGAACCAGTAATTTTTCACCTAACACCGATCACGTTATACACTCAGAAAAAAAAGTTAGTAGAAAAATTTGTAAACGGTTTTTAATCCCACTCTACTATTTTTGTACTGATTTTTAGTTAAAAATTATTATTTAGCAAATCTTTTTGCTATTTACATTTTACAAATTACAGAATTTTTACAGAATATTAACAAATTTTTGTTGCTAATTTCAGAAATCATTTTACAAATTTTTGAAAACCGATTTGCTAAAATTAGCAAAAAATATTACTAATTTTAAAAAAGTGGTTATTGAAGAAAATGTTATTTCTAATTAAAACTTACACCTACAAACTTAAATTTCCTTAAAATGTTACATATATTAAAAAAGGGATTGGAAGTGAAGATACCGACTGATGTCTAAAAAAAAGGACATCCACTTAAAATAGCACTAAAAAGGTTTTTTTAGTTCTAAAAATCTGCCCTAAAAACAATTAAAATTTAACCTTAAAAGTAAAAAAAAAAATGACCAAAATATGTTTCAAACAGAAATTACCAAATTAAAACAAAATGATTAATTCGTTTTTTAAAAAATATATTAAAAATTTTTGATGCTCGATAAGAAAAAAAAATCAAAGCCTTTTACCAATATTAATAAAATTTAGTAATTTTTTTTTGCTGATTTTAGCAAACAGATTTTAAATTCCACTTTACAAAAAGTCTACTAAAATTTAGTAGCGGCTACTAATTTTTCTACTAATTTCATTGTACTACACGTCAGCAGACATGTGTTGCTAAGATTAGCAAAAAATACCGCTGGGCTCAAATTAGCAGAATTTCCCGTAATAACAGCAAAATTTTCAGTTGCCATTACAGACTTTTTTTGGTGAGTGTAGGTACTTTAGAAACCGATCCTTTTTTTCCCCTACCACAGGATTGGTACTTTCAGAACCATCACGTGATATACACTTTTAAACCGTTTACATGGTAGGTACTTTAATAACCGGTCCTCTCTCACCTATCTCGTGATATGTATTTTCGGAACCGTTCCTGTTTTCACCTAGATAGATCACAATTCTGGGATAGATCCCAATTTCCAACTGTAAGGGTCGTTCGAGATATTCTTAGCCTAGCAATAAAAAACAAGAGTTCAATTTTTAAAATTATTTTTTCAATAAAATCTCCGGAAACTTCAATACACTTACTCCAGAGCTTTTATAGCAAAAAATAATTTTCATAAAGTTCTGCAAAATAATCGTTTACATCTGCAATTTAATCTTCATTTGTGTAAAACGCTTGCCAGCAAGGAATTTTTTCTTGGCAAGAACTGCAGTCCGGCAGGGACCCGTCAGTACCCCCACTAGAATTCTTTAATTGCTTCTAGTTAAGAATAACAGAATACCCGGCGATACATATTCTTCGACAGCCTGCACGTTCAGGTATTCCACCAAACCGCCTTAGATCAGACCATTACAGTGGAGTCTGTGTCCCGTTTCAAAAGCTGGAGTGGCACACGAAGGTACTTTCTTCAGGCAACTAGATCTTGTGGTTCGCCAGCTCGACCGCAATCTCGTTAGCCTCAATGCCCCGGTGTTTACGAACCCAATAGATGTGCCCTCTCCTGTTCACACGAAGGACCCTAGGACAATCGATGAATATGTCAACTCGGTGGAGATCGCCCTAATAGCCGCTTGACCATCAATATAGAACATAACGTAAGATGCAATGGTTTCAGGGACAAAAGTAAGGACAGCAGCGAGTTTGGCCGCCAGAACTTCCACCTTAAAAATGGTTCAGTAATACGATTCCCCGATACCCAACTCTCGACAGAAAACCGCAGCATCAATTCCCTCGCTCAACTTCGAATCATCCGTGAAGAAATTAAAAGTTCTATGCTCAGGGCGAAAATCTGTCAACCATCCATACTCCCCTATAGTGACGCGTAGTCCCTCATTAAAGCTCAACCTGGGAATATTGTAGTCACTGCTACAGTTAATGTACCCAAGGACCCCTTACGTGACCACAAAACGTATACACAAACTTCCTCGTAGTTCTCAAGCTTCAGCGCGGCCCCTTCCGCCACCAGATTTATTGGTTTAGATTACACACTACTGTGCCGCAGTTGGCCTCCTACGTAGTGTAATAAGACCATTTAAAACCAATTTAGATCAAGATAAATATCTAAAGTACAGTTTTATTTATACGTGATTTATATTTAACTAATACGAAATGAAATAGAAACTGTTATTGTGATTTAATCGAAATCGTCAATGCGCTAATTCACACTTGATAAAACACTTTGCGGTCATCACACAATATTATAAAAACTTCTACCACAAAACAATTTGATTTAAATCAAATAATGATGATGATGGTGGTGCTGGTGAAGATGACAATATACATATATATCAAAGGTCATACATTGACAGCATTTATTTGCGAAAACACACAATTAAAAAAAAATACCCTAAACAACTTTCTTATCCTGCAGATTTAATTTGGTGTAAAAATATTCTTAATTACGCAGTGTCAACGAATGATCGTCGATATTAAAAAACGTTTTACATTTTAACTAAATGACAAGTTCATATGACACATACTTTGTATAGTTACTCTCGTTATACATTAAATTAGAATGTAGATTTAATTGAAATAAATTTAATTTTTGCAATCAACCAACAAAAAAGATTAAATCATTTATAATAAAACGTTTTAATAGAATTAAGTTGTTTTTTTCTCAATATATTTTGCTAACTGTCAGTTGTAATTGAATAAAAAAATGTTATTTTTAAATGTTCCTTTTAGCTTAAATAATTTTAATTTAACTTAAAAATACTACTTAACTGTAAACGAAAAGGAAGGCAAAATCCAGCGAAACGACAAAAATGCCGGCGGAAACTAAAACAGCTGCCGCCGCGGAGACGGAAACACCTACAAAGGGTAAAAAACAGGCTAGCAATAATTCAAAAGCTGCCTTGGCTCGTATAACGCTATTAGATGGTTCCATTTTAGATGTAACCATAGATGTAAGTACAAATAAAATAAAAAAAAAAAAACAATTTTCAAAATACTTTATTAATTGAATATTTATTTCTTATATTTTAGCGCAAAGCTAAAGGACGTGATCTCTTAAATTCCATTTGTGCTGGCCTAAATATTTTGGAGAAAGATTATTTTGGTCTTACCTATGAAACTCCTACAGATGCTAGAAATTGGTTGGATTTAGAAAAACCGGTATCAAAATTCTTTCGTACCGATCCTTGGACTTTACAATTTGCCGTCAAATTCTATCCTCCAGAGCCGTCTCAATTGCAGGAGGATATCACCCGTTATCATTTGTGCTTGCAAGTACGCAATGATATTTTAGAGGGCCGTTTACCATGTACTTTTGTAACTCATGCCTTGTTGGGCTCATATTTAGTGCAATCGGAAATGGGCGATTATGATCCTAAGGATATGCCAAATCGTGGATATTTAAAAGATTTTAAAATTGCTCCAAATCAAACTACTGAATTGGAGGAAAAAGTTATGGATTTACATAAAACACACAAGTAAGTAGAATATTTTAGCCAGCAAAAATATTTACAATAATTTAGTGTAGATTCTCTCACGGCAAACAAAAATGGCAGAAAATAAATATTCCCATAAAAATGCAAAGGAAATTTTCCTTAGGAACGTCTATTTTTGTATAAAATTATTCTCCAAAATCTGAAAATCATTTCTAGGATCATAGGCAATACCGCAAAAAAATTCCATTAATTTTTAAAACCCATTTAACTGGCAACCGTTACCCTTAAAATAACATTGACGAAAATGCTGTTATTCTTAAAATACCCCTTATCCAATCTTACAAAAACCGAAGTTATATCAAAGAGGAAGAATTAGTTATAGAGATACCATTAGATTCAGTGATCAAACAAAAATTTGTGCGAATTAAAAAAGGTCGGTAACGGGCTCCACACTTTAAGCAAGTTTTTCTCCTTTCTTCACAAATTTGAGCCAATTTTCCTGATCAATTGGGAAATGTGTTTAAAAACAATTGGACTTGCAGAAAAATCATTTGGTAATGAGAAAAGAAAGGATTGAGAATGGCTTTGACTAGCTATAAGGATAACAGAGATACAAATCGCCGTTTTAAAAAGGTTTAGTCGCCGCCTACCCTATCGGCTTTAACACGCTATAACCTAACTAAGCCTTCTGACAAATTCAATCATAAATGATATTTCCGATATTTTCAAATTATTTCTTAAATTTAAACTAAAAAACTTTGCCACTCAAGCAGATCAGGCAGCTGTCACCAGTTGCGCCCTATGGCTAAACACACTTCTTCGGTTTGTCAATCGGGCAATTAGTATTATAGAGTGTATCACTGGGTACGGCGCAATAGGCGGTAAGCTAATCGCTGGGATTATTTATGATAAGATTACTGTAGGAGCTATGGAAACTAAGAGAAAGAGGAGACAGTCCAGTACCAAAGAATCGGGTGTTTAGACATATGGAAAGCAGGTTCTTCGAAGATCTAAAAGCAAGCGGGAGGTATCTTTATCCGGTCTCACAGTTTTTTTAGGAAATACGTTTGATTTTAGAGATTAAGTTGGATCGCAATGGGATACACGACCTCTATGTTTAATCTGGTGAGCTCACATTTAGCATTAACTAGGCTCTCAAGACCTAATCATAAAGATTTTGTCCCTTTTGCTTTATCTCGCTTAATTTTTTCCAAGGGAGCATTGCTTTGATAAGAAGAGGCGCTAATTTCCGGGAAAATTGAGAGAACAAAAAGCGCCACCATCAAACACCTTTTTCATATGTTTTGGGTACATTACGTAATTGCTCAGAAGTCCCTTAAGAAGTCGGATATCTTTTGTTATCGTACTCCTATAGAATTATTCTATTCACAGATGCTTTATATTTGGATTGAGGTTGGCTTAGATTTGTCTTCTAATTCCATTTTTAATAATTTCGAGAAGCCCTTCAAATAATTCGAAGTTTACTTTTGCACATTTATCATATAATTTTATATGGCAAATTAGATATCCCTTTTGATTACTAGTAACTTGTCATATTCCGTATTCTTTCTTCTTCTTTGAAATCTGTGAACTTTCTATGGTGTACCCACGGGGTATATCAGAGAAAAACTTAGGATTTGGAGCTAATCCAAGACCATTGAATGATGGAATACTACCATTGGCCAGCGCCAAGCTAAGAGATTCGTCGTCCCATCTAGTGGAAAATCCAGGAGACTTCTTTCCCTGAACTGGAAGGTCTTGAGGACCTTAACAGGATTGTTCACTGGACACTGAAATACCAGATACCATTTAAGGATTAGAGGTCTGTCGGATTTAGATAATTGTAGGTTCTGTGAATTGAAGGCTGTGATAGCGGAGCATATACTCTGCTCCGCTTCGCGGCAGGAGACTACAATTTCTTGGTGGATATGCACTATCCCCCTTGGAAAGTAGGGTGATTGGCTTTATTAAAAGCCTTAATAATAAGGGCAAAAAATTAGGCTGCACAAAAGATCAACTTCTTTTGGTCGCGGTGCATAGGGCCTTTCGAATATAATATTAGGAAATTATAAAATTTTTATTTTGAGAGAGTCCTATGTTAGTTCTGTGAGATGTCAAAAAGGATAAATTCCTATTATAATGTCATGTAAAAGTTACCGATCTCTTTAAAATAACCAATTATGTGGCAGTTCGTATAAATATTCCGTAGGGTTATGACCTGTTGTATAGCTCTTCGTAGACGATTACGTAAAATCGGTAAATCCCCTTAATTGTATTACAGTTTTTATTGACTATCCATTAATTTATCTCTACAATTTTATTTAAATTTAATTTTATAAATATTTATTTGCCTTTTAGGGGTCAATCACCAGCAGAAGCTGAATTACATTATTTAGAAAATGCCAAAAAATTGGCCATGTATGGTGTGGATTTACATCCAGCCAAGGATTCCGAAGGTGTAGACATTATGTTGGGGGTTTGTGCCTCCGGTTTATTAGTCTACAGAGACAAGTAAGTAATTTTGAATTTGAAAATGCTCCAAAAAAAATTTTTAATTTGTTTCAAAATTCTTTTAACAGATTGCGAATTAACCGTTTTGCTTGGCCTAAGATCTTGAAAATCTCATATAAGCGTCATCATTTCTATATTAAAATACGTCCTGGTGAATTTGAACAACATGAAGTGACCATTGGTTTCAAATTGGCAAATCATAGAGCTGCCAAAAAATTATGGAAATCTTGTGTAGAACATCATACGTTCTTCCGTTTGATGACACCAGAACCAACCAATAAATCTACTCTATTCCCAAGATTTGGTTCTAAATATCGCTACTCGGGACGTACTATGTATGAAAGTCGTAAAAATCCTGTAGATCGGGAGGCTCCCAAGTTCGATAGAAGTTTATCGGGTAGACGTTTGACTTCTAGATCCATGGATGGTAAGAAATTTTTTGTTTTTTTTTGTTTAAAAAAAATATTAAATTAATTTGATGATGTTGTGTTTTCTTAATTATTAGCCTTGGCTTTAGCTGAAAAAGAAAAAGATGCCCAAAAACGTCATACCATGGGTCATCCACCAGAACATATACCTGATTTGGATTCACCACGTAGCCGTAGTCCTTTGAAAAAGGATAAAAAGGATAAGGTAAGTTTTAAAAACAAGGTTTGATTGAAAGAAATATTTAAAATTAAATATAAAACTTTTACTTTTATTGTTTTCCTAAAACATTTAATGATTAACAATTAAAATCCTTGATTTCTAATCCCTTTTATTTTGTTTGATATTGATAACTTCAAAAACGGTTTGATTGTTTCGATATTTTTTGTTTTATTTTCTTGACACCACTAACCCTGTATTTGTTTTCTTTGCAACTCCTTTACAACACATACAAATTATACAAAATAACACTTAATAAACATTTAAAAACACTTTAATAACACTTACATTTTACTCAAAATAAAAACAACACGCTTTAAAACGCGTTTTTTCTTATTTATTTGTTTTCTCCTACAACTCTTTTTTTTCCCCCCCAAACAAATCTATTCACATAAAACTGTTAAAATGTTGCCCGGTTCCTTTATGTGTCCAATTACAATTATGGTTATTTGTTGTTATGGTTATTCTTAGTTGATACGTGAATCAAGCACTGGTACAGCTTCGGCTTCTTCCCAGAGTTCCCTCGAAGGTGATTATGAGACCAATACCGGTGCTGCGGCCGATGCTGCCTCAGCAACTGCCGCCTTTATGGGCGATAATCAGGTTAACAAATCTTCAAATCTTTTCTGCTAATAAATACATAAATATTTTTTTTAATATACTTCTGCTATACTCTACTATTTATAACTTGGCGTTGAGTTTTTTTCACTTTTTTATTTTTCCTTTTTCTGGGTATTTTTTTTATTCTAATTTAAAGCCTGTTTATGTAAAACAATTAAGAGAAATTTGTGTGGAACAACATTTTAATTTTTTTTCATATAAAGTTTATTTATTATTGAAAATTTGTTTTGGCTTCCAAAAAAAACAAGAATATTTGTTTAGCTTCTTTTAAGGATTCCATCCCATAAAGTGGCTCGTGCTAGGGAATTTTTCAAAATAGATCAATTTCCCATATGACCCCATTTATATTTTATATGGAAATTTTTAATTTTAAAATATATTTTTTAAATTGAAAATTTTTGAAGTTTAAGTAAAAATATTAAAATATTTTTTTGTTTTACATAAACAGTTCTTTATTTGATTTATTCCAGTATTTTTTAATGATTTGCTGTAGAATATTTTATTTATATACTTAATAATTTTTCCCCTTAATTTATTATTTTAAAAGTAGTTTGCTATATTGAGAACAAAAATTGACTGAATCACTGGAAAAAGAACTAAATACGAATTTTAGTTTGTTCCATTAAAATTTTAATATACACGATAACTTATATAAAAGTATAAAAAATAAACAAATCGTCCCTAATGAGTGTGCCCCAAAACTTTAACAACAAAATTTATATATTAAATTTCCATTTTTTTTAAATTTATTTCATTTTCTATATTTTTTATAAATGTATTTTTTTTATATTTATATATCCATATAAATGTTTGTCTCCAAAAAAAATGTTATGTCTATGCTTTGTCCTTATTAATCATAATAACTAATAAAAATATTCTAAAATATGTAAATACTAATGTTTATATAATCTCCCTAAAAAAATAAATGGCTTAATAATTATGAATATATATTAAAAATTATTTAACTTAACTGTACTAACTGGAAATTAAAATTCAAATATTTAAATTTACTTTAAGGTTAGTATGGTTTAAGTTACTTTGCAGTCTTTAGAAATTATTAAGCCCGCCATTTTTTTAAAACAAATTTGTATAATTAACCTTATAACCGGATTTGTGTGAGTTCATTTGCCATAATTGACGTACGTACACATATTTAAATTTAAACAATTTCAAAATTTTCACAAAACACATAACATATTTATAAAAAAAATACCTACATACTAAACATTACACACACAAATCCAAGTTGCATATAAAAACAAAATTATAAAAAAAAAATTTAATCAAAAATTTAAAAAGAAGAGCTTAAACATTTTTATTGAAAACAAAAATTAGTTCTTTAAAAAAACAACTTTCCTCAACCAAGGCTTAAGAAATACTAAATATTTATTTAATTAATAAACATTTTAAGCTCTTCTCTTTGCTTCCAAAAAAAAAAGCTTTTAGTTAATGTATTATACTTTCTCTCTCATTTGTATGAAAAGCATGCTTTAAACAAAAAGCTTTATGTATTGATGTTGATGTTTATTGGTCATATAATATTATATATTAAATTTGTTTATTTTTTTTTTTATTTTACTAAAGGCTGCTTCTGAAGCTGTAAAGGAAGCTAAGCTTAAGGACAAGAAACAAAAGGAGTTAGAAGAAAAGGAACGCAAAGAAAATGAAAAGAAAGAAAAGGAGAGAAAAGAAAAAGAAGCCAAGGAAAAGGCAGCCAAAGAAAAGGCTGCTAAGGCTGCTGCTGCCGGCATGAATGGTATACAAGTTTTAAATTTTATAAAAATAAAAAAATCTTATCTTAAAAAATCGTATATCTTTTTTTCTTGTTTCCAGGCAATGACGATTTGAATGATTCTCAAAAATCGGATAAAGATAAATCTGGTAGACGTGTAAGTATTTTTGTTTAATACATAAATCTTTGTAACAAACTTAAAGACGGAAATCAATTTATTATAATTAAATTAAAATATTTTATTTTCAAAACATTTATATATAATTTTATATGCAGTATAAGCTCAATATGATTTATTGAAAAAATTTTAGAATTTACTAAAATTAAAACAAAGAAAAAAAAATATAGTCGATCAATTCCAACCTATATATATTATAGGACAATTCGGTTATTATTTCGTAGAGTAAACAGAATTCCGTGGAGGAACATGGCATAAAGTCTAGAATAAAAAATATCCGAAGTTCTATTCAATTAAACATTTGGTGAATTCTGTATATGTCGACTTGTACTAAAAATGTTCCCAAATTTTTTTTTTTGATTTAAAGACGTATTTTTCTTAAGACTTCAGCTTATACTGCATTTTGTTTTATCGGCTAGGTTTACAATGATGGTTTTGTCCCACTCTGTAAAAAGTTTGTATATTTTTCCTTAGCACTTTTTATATGTTTGCATTTTTCCATCCTACTTATTTTTTTAAGTAAATCAATTCTATCATTGTAAATCTAGCCTACACTAAATTTAACATTTTGTTTACCTTTTACAATTTTATTTTATATTTTTAGTTTTATTAGATTTTTAATTTTTTTTTTTGTTTTTCCCATTTATTTCTTTTATTTTTCTTTTAATTTTGATGTAAAAATTGTTCATCACTACATTTTGAACCAACTTTGGGCTTCATCATATATTTTATAACCTTTAAAAGGGTGTTGGTTTATTCTCTTCGGGTCGCAAGAGCAAGAGTGGTTCACCGTCTAAAGATAAAGATGGTAAGAACAAGTCGGGCAGACCTGGTGAGTTAGAATTGGTTGTAGCTGGCTCAGGTGATCCATCGAAGGCCGATAAAAATCGTGGTTCAACCTCTCCTGGCTATACTAAGCCTTATGAGTATACCGATGCTGAGGGTGATACCAGTCCAACACGTAAGTCGTATATACCCGGTGGATTCCGTTATGATCAAACTCCCGAGGGTGGTAAACGCGGACAAGATGGTCAGGAACAACTATCACCTACCTCTCAACAAAAGAAAATTGGTTTGGCTTTCAATTATGCTCCAGGCAATGAAGAAGATTTACGAAAACAGGCTGAAAAACTTAAATCAGGACAATTGTCTCCTCGCACAAGAGATAAATTAAATAAGGGTCAATTGTCCCCAAGAACTAAGGCTAAACTATTGAAAGAAGCTAATCTTTCTCCTGCCACACGAGCTAAATTACAAGGTAGTGCTGTAGATGCTGCCGCTATACCTTTAAGTGATGCTCAAAAGAGATCTTATTCTCCCTCCAAGAGTCCTACTCAAGGCTATGCTTCTGGACTACCCGGTAGCTATAAACCTTTGGTGGATCCCACTGCTGCCTTTTTGGATTCGGAAAGATATAACAAAGAACCTGGCTATGTGGGTATTGCTGGTAAGCCTAAAGGTAATCAAGTGAAGCTCATGGTCATTACTTCCAAGTTTGATCCCACAACTAAGAGTATTGATGCCGTTAATGGCACGGTAGAACACTCAACTGCTGTTATTGATCCTACTCCTGGACTTATTGATTCGAAATATGGTTTAATTGATCCTAAAAAGGGTACTGTTAAAACTTTAAATCCCAACACTGGACAAGCTGAAATCTACCAAGGTGTTATTGAACCTCATAGCGGTAATATTCATTTAACTAATGGTGTGAAAAATCCCCAAACTAATCGTTTGGATACAAGCTTGGGTCAAATCATAGCTTTTACTCCCGAAGAAGGAAAACGTGTTAAAATTACAGTCATTACTTCCAAAATTGATGCCAAAACTAAGGCTATTGATGCCAATGGTGGTGCGGTTGATCATACCACTGGTATTGTAGATCCTTATACTGGACATATTAATACGAAATATGGTTTGATAGATCCTAAGAAGGGTACCATTACAGCTTTAAATCCCAAAACTGGACAAATTGAAACCAATCAAGGTTTAATCGATCCTCAAACCGGATATCTGCATTTGGTTAATGGTGTAACAGATCCCAAAACTGGTCGTTTTGATAACTCCTTAGGTCAAATCTTTGCTATTGACCCCGAAGAGGGAAAACGTGTTAAGATTACTGTCATTACTTCCAAATTTGACCCTAAGACTAAGAAAATTGATGCCGCTAATGGTGTGGTAGATCAATCTACTGGCATTGTAGATCCTGCTACCGGACTTATTGACTCGAAATATGGCTTAATAGATCCTAAGAATGGTACTGTTAAAGCATTGAATCCAAAGACTGGACATACGGAAATTTATCAAGGCGTTATTGATCCTCAAACAGGAGATCTTCATTTAGTAAATGGTGTTACTGATCCTAAAACAGGTCGTCAGGATAATTCCTTGGGACAAATCTTTGCGTTTGCTCCTGAAGATGGGGATATGTCAGATTATAGTCCTACTGGGTTTCCTAAGGGTAAACGTGTTAAGATTTCAGTTATTACTTCCAAGGTTGATCCTAAAACCAAGAGAATTGATGCTGCTAATGGTAAAGAAGAACATTCAACTGGTATTGTAGATCCTTATACTGGCCTTATTGATTCTAAATATGGTTTAATTGATCCTAAAAACGGTTCTCTTAAATCGGTGAATCCCAAGACCGGACAAACTGAAATCTATCAAGGCATTATTGATCCTCAAACAGGAAATCTTCAATTAAATAATGGTGTTATTGATCCGAAAACCGGTCGTTTTGATAATTCCTTGGGTCAAATCATATCAATTACTCCCGAAGATGGAAATTTAGCAGATTACAGTCCTAAAGGTAAACGTGTTAAGATTACGGTCATCACCTCTAAAATTGATCCCAAAACTAAAAAAATTGACGCTGTTAATGGTAAGGAAGAACATTCTACTGGCATTATTGACCCATTGACTGGTCTCATTGATTCCAAGTATGGTTTAATTGATCCCAAAAACGGTACCGTTAGGGCTTTGAATCCCAAGACTGGACAAACTGAAATCTATCAAGGTATTTTTGATCCCCAAACTGGAAATCTTTTATTAAATAATGGTGTTATTGATCCCAAAACTGGTCGTTTTGATAATTCCTTGGGACAAATCATAGCAATAACCCCGGAAGATGGGATTTTGTCAGATTTTAGTCCTAAGGGGAAACGTGTTAAGATTTCAGTTATTACCTCTAAAATCGATCCTAAAACTAAGAGAATTGATCCTGCTAGTGGTAAAGAAGAACATTCTACTGGTATTATTGATCCAATTACTGGTTTCATAGATTCGAAGTATGGTTTGATTGATCCTAAAAATGGTACCGTTAGGGCTTTGAATCCCAAGACCGGCCAAACTGAAATTTATCAAGGTGTTATCGATCCTCAAACAGGAAATCTTTTATTAAATAATGGTGTTATTGATCCCAAAACTGGTCGTTTGGATGGAAGCTTGGGACAAATCATAGCAATTACTCCAGAAGATAGTGATGTATCCGCTAGTTCCAGTCCCTCTAGAGATGGTAGAGCTTCAACAGCTTCTCCCAAATCTGTAGGTAAAACTGGTAAATATGTTGGTACTCCAGTCATACCTACAAAGGCTGGCCCAGGTTCGGCTACGGCAAAACCTAAGAAGAAACGTGTAAAGATTATGGTAATTACCTCCCGTTTTGATCCCAATACGAAGAGAATTGATGCTGAAAATGGTGTGGTCGAACACTCTACGGGTATTTTAGATCCTGCTACTGGTCTCATTGATACAAAATATGGTTTGATTGATCCTAAAAATGGTACTCTAAAAGCTTTGAATCCCAAGACAGGGCAAAATGAAACCTATCAAGGTGAGGTAGATCCTAAAACCGGAAATCTCTATATAGTTAATGGTGTTACCGACCCCACAACTGGACGTGTAGATAGCTCTCTGGGTCAAATTATGGCTATAACACCCCAAGATGATCCTGTAGTAGAATTAACTGTTATAACCAGCCGTATAGATCCCGCCACCGGAAAGATTGACACTGTCAATGGTGAGGTAGAACGTTCTTTGGGGGTTTTAAATATGGATTCTGGTTTGTTGGATACTAAATATGGTGAAATCAATACTAGAACTGGAGAATTAAAGGCAATCGATCCTAAATCCGGTAAAATTGTAGTATCAAAGAATGTTAAAATTGATCCTGCTACCGGACAAATCACAATTTTGGGTATTTTAGATTCTAAGACCGGCAAACTAGATCCCAATCAGGGACGTATTTTGGAAGTTGGCCAACAAATTGATCCCATTGTGGAAGTAACTTCCTTAGCGGGTAAATATGACTCTAAAAAGAATATTATTGATCCCAAAACTGCTTTAGTGGAAACTTCAGGTGGACAATTTGATCCTAAGGCTGGTAAAATTGATACTAAATACGGACAAATTGATTTAGTTAAACATACTATTACCTTCACCGATCCTAAGTCTGGTAAAACTGTTACACGTGATATTAAAATTGAACCGGCTACTGGACAAATTGTTCTCAAGAATCAAATTAATCCCAAAAATAATAAACCTGATAAAGACTATGCTCGCATCATTTCCCTACGTATTGTACAGCAACGTGTTGATCCTAAAACAAAGGCGCCCATTAGCCAAGTCAGTTCGGCCAAGGATAAGGATATTATTATCGATCCCAAATCTAATCAAATTTGGATGCCTACCGGTGCTGTGGATCCCGCCACCAAAGAACAGCAATATGTATCCAGTGCAGTTGATCCGAAAACTGGTTATGTTATTACCATTTATGGTTATCTTAATCCCAAGACAAATGAAATCAAAAAACAAATTAAACTTGATCCCAATACCACTAAGATTGAACCTTCCTCGGGTAAGATTTACACAGCTACTGGTGATGTAGATGCTGCCTCCGGTGAACCACTCTATGCTGCTACACAAGTTGATACTGAGTCGGGAGAAGTGTATACGAAATTGGCTCGCGTTGATCCTAAGACAGGCAAATTGATTATTGTTCGTATATTGCTTATCTCTAAGGTTGACGAAAGAGGTAGACCCGAAGAAATTGATCCTCAAACGTGCGAAATTGATCCCGTCTCTGGACGTGTATTGAAATTCTTTAATAAAACTGTTTATGTATACAATATGATTGATCCCATTACTGGTGAAATTGTACAGGTTGATCCCAATGATCCTCGATTTGCTGGCGCCCGCACGACTGTCACTCACACCATGACATTGACTGGAGAAATTGATCCTATAACCGGACGCATTAAGAGTGAATATGGTGACATTGATCCTAATACTGGTGACATCGACCCTGCTACGGCTATTAAAGATCCTGTGACGGGTAAACTTATTCTCAACTATGCCCAAATTGATCCTTCACACTTTGGCAAACAAGCCCAAGTTAGCACTACTACGGAAACTGTACCTATAACACGACAACAATTCTTTGATGGTGTTAAACATATGGGCAAAAATGCCCTGAGACGTGATTCTGAAGCTAGCTCCGATGATGATATGACCCATGAATATGAAACGGAAAATATTAAGGAAATGGTTATTGGTTCACCCCAAAAGAGTACAACACAAAATTTAGGCAAATACGTTAGCACACCGACAGTAGTGAAAACTACCACGAAACAGGTATTAACCAAAAATGATGATGGTGTTACTCATAATGTTGAAGAAGAAGTACGCAATTTGGGTACCGGTGAGGTAACCTATTCAACACAGGAACATAAGGTTTGTTGGAAACTATCAATTATGATTTGTAGCATTATTAACACTATAGTTGATAAATAATGGCTTTAAAAATTAGAAAATTAGCTGCTGCTGTAGTATTTATTAGCTGCTTTAGAGCAATATTTTGAATTTTTTTCGTTTCAAAAAGTTTTAAATTTGTTTTTTTTTTTTTTGTTCTGCCACCTTTTAGTTTTCTTTTGTATTGCCTTTTTAGAATTATTTTTTGTTTAAGTAAGAGAAAATTTAATATCGAGTAAGTATATTTTTAAGCATGATTTTATGCTAGCATATTCCTGATCTCCACTATTAGCCAAGAAATACCTTTTAATCTCGATTATTCATTTTAAGTTCTCATTTATGTAAATTATTTTAAATTTTCCGTTTTTTCGATTTATTGATATTTTACGGGTCTTCAGATTTAAAGCTCATGATTAACTTTAAAAATATTTGAGTTAGTTCCTTTAAAGTCTCATCCAGATACTAATAGCGCCAGTTAATTTAATATTTTTTTCTTTGAAGTTATAGCTGCTTTTAGCTTTAGTTCATTTAGAAAATTCTCGATATTGTCATTGAAAAAAATAAAAAAATTATAAAAATCGTATTTCATCGGCAAATTGCCTCCGTATACTGCATTAGAAGAGGTTTAAATTCTACAACCAGAATTAAAATCTAAGGAATAACTAACGGCAAACCAGTTTCAAAACCAAATCTTTAGATTTAGAAGCGACACTAAAATGGGCTATGAAGGAGAAAAACTTGTTCTACAACCGATTATTTGGGACAGAAAACTTTTGCAGTTTGTTAAAAAAAGTATCACAATACTTCCAAGTTTTTCAAGGAAAATACTAAAGGGATTTAAGATTTTTCCATCGAAAAAAATTTTCAACAAATTGAATATTTTTAAATTCAAAATAAATGACACTGTGCCCCATGACAGTTGTCTCAGCGATTGCATCGCCCTCAGTCTAAATGTTGTTTTGGTGCTTTACCCTTTACTAGCTTTCACTTTTATTTTTTCCAGAGGCAAAAACGCCTTAGTCTAGCCTATTATTATTTCTGAAAATATACTTCTTCTAATTAGTTTTTGTTTTTTTTTTAAACTTATCAAATTTTCTATTTCATCCTCAAAGTTTGATTTTTTTAAGACTAGGTCTTTAGAAATTTTCTATAATAAAAAGCGTTTAGAATTTAGGTATTTCACCATAAAAAATACATCTTAATTCTGAAGAGCTGTTTCGAGAGGAAAATACTATCTTCAGATTTAGCAAAGCTGATACGGAGCTAAATAAACAACTAATTGTAAAATGTTGCCACTTTGCTTTTAGGAAATCTAAAATACTTGCCATTAATCATTTGTATATATTTATGTATGTTATTTATCTTATTATTGTTATAAATTTTTTATTTTTGTTTTATTTCAATTTTGTGCCTTTGTTAACTTGTTTTTGTTTTTTATGATTGCTTGCTCACCTTTATCCCTACACTAACGTTGTTAACATTACGTATAAATGTCAAACGATACAAATTTAAAGGCTGATGCCCCAGCCGTTGATTTGACCAGTGGTGCTTATGTTACTGCCACTGCGGTAACAACACGTACAGCTACCACACACGAAGATTTGGGTAAAAAAGCTAAAACCGAGCAATTAGAAGAAAAAACTGTAGCCACAACAAGAACTCATGATCCGAATAAACAACAACAACGTGTTGTAACACAAGAAGTTAAAACAACGGCAACGGTAACAAGTGGAGATCAGGTAAGTTTGGGGAATCAAAAACTTTGTTGATTCTGCGTAAACGCGAAAAATGGCATGACAGCATGATTTTTTTTTTTTTAATAAAAACTTATGGTTTTCTTTGTTTTTGTTTCTTTGCCTGATTTTATGTTTTATATTATGATTTTGTTGTGTTTGTAATTTGAAATGTAATGTAATGATGGAATGATTTTTGGAATGCAAAACAATTCATAAATGAACATAGTTCCAAAGACGTGACAGTGTTTCCTCCACAAGTTCTGGAGATTCTGGTACACCAATCGATGGTCCTTATGATGGATCTACAGCTATAAATACAACCACCTCATATAAGGTTTGTTATGAACATAAAAACAATTAATTCTGCAACTAATTAACACTTCATTAGTTAATAAATTTGTTACTAAATTACAAATTTCCTAAAAAAAAAAAATTAAAAATTTTGAATTTTGTTTTTAAAATTGAACTTGATTAAATAAATGGAAAAAAATTGCTATTAAATTTATGAAAAGCTTTTTAAATTTTCGTCAAATGACGAACATTAACGAAGCTTTTCATAAACATGATTAGATATTCTCTTTCAGTGTATAATTTGCTTGGGCCAAAGAACGTATTTATACTCTGTCAACTGAATTCAGTTGCTGCAACATAAATACGATTGAAGAAAATGCAAATTTCAATTGAAATAAAAAAAAAATGAAAATAGAGAGAAATAGAGATTTTTCATTTTAATTTAAATTCAAAATAAAATTGAGAAAATTCCAATCAGGATTTAGTAGTTAGGCCCTCAGCGGACTGCCTAAATAAAATCTTAATATTTAAAAATAATTTAATAATATTTCAAAGAAATTTTAAACCATTTTGTTAATCGGTATTTAAGTCTAGCCACTTCGCACTGGGCCTAAATACATATATATGATTTTTGTTTTTATTTAAAACAAGAAATCTAATTTTATTTGTAATTTTCTCAATTTTAAAATAATTTTTACAAAATTTCGATTTGAGATTCATATAAAATAAATAATTTGTACTTGCAATTGAAAAAAAAATCCTATTCAAATTTAAAACTAAAGAAATAAATATCAATTTTCTTAATTTTGTACATTCAAATTTTCTTTTTATTTTTTTTTTTTTATTTTCGAGTGTAAAATTTAAATTTTTTCAAATTTTCTTTAAAAAGCCTACAATTTTAATAAAAAAAATTATAAATGAAAGAGATTTTTTAACAAGTTAATTTTTAAGCGAAATTCACGCACC